>VXAX01004999.1:505537-734377 GCA_013399835.1 Leptocoma aspasia
ACACCCCAAACTGACAGCTAAGATAAGAGCCCACAGGACAGACACCCACAGCACTTCCATCATGTGCATGCAACCAAGGCAGGTGCTGAGAAACACGGTACAGCTGAGCCTTGCACTCCCCTGCCCACCTACAGGCTGGAGACCTGTGCATGCGGCAGGCAGAGCACAGGTGAGGCAGAGGGGACAGTCTGGCCTTTGCTAGGGACCCTTGGCCATGTGGTCCTTACTGAGGGGCAGGTAGGAGATGGCCAGAATATTCTTTGGTGCAAGAATCTACCCAGTGCCAACAAAGGAGGGAGTAAGATTTGGCTCTGTATGACTTTGCCATCTTTGCAGAGCCTTGGGTTGAGCCCTCTTAATATCAAAAGAAAACTGGCTGTAAATGTTTAAGAACAAACTCCCATTACTATAAAAACCACAGTTAATTAATATGCAATAGTGTGCAGTTATTTTTAAAAGGAGTATCCACAGTGCTTTTCATTCCTGTGATGACCAAAGTGAAATACTACAAATTCTTAGTCTGTCCTTGTACTCTCCTGTTGTGAGGAACCCAAGTCAGTACTAATGGGAACAGCATATAACCCTAAATACAGGCATTGTGTGTGTTCCACCACAATTTGATTTATTTGAATGAACACCTTTTTTTCTGCTGAATAATTACTAAATTACATACTTGGCATGTAGATGCATAACATCTATTTCTATTTATTGTGCAATGGTACTTTATATGACTCATGTTTTGTGCTTTACTCCCTAGTTGCTTGCCCATTGTATGCCCATCCTAAATCATACTGTGTAATCTACACTGGTTAGCCCAAATTCCAGCAAAACCATGACAGATACAGTGGGGATTAATCTGGCTTCTTGGCCTAAAATTTCCTTGTGTTTACATTGTTAATCAAGAGGTTGCAGAGTAAGCACAAGAGCAAAAGTCCTTTACTTTACCAGCATTACTATTTAGGTGATAGTTTCCACTGTCTACTTGAAACTGTGACAGCAGCAAAGAATACAGTAAGTTTTCTAGGTTTGGTTCAGTTTTGCTTGAATAGCTTCAGCAAAGGTTTCTTTTGATAAATCTGACCTCCTTTGTAAGTATACTAAAGTGCAGGTATTCCCAGGCAAATATTTGCTACTGAAAGGAGAAACAAATCCTTGGGAGAGGGTGGTTGAAGGCCTAAAACAGGGACTTGTGGAATTTGGAAATATTAAGCGTTAAATGTAAATATTTATTTTTAGTTTTGCAACAGAGAAGGGGGAAAAACACACACATACACACACAGAGAAAGAATAAAGCTTTCAGCTTAGTGCAAAGTTAGGGCTGTTCTATCAGCCACTGAGTGCACCTCAACCATGACCTCCCAGCCAAGGCTGAGCTAACAAATCCTCAATGCTGCAGCCCAGCCGTCCAGCTCATTGTCACCAGCGAGCTCTGGTGATGTGACAGGACACTCGAGGGATAGGGACAGACCAGATCATGTCTGAGAACAGCACTCTGTGATCCTTTCAGTGGACTAGTGCCGTGGGCTCCAGCTTTGTAGTTGGCAAGTTAGGAAACAAAAACTGGGTATTGTTTTCTTTTCAATATTTTTGTGCAGTTGTAATTTGTGACCTGTGGACGTTAAATGTTTTCTATTTCAGTAGCGATAGTTTTATATGGTAGAAGTTTACCTTGATTATGTAACAACTTTTATTGTCTGAAGTATTACTAAAAACATACAAGTCATCAATAAATGTCTTTGTGAAAGTCATCTCTACTTCTGTGTTAAGCACCCAAAGCAAAGAGATCTGTTTCTGACTTGTTGGAAGTACTATACTGTTATATATAGCTGTATAACTACAGCTATATATATTTATTTATCTTAGGCAATATCATCCTTAAAATATTCTGTGTAATGCTGTAACATTTTATACCACTATTCCTCATTACTTTTAACCCCTATCCTAACCCAGCTCTCCCTTAAATCTTAGAGATGAGCATGTTGTGTCTGCAATTCATATTGGAGTGGATACCCAGCTAGTCCCAAAATCACATGTAGAACAGCAATTCAGTAATTCACTTCTGTATCCCGGAACAGACTAAGCTAATGAAGTTTACTTGGAATGGAGACTTAGCAAATTGCTAATTTTCCTACATACAGGTTGGAGTTTGAAGCCAAATTTAGGCTTAACCTTTTAGAAACAAAATTTAATTTTAGGGACAGATTTATTTAGAATACTGTGTTAAATACAGGATCACATTACATTATGAATAATGGCCTTAAACAGCCAGACTCAGGCTGCCTGTAGCTGAGTATTCAATGTAAATATAATATAAGCCGTGCCACATTGTACTGTGGCTGCAGTGGAAACAGCATCAGGTTCCAGCATAATAAGAAGGGATTGGGAAGGGGAGGAGGGGGTGGCAGTAAGAAGAATGGTAGATTGGATTTTTCTGTTTCCAGTTTGTATGAAAATAAAATAGAATTTAGTCTAGTAAACCCCACTTCATACTGTGTCTTACAGTGTCACATACAGGAAAAAAGTGAAAAACAGTTAAAGGTTGGGCCTGTGAAATTTTTGTAGCTTATCTGCTGCATAACTTATTTTCCATGTATATTAGTGATTTCCCAGCTTTGTGCATTAGCAGCTTTATGTACTGGTAGTGTTGTTAAGCTACAATTAAGCAAAGGCCCTGGGGCAGGAGGACAGACAGAGCCATACCTCGGAGCTTTATCATGAGGTGATCAGAAATAAAGAATTGTTAGAATGGGATGGAAAGCAAAGATAGTTGCTGAACAAATACAAAATTGTAAGGGTAATTAAACCTGCCATTAAATAAAATTTAAAAAAAAAAATTTTTAAACCAAAGTCAGCCAAATAATTAAAAATAATAAAGCAAAGAGAATAGAAAATGCTGGAAGAGAATTTCAATTCCACTTAGAATTACAGAGAATTTCAAGCATCTCCAACTCATATTTTCAAGCAAATGCAAACCTGGCCATTTCTGTGAAATTGAATGAATAAACAGAAAAGTTGAAGTTAACAGATGTGTGTAAGATACTAGCAGTCACTTTGCTACTATTGACTTTTCTTTCAGAAAAAAAAGTTGAATTATGCACTTGAAATCCATCAGATAATTATATGCCCAGGAAAGGGAAACAACATACTGCATATGGGCTTAGATGAGCTTTGCATTCCTAGCCTGAGTCCTCCTCCTGCTTAGCTAAGCCTGAATCCTCCTCAGGGGATGCTTAGTTTATCACAAGGTACACAACTACACCAAAAAAACCCAAAAAAAACCAAAAAAACCAAACCAACAACCCCCCAAAAAACCCAAAACAACTAAACCAGAAAACAAAACAGAAATAAATTAACTTTGTGAAAATATGTATTACAATAATGCTATGCATATTTAATTTTTAAATCACCTATGAAACACTAAAGGATCTAAAATAACTTTGTTTAAACAAGTTTATATTAATTTAAGTAATTTTTAAGCTTCTATAAAGATTATCTTTTGCACTGTAAAAAGATCTCCAAGCATGAGAAGCAAGGTTCCAGACCCAAAGCCCTCCTTCTGTACAGCAGTGAGGCCATGTGTATGATTTGCAGGATGCCTTCCAAAGGCAGGACATAAATAAGAGCACCTGAGATGTAATGTCACCTGCCAGAGCATTGTTAATGTTAAACCTGATTTTTGTGATGTGATTATTCTAGATAAAAATGGAAATAAGCAGTAGAAAGGCATACTCTGTATATTAGACTGTACTATACAGTGCCATTTTTACATGTTAAATTCTGAAGAATTATATTTCTGGTATTTTTTATTTTCTCTGCTTATATATGATGGCTCTCTGTACTGTGATCTGTAATTTTTACACGAGAGTACACAGCAGATATGCACTGTTCTGTTTAAAAAGAAAATAACACATTTTCAACAGCTTTCTGTCTAACAACTGCAAAACCAGTAACCTTTTTCACAGAGCCATCTACATCAGACTGGTTGTATTTTGATATACTGAAAATATTAAAACAATACAAAATAACTAAGTGTCAGTTTAACTTATTCTTCACACCATATGTTAGACTATTTCTCTCAAGTTTTATTTCTCATTAACCCTACAAGTAACTGTGCTTTTATCTTTAAGTCAGCAACATGGAGGAAAATCATGTTGTTTTCAGACATGTACAGAGTCTGACATGAACACTGGACATGTACAGAGTCTGACATGAACACTGGACTCTAGAAAATGTACATTATCTGTACAGCTTATACCCCAGAAATTCTGAAGTTGATATTTTTTTTTATCAGCAATGTTTGTGATTCAATATCCTGTTTAATTAAAGAAGACTTTAAATATTAATTGGAAAAAATACACTGCTTAAGCTTAGATAACATTCTACCAATGGATGTGCTCCTACAATTCTTTTCATGAGGGATTCACCACTAATGTGCACATCATATATATTTTAAGAGATCTTGACAGATCAGTACCAAAATGTCAACATTCAATACTGTGACCCAGAAATATGCATTTGTTCTAAATGTGGAACTGAATCACAATACTGTCAAGACACTAGAAAAATACACAGTACATTAAAAAAAAAAGTTAAAGGCATATTCCAGTTTTTATCTCAGTTCCAGCCCAAAAGTCAACTGCAAACTTTTCATGCAAGATAAAATTTTCATTACACTTCACTGTTTATCTTGGAGCTGTTTAAAGGCTAAATTTTCTGCCAAGTTAGTTCAATTATTTTGACAAGGTTATTCCATGGCAGAACATGCCTTTATCTCTCCTGACATATCATTTGATTGATGATCTGGTTATGTCACAGGAGAAGCTGATCAACACCAAAGCTCCAGAACTTCCAGCTACAAGGAGATTGTCACCCTGGCATTCAAACTTGCACGGAAGATCAGTGTGCACGGAGCACAGCAGTGGAATCCAGTTTCACTTACTGCAAAATAAAATTTACTCCCCTGGCCCCATACAGCCATGGAGGCAATGACATCCTGGAAAAAATTATCGTGGGTAGAGATATCCCTGAAATTCACCTCCTATGCAATACCTGCAATGCCTACAATATTTCACTTACTGATAACTGACTGCAGCCAGCAGATACCATACATACACCGCTGCTCCACTGGAAGTATGGACTAGCACAAACAGCAGGGCTTGTTTTTGTTTGGCAAAGCCTTGTATTTAATTTATCATGTCTACACTTAAATTTTGGGCTTTCCACTCTGTTTTTCTCCTAACAGCTATGCATGAAATACTCTCTGGGGGTTAAGTTCACTATAACAGTGGAGAAAAACACATGGGCAATACTAACAATTTGCTCCAACACACACTGTGTTAATCCCACATTGTTTTTAAATATGTGTTTTCACAGAAAACAAAGGAATCTAAGACTTTCCCTATATGTTTTTAATTTGGGAAATGTTTGATTTCCCAAAAGCACAGAGCAACTCTCGGGAGGTCTCTAACAAATTTGAAAACAAACAAACATTCTTTTGCACAAGTTTTGAATAACAATTTAGATGGTATTTTAGATGTAACCTGCTGACTGCGCATTTGACAGGATTTTGCTGGCAGTCTTTCCAGTATTTCTTTCTCCTTCAGAGGGCCTTTGAGTAAGAAGACATAAAATATTCTTTTAACAGAGGGTAAAAATTTAAATATACACTGAATAATAAATATTGGAAGACAGGTCAATGCAGCTGTGGTTCCCAGAGCTGTGTTACCCACTATTAATTTCATTTTGTTGAAAATGGTACAATTTCAAACTAAGAGCCTCTCTGAAAGGCAGAAGTGGTCCAAAGGCTCATTATTATTTCAGGCTCTTGTAAAGATATAAATCTTCAGAAATTATAGGAATTGAAGCTGCAAACATGCATTCAAGTATATTTTAAACCCCTTGATATTCTACATGTCAACCTTGAAATTGCAGCTTGCAATAGCAAGCATTGACATTGAGGTAGAGAAGTCAAAGCAGGTCTGTAGACATTGGCCATAAACCTGTCACAGCTGTTCCTGTGTCCAGTCTAAACATGCCTTGTAAGGTTTCTGTTGGGCAGTGCCAAAATCTGGGTTTTTTCCCATCTAAAATGGTATTGCTCTATGGACAAGATTATAATTGTTAGTCCAGTAAGTGAGACTTTGCATTTTTAAGATTATTGAAAAAAACCAGAAAACTATGCAATCACCTAAGTGCACATTATTGAAGAGTTTTAAGAATGTGCAGAATGGCACTGGTGTGGAAAATAAATTTGTCAAGTAAGCACAAAACATACACCAAATCATGTTCACACTGACATCAGCTGGAATTTAGTTACTGGCTTCAATGAAGAGACAATATTAGATTCTAAAACATATCACATGCTACTGTTCACTTTAGAAATGGAGAAAAAATAGCATCTGAAAAGTCATTTTATCTCCTCTAAGACAGATATGAAAATATAACACACATTGTGCCATCATCTGAGAAGATGAACAGACCAAGGCAAAATGATGGAGCCAAGCATTTGATCCATCTTGTAAAGGTTGGTTTAAACACAGACAAGCCAATTTAGAAAACACTAAAAATATCAAACATTCTATTTCCTTATGCTGTGATGCAGCTTCCTAGTCATCTTTGGTTTCTGCAGTACCCAGCACTTCTTTGTAGCATATACTAATCAGGATAGTAAACTGATGAGATTCTGCCTCACTAACAGAGAGTTTGAAGTAATTTGCATTAAAACCATGTAAAGTGTCACTTAATAACAGACAGTGGAATAAAGTCATAAATTGAGACGAGGAAGGCAGGAGGAAACCCTAGCAGCATAAAAAGTTTTATTGGCATTTAAGAGTATTTTTCCCTGTTTGAAGCAGAATTCATGGAACTACAACCCCATGACAAAGGTCTGTAATTAACCCATAAGAACTACTCTTATTTTATGGCAGTTCAGAAGCTGCTTTTGTTTATTTCAGGAAATGAAACATCAAATCTACTTTAAACTATCCAAAACTGAATACATAGGTTAACATCACCTAATTGCCCAGTGCCAGCATTTTGCTGAAGCTCTCAGTGTCAGATAGGAGACTTATGGACTAATTTATAATTGTAATAATTCTTGTCACCCAATCAGGGTTTTTAAGGTAGCAATATGAACCTCAGTACCAGGTGCTTAGATCATGCTGTGCAACAATAGAAAATATACAATCATATATAGGGAAGGAATTATTGGAGATAAATTACTGTTAAACAATTTTAATAAATTCAGTCAGGATTATTGTCAGCAAGATGTATGTAATAAAAAGAAAAATCATTATCTCAATAAAGTCATGGCTACACAAAGTCATCCAAGCACTTCAACAATATTTGTGTCATGATACACCATTATATTAGTAGCTAAAAATTATTTCTATGCTGTCATGAAATATAAAATATTTTTCATTACCAAGTTCATACAACAAGGCATGGATGGAATAGAGAACTTCTACAATTCTTCATAGCAGGGACCACATTCAGACCCATCATCACATTCTCTTCCAGTCACCTATTCAAAAATCAGAAAATATCCCTGCAGCAACTACATTGCAATACTGCCTTAACTGCTTAATGCAGAACAGCAATACTGAGAAGTTGTCAGTGAAATAGTAGCAGGGGAATGTGTGTGTCTGTGTGTTCTGTTGATTTTTGCATGTCTGTTTCATTTGGGGGTTTGGGGGCAAGGGTTGTGCATGTAGAAGGTGCATTTACTACAATTCCTTTCTCATTTAGAAAAGCACAGATCTCAGGGTCTGTTTTTCTTCTTTGTTTCACATACTCTTCTTTTTATTTAGGTATAGTCCTTTCTATTTTGTTTTCTTTTGTTTCCCAAACAAGGTTCTCTATCTTGGTATTCTCTAATGTTATTCGAATCTTGCCTTTCACCTAATCATGTTATTTCAATAAATTTGGAATGGTTCAATCCTAACCTATAGCTCAAAAAAAAAAAGGCTCAAAACTTTAGACACACAACAGCTCACTCAAAACACCACTGGAGAGCTCACAATCAGCTTGTAACCATAAAGGAAGGTAAAAATATAGCAGTCCCCATCCCAACCAAGCAAGCAGATGCACCTACCAAACATGTAATTATTACAGACCACTTCTGTCCAGAAAAGGTGAACACTTTCCTGTGCTTATGCCACCAGCTTCTAGAAGAAGAGGGGTTTTCCTGTTTTGCTTTTCCAAGTGAGAGCACAGAGTTGACAGAGAGGGAGCCCCTCCACAGCACAGAGCTCAGACTTCTCTCTTCCATTTCACAGGTGTTTGCCGTTTCCCCTGCTTTGTTGTTGACCTCCTCATTATATCTAATCTTAAAATTAAATGTTATGCAGACAAGAAAGCCAACAAAGCATTAGAGAAATACTAAACTAGAATTTAGGCTAGCCCTGCTTCTGTTCATACATGTAGTCTACCATTTGCTAGAACACATTTTCTCTCAGAAAGCTGCTTAAGAATGAAAAAAATGTAATATAATCTTTTGAACACATCCCTTTAAAATATCTACTTAGTTTAGCATATCAATACTCATCATGTGTATCCACAAAGTTGCAACAAATTTCATTTAAAGTTTCACTGACAAATTGTTAAATACTCCCCAGTTTGCCAAATTTTCCAAGGAATACAAATCTTCATGTAAAAATGCTGCTGTGAAAGACAATTCTGTGCAAACTTAGACATGCAAATAAAAATAAATCACACTAAGACATCACCCAATGTGATTTCCTGAGGGAGAAAACCCCATAGGATTTACTGAGCTAGGAACAACATAATAAGAGACAATCTGTGAATTAATACTCAAATCAAAGCATAAGGATTTTATACACTAAAAGATTTACTTTTATCCCCACTAAATTTTTTTTTAAATGTAAGCACTGTTATTTATCAACTCCCTAGTGAAAAATATTTGTGGTTTTCTTTCAAAAAATGGTGAAGCAAAGCAGATGCTGCAGAGCAGAGCACAGTGACACAGGGGACTTTTTGCTTGCTCTCCAGTGTGCCACACACGGTATTTGCAATCATGCAAGCCCTCGTTAGGCCAAGTGCTGAGCCACGATGAAGCCTGGCTGCCTTGGGAGCTGTGCACGTGCAATTGAGATCAGGATTTGGCCACGTCCGTGCTTTCCTGGCCCAACAAGCACAATCCTTGCTATATGAATGCTCACAGATGCACAGACAAACCTGGCCACAGCACAGCTTCCCTGCTGGCGTGCAGCTCACTGAGGTCATCTTTGCCTTTCACCAGGACACTGACCAGCAAAACGCCTAGTAGGAGTGACTGTTCACTTCATTTATCAGCTGCCACAAGCACAGGGAGCTCGTTGTGATTCTGTCATGTCAAAGCCCACTCAGCCACCTGGGAGGTGCCCAGTGGCTGCTGAGGCTGTGCCTCGGTCCCACTGAGGCAAAGCATTTTCATCGGTCCCTCACAGCACAAAGACTTTGTTCTCCATCCAGCACAGGGCTCACAGAGACCCCAGCCTGAACAGGGGTCCCTGTCACTTGAGAGAGGGTTCCTGGGTGCTGCCCTTCCCTTCCCGGGCTCCTGGCAGGGCCCGCAGCAGGGTACACACGTTCTGCTGCCGCACTCCTCCAGGACCCAGCCCAGGCCTCTGAGGACACTTTTGTGCCTCACTGAGCCTGACCAGCAGCACCCGAGGGCTTCCCAGCCTGGCCTGGCCCAGCAGCCCATTGCAGCCAGCCCGGGCTGTGTCCCAGCCGCAGGGGTGCTGATGGACAGGGAGCTCTGTCCCAGCCCAGCTCTATCTCCATGGCCCTGCTTGGCCATCCCATGCTGTGCCCCTCCCAGGTGCCCCTCACCAAACTCAAAAGAAGAGCACTGAGAGGTTTGAGGTTACTCTGGCAGGGTCTCTGGGGCCAAGAGGGGGACCGTAGCAGAGATCAGGATGTTAAAGTTTTCCACTCAAGCTTACTCAATGTAGCATTGCATCCTCCACAAATCCCACATCAGAATTCATAATGACTGGTTAGGGTCGTCAAAATAATTTCAGTCTCATTTTAGCATCTACCTGCTTTTTAAGACTCAGTCTCACCTGGGGACAAGTTTGAGTTTTGTTGGATATTTAAGGTGATTTAAAGGTTTTTCCCAAAGCTAGGCAGCCCACCTGACAAGCATTAAAAACCTGATAGGGAAGAAATGTGCACTGCAGACAGATTTGGCCTAGTGATAAAACCCCTTAGAGGAGGAATTTCAAATAGGATATTGTACTGGCAGCTACACTCCTTCACCATTTTCTTCTTGGCTCATTAGATGAGAAACCAGACTTGGGTTCAGCATTTCAAAGTTCAACCCATTTAATCCATTCATAAACAGCTTTTTCCAAATATAACCACGTCTTTTTGCAACACAGCAAAGGAGAAATGTTGGCACCTTAGCACTGGAAAATTTTAAGAACAGATAGTTTGGATACCTATCAGAAATGACACAGATTATCCAGCTTTGGGACAAAGCCATGGACTAACTAATTGGTCAGAACTTTCTATGGGTTTAGAGACACTTCTGAGGCAGAGGAGGAGCTGATGGAATAACTCAGTTGTTAGACATCAGCTTCCTCAGTTCTTGCTGCAGTTCAGACCAGCAGGCAAACCCCTGCCTTTCACTACAAACAGAGCTGGCCTTGTGCTAAGGCTACAGTTCATGATACTGACTTTAATTTATAGAAGACAAATACAGCATGTGATAAGCTTGGAAGAGTTAGAAAAGGCCTTGGCAGAGCTTCAGCACAATTTTAGCACAATGTTTTTCAGTTTCTTATCCCTTGGGATGGTATTCCTCTGCCATAGGTGGTGTTTCACAGGAAATCATTTAAAATCGAAGTTCTTGAACTACTTCTGACACTTTCAGAACTTGCAGTCTCTCCCAGCAAACAGCCTTCAAACACTGATTTCAGGATGTGCAGTTCAAAGATGGCAGGAGAGCCTCTGCTTTATGCTGTTATTTGTAAATTCTGAAAGAGCCATGAGTGACTTTTATTTATGATGAACCATTTGTACTGTGAACACACTGTATGTGTTTTACAAGGTTCATCATTTTCCCCTTGGAAACTTTGATAGTAGAGACCTGGAAAAAGTACAGAAATTCGCCAAACCTTACGATGAAACATGGGTTTAGATTATAAAATCTATGAGTTATTTGACTCTACGTGTGAAATATAACTCCATTCTCTCCTCCAGCCTTAAAAAATTGATCTAGCTGGCAAACAAGTGAGAAATTACTCCATTCAGGACCCATACAATAATTAAAAACAGCAGTCCAAGAGAGTTTACTTCTGAATGATACTAGAACAAGACTTCAGAAGAGCTAAGAAAAAAAAAAGAATAAAAGTTATCAAGGTGTCACTTCTGTGATTTAGAGAACTTCAATTTTTATTTTTAAACAAAAAAAAAAATCCTTTTTTTCAGCACTGGGCTACTTCATAGCAAAATTATTACATTTTTCCTAAAAGATCATAATCCTTAAACAGCTATTAAATGAATATGCAATTTTTTACAAATGGAAAAAAGTTAACAAGTACCTGAAATAATATCAATGCAACATAAAAACAAAACCGACTTGTAACATTACACAGCTCCCTGTAGTGATCTGCAAAGAGCTCCATGTATTTGTATCCCTGTGGCTGTATTGGAGTATGGCCTCACTTTGGATACTTCTCAAAAAGGGGTCTCCAGGAAGCAGACACTTCCCTGGCAGTAAAAGAAGTAAAAACATTTAAACCCTTAGTCCATGTAAGTAATTGGAAAACTGCCATTTCTGTAATGCTAGAAAATTAAGAAGGGGATGAAGGTCAGCACAATTTCTGAGTGGATGGATGCAGACTACCCAAGGCAGTCCTTCTCTAACCATGTGGAGAATACTATAACCAATATGCTGAATATGCTTACCCACAAGCTTAAGGACTCGTGGTGTAAGCCTATTTGAAATGCAGATTTTTATGGAGTTGTTTTAATACTTTGTGCTTGCTGGCTTGTTTATATTTGTTTCCATATATAAGCTTCAGTTCTTGCAGTCTCTTAGCTTTCTGCCTGACTGCAGTTCCTCAGGGCAGAGTGAATTAAAAAAGAAAAATTTTATAAATCAAAATTTTTCTGGATTACACTGCAGGGAAAAAAATAGAGAGAAACACAATGGTCTTACTACCTAACTCTCAATTATAGAAAAATAACATCAGTGAGAAAATTACTACTTTCGTAATTACTCTTTTCAATATTGTTTTTCAAAATTCCATTAAAAGCTCTGAGTGCATTTCAAACTTTGAAGCAATGAAGTATGTCAAAGTACATGTATGTTTATTCTCTCTTACTAAGGAAGATGCATGGTATTTGACAATTACAAGATTGTAAGGCAATCAAGACAATTACATGGAAATGTAAGACATACAAGACAATTACAGTTACAAGAAATGTTTTTGTGGAACTTTTAGGATCAAAATGGCAATAAACTTAAAGCAGGATGTATCTTGATGGATTTAAATACAAAATATTCATGTTATGTTGCCAGTTAAAAACACCAGATTGTGGTGTTTTTCTCTCCTTCTCAGGACAAGCTTGGAATGTTTTAGACAAGAACTGAAAGAATGGAAAATTATATTTCTTTTAGTCATTAAAAATGTAGCTTTCCTGTATTTTAACTAAACTGTGTTTGAAGAGGGAACAAAAGGTTGGAAAAAAAGTCTGAATCAAAGAAGTAGGAGATAGGAGATAGGACACAGTTAAAAAGATTAGATTGCCTCTGGAACAGAGGTATGTGTATTGCCACATACACCATTGCCAGATCTTCAATACAAAATACTTCTATGGGTAGGAATAAATCAGAGCCAGGTAGAGAGAACAATTCCAGAAAGATTAAGAACAGGTTTTCTCTATCATTCAGTGCCTTGACCAAAGAGTCCACCAGGATCTCTGTTTCTTCTGTCTTTGCTGCATTTCCTAGAGCTGTATCTGGAACAAAAGAGGCCCCTTAGTGTCACTGGTCCAGCCTTTGTAATTAAAAACTCACAGAGGAGCAAAATATTGAGGAAAATGTTTTGCCTGGAAGCACAAGTTCATCCTCCCAAGCAACACTTTGCTTTGTCCATTTTCCAACAACAGCTGCTGGTTATCTGTCATATGAATATGCTTTCAATATACTGGGCTTGAAGCAGCTGGACCAACTTGAAAACAATTTGAAAAACATGTTTATAGAGAAAGACAAAGGAAATGACCTGTAACATTGTAGACACAATATGTTCCACATGAGAGCTCCATCAGTTGAGTTTTTACCAACTCAGTTACTTTATTATCATTCAAGGTCTTCAGTTTTTGTTACGCTGTGTTTGTTAGTAGTTATGGAATACCTCTTGCTTCCAAACTCTGTTCCCACTATTTTCTGTGGTTCTCTGGTCCCAAAGCAAAAGCAGAACAGCCATTTAAGTGGAAAGCTCCACTACACATTCCTGTTCAACTACAGCAAAGTGACTAAAGTGGCATTGATGACTGAAGCAGATTTGCTTTCCTGGTAGGTGTATGAGGAGAAGGTACAAGCAGGTGCTTCCTTTCTTTTGCAGCTATGAAGAGACAAGAATGAGCTTCAAAGGATAAGTGACAGAAAATGGTTTAAAATGAATAGTTTTTCTTCCAAGCAATTCCCATGCAAAATGTGACAAATCTGTCTTGAACAAAGTGATCCACCTTCCACCCACCCACCGCTCAAGCCATCAGAATTTAGTGAAATGTAAGTTAGATAGATCACAAATCTAACTGTTGTGGATGTTAGGGTCACATCTTAGAGCATAATGAAGAAGAAAGTTGGTGAAGAGGGCATTCTCTCACCTTTTATTCTGCATAAATCCTTAACTTGATCCAGAATTATTTCCAGTAATCCAAAGTAGTAATTTTTGTTTCATGACAAAATCTCTTCGTTCAAGTTCCAGAAGCTTGTTATTCAGTGACAGGGGAGTATTGAACATCATGACCTGTTCTCATTTTCCTCATTGGATAACAATTACCAGCTTCTTCAAACACGAGAGAAGTTTCAGCAATTTACCTAATTCAGAAAATACATTGGGACAAAAGCAGCATTAAGGAAGCAAAAGATTCAATTAAAAACTGTATGAATCAAAGCAGAGCAAAATCCCAAACTTCACAAATTCTGTTCTAAGCCTTCCAGTAAGAAAACAAAGTCAAATATGAGCAACATACTGAACAAACCAAGAGACAGCTTTGCTTAGGTAGAAAAATCTTTGGCAGCAAACCAAGGGGAAAAGATTCCCCAACCCTTCTAGAAGCTGCATAGTAGTAAAAATCAGCTAATCACAACAGGGAAGGAACATCACCTTTCACTGTGAAATTTCTCAAGGTAAGGTAGGAGTATTATGGAGTTTTATGGGGGAGAAAATAGTATTTTTATATCTAAAGATTCTATATTCCATATTTTAATTATTATTTTATCTGTCCAGGCTCTTGGACCAGATTTCCTGACAACATTTGCACACAACCAGCAGCTGAGCTGCTCCATGGGTGGAGTCCTTAGTCACAGAACATCATGGGTGTGACATACTGACTGCAGAATACAGCACTGGGTCTTGGGATGACTTTTCTACCTTTCCTATAAAGCACTACTACAGAAACATTTCCACATCAAAATACCTTTTTTTTTTTTTCAGAAAATATTTTAAATAATTCATGGAAATGTAAGGATTTCAGGTAGCTGTGATGTTTCAGAAGAAAGTGGATCAAAGCATGGTCTCTCTCTTTACTTCTCCTTCACTCCTTCCTAGTAGATATGATTTCAGGGATGGAAGCTGAGAAGTGCACCAAAATATAACTAAGAAGCAGAGATAAATTTGTAACAAAAAGCCTGTGTCTAAAACTGCACCTGCTCAGTCCCAGTGTTTGTGTATTACAACTTAGTTTTACAATCAAGTTGGTATAAGGAATATTTCCTCTCAATTGTGCTTTACCAAGCAAAAAAAGGAAATAATTTGAACATCTGGATTGACTGGTTGCAATACAGAAGAATATGGATACTGAATTTAAAGCAGCTATCTTATCTGTGATGCCTAATATTTCCATGTGTGCAGACAAAAGAATTTCCCAAGAATGACATACTTTATGCTCTGAATCTTGCTTCTCTTTTGCTTCATTGAGGCCTTTAAGTTTGACAGACATTTGTCCAACGAATTTATTTTCAGATGAATTCATGGAAATGAGATTTGACTATGGTGACAAGATTAAATTGTTTACATTCTGTGTTTTCCTTTGCTCCATGAAACATACTGTTTACTAAAAATAGCAAATTATAAATTTTTTGAAAAGTCCACTTTTATCTTTTGTAGTTGAACTCCTTCTTTGAATAAAAGGAACCTAGGAAAAAATCCATACCTCAGTCAGATTTGATTCCACATCCCTCAGTAGCATGCATTTGATTTGTTTCCCATTTTTTCCCCATGATATCTCACAAATAACACTTGCTTAAGTCAGACAGGTTCTGTCTTCAGTTTGTTTTGTTTACTTACACGTTCACAGAGGAACAAAGAGTGCCAAGATTAATTAATTCAACTTAATCTGCTACCCCATACTCTTGTAATGAGTGAGCTCTCGCTAGTTTTTACAATTAGTATGTTTTAATAAGACTGTCCAAGTAGAGACTATTAATCCAATTAATTGTTTTGATAAGAGTTTTATGAATACTCTTGATCAATTAATAACTGTCAGTCTGTTTAAGAAGGAATATATTTTTACATGAACAAATTGATGTGCAGAATCTATTTGAACTTTTTTGTTTGGTATTTTTTACGTGCTTCTTTTTGTGTGGGTTTGGGGGGTTTTTTTGGTTGGGTTTTTTTTTTGGTTGAGTTGTTTTGGTTTTTTTTGCAGTATGTTTTTTGAAGTCTAACTCCAAACTCCTCTAGAAAGTAAGAAGGGAACTAATTTTATTGATCTTTTCATGTATGTTTCATTGGGAAGGAAGCCAGAGAATTAGCCAAAGTTTTATTTGATTATAGTAGAATTCTAATTTCATCTGTAGCTTGTGAATTTGGGCTATTTCAGTAGATGTGAAGAGAAAACTTTATTAATTTCTAAATAGTCTTGTTTTTCTGAAATGGTGGAACTCCTTGACCTTTGCCCAGGTATAACACCAATTGATATAACCTGTCTCTCAGCAAAGGGCACTGGATTTCAAAATCATCTAGAGGTGAAGGTAACTATCTAAGCACTAGGCTTCATATTTATCAAGCCTGTAGATGAAAAACAAGCTATGCAGGAGAAAAATATTCATAATTTACATCACCCATGAAGGCCATCACATACAAAAAGCAAAACAGAACAGTAAATTACCCAGTAATCTGTAAAAAGAAATTTCAGTTAGGCCTAAGGGTGGAATAGAGCTGCTCAGCCCACTCTCTTCCTTGAACCTTTCCTGTTGGTTTTTTTTATGCATCCTGGACTCTCCTGTTAACTGTCATCTGCCTTTGCTCCCACTCGTGGTGCTCCTGCTGTGCTCGGTTAACACCAACAGAGCATCACTATCTGGATCATATTTAGTGGGATGAAATGGAGATCCATCTGTCTGTCTAAACCCTTCTGTTAAAACTGGAGGTGGATGAGTGCACACTGACGGTCTGATGTACCTGCTGCCCCTGCGGAGCCCAGGATGGGAATTAGGAGAATACTGGGGAAGACAACATGCTAACAATGTGAATTACATGCCCTGGAGAGGTCTCAGCAGTGGGCAGACCCTCCTGTGTCTTGTTACAGAATAATTCTAGCACCACCTCAGCAGCATCTGGTTCTGGCATGGTTGGAGATATGTATAGGTGAGAATGATGTGCTGATCTACCCCAAAAGAGAAACCCCTAGACCCATCAGATAGAACCTGTACAAAGATGGGAGCTGAAACTGGCTTCTATTAGTAAGAGCACTGTCTACTTACTCCTCTACTTTTCTGGAGTAGGAACTTTTTGCTGTAGTTCTGGTCTCACTTCACACCACAAGCTGATCTCAGTGCCTTAAATTTGTAAGAAGAGCCTTGTGCTTCTGTGTGTCTTTGAGCTGACACTGAGCCCTGCCATGACCCTGCCAACCTCACAGAGATCGTGGCATAGGCTCGAGCATGGGAGCTGGCCACAGTCTTGTACATGACAGAAAGCTCACACCAAGGACAAGCTAATTAAGCAGATGTCCATAACCAATGAGTGTGAGGTCAGTCCTTCTCATTGCTTCATTAAACTTCTTTTTTCTGTTTGGCACTAAACAGACTCTCAATGCTTGGTTTCTAGGAATTCTGGTACTGCAAATTCCTTTATTCATACACATAATATTCCTGCTTCTATTTTAGTTTATTTCACACCTTTTTTCAAACAAATATGAAATTGAATGCATATTATATATTCAATTTCTGGCTAGGGTAATAAAATACTAAATCCTAAGCAAGCCATGCATGGATCATACAATGAGGCTGCAATACTACAGTCAATCCTGATTCCTAGAGGCTAGTAGTAAAAATATGATATTTATTTCACAAGAGATACATTGGCAAGAATCCATTGACTCTACAAAAGAACAAGTTGCAAGTTCTGCTGTTTTCACCCCGATGAGTAAATAATAAAAGTACAAACACATCCCAAAGTCATGAGAACTCCCTCTTTTTTTTTGCTCCATACCCTTGATCTCATCACTTCCATTCTTTTATCTTCTTATCCAGTACCTGTTCATCTATTAAGTAGCATCTGCAAATGTGAAAAAAATTTTAAAAATAAGCTACCTACACATAGCTACTAAAAGGATATGAGCATGTCCCAGGGCCCTAAAGTTGAAAAAGCCTTTGATGAATTAAAATAATATTAATAATATAAAAATAAAGAGAAAGTACCAAGAAAGATTGGATCATATGCTGGATAGCAGATTCTGCTGATCCTGGCCTCTTCAAAGTACTCTCAAAGGTCTTCAGAATATATTCAGTAGTATTACTCTTCAAAACCAAGGTTAGAATATATTACCTTAACAAATAAATGATCATAAGAGGGTGCCCATACATCAAATACATGTGGCTGGTCTGGGGCACATGCTGGGACTTTGCTACATAACATACATAAGCAGTGTTAAGATTTGCACGTTGCTGATCTTTTGGAACATAATAAATATTAAACAATATTAAGAAGATAAATTTGTCAATCAGGGATTATAAGAACTGACAATATTTTCTGACTAAAAGACGGTGGACTTTTAAAAAATGTAGATCAACAAACTACTGGATTCAGGAAATCTCTATCTACTGAAACTCCTATAAAACCAGACCTTGTTTATCCTCAGACTTTTGGACTCAGTTTGATAAGAAGTGGGATGAAAGGGTTCGTAGGATAAAGGATGCTTCTGAAATGCTAACATTGATGTGTATTTTTTCCTTTTATCAGTCTGTGTTTAGCCTTCATATGCTTTTCAAAGTGGAGTAGCAGAGTAATTCTATTCCAAAAACTGAAATAAGAAATTACTACAAAGATGAATTTCGGCTGGAATGTAGCCAGTTATTTACAGGGAATATTCTCTGTGAGTGACAGCATCATAGGAGGCTGTATTTTTAATCATCTAAAAAGCAAACCACTACAACAAAATTGCAGTTGCTGACACTGTTTTTAGCTTCAGTTATGTTAACTATAAGACAAAATGCACGTACTGAAGGAAATTACCACACATTCTTCTTTTGGATTTTGTTACTTCCTTGATTACAAAAAAATTAATTTTTCCTTCTGAATCTATTCAGAGATATAGGTAATGCTCTGCTCTCTGTGATAGGACAAGGCTTACTCGACCATGGCCAACTGATGATGTTGGCTTGTAATCAGATGCTAAAAAGAGCAGATGGCTTAACCAAATCTGATTTGCTATTTTATTTATCCTTATGCTGCCCCTTTATCATACAAGTATTAAACATTTATGCTATACAGTTAGAAGAACAAGACAATGTTTAGAGCCAGTTTATGAGCTAACCATGACAAATATCCATCCTGAGGTGAAAAATAAATCACTTAAATAGGATTCCAGGTCAGTGTTTGTTTCTGATGTAGTCTGGGACGGAAACTGCAAAAACTGCCATTACAAATTCTAGTATTCAGTGATGCTTGCCAACTCAGTAGTTGATGCTGCATCACTGATTGTTTGGAGAAAAAAACCCCAAACATAAAACAAAAAAGAACCCCATCATCTCCAACTGCATGAATAAGGAAGCATTTATTAAAAGGAAACTCAGACTTTGAAATCTGGCAATTTCTATTTCCAAAATGCCTCTCAACAGGGAATGATGACATCTGCAAATTGTTTGATTACTTCTCGTGATCATTTATGCATTGCAAGTTCTGTGCTTGATCATTTCCACATTATTGTGTTTGCAATTTTCTGTATGGGATCAGACCCTTTTATCTGATACTGATATCTGTAGTGATGATCCCATCATCATAAAATTAAAACTTCTGAAGACTTTGCAGTATTGTTTTGACACTGTCAGAACAGGTCCTGATGTCATCTGTCTTCAGAGGCTTGTCTCTCAGTAAGGTTATTACTGGGCAAGAGCTTGCAATGCTACATATTAGGCCATTAATGGCAACCTAAGTTTAAATCCTATGGTTTGGCAAAGATAGTTTTCAATAAGTAGATCCAGTAGACTTTTATGTCTACTTTTATGCCTGCCATGTCCGACCTACTTTTCTTTTAGGAAAGTATAAATTATGGGTCATATTGTAATCATGAACTGTACATTGATTTAAAATTATATTTCTAGCTATTCTGTATCTAAGGCTGCTTTAGTGAGCAAACTCCAGAGAACTTAATAAAAAATTAGGTGTCAAGTATTATGCCGCATTCATTCTTAAAATGCTCAATGACAAAAGTTCCGTACCTTGAAACTGTAACTACATATTTTAATCTGAGATTAATTATATTATTTTTCTTAATAAATTTTCACATATTATGTAATACACAGTAGAGATTATCTGTGTCTAAACTCCTTTAATTTTCCTGGTTACTTAGGCAAAACAGGAGACAGAACTGAGCTCGTAAATTCCATTTTTTATTTATTTGTACAGTGATTCATTTAGAGGCTGAAAACATCAGTCACATCAGGACACAGCATCAACAGACAATTAATGTTGCATTCAATGCCAAGTACTCGTTAATGAAAACTAAACAGATGCAAGTGCACTGATGCAAACACACCACTGTTCTTCAGAGTAGGCACAGCATGAAAGTTAAAGATAAAAATGCTTTTGTATTACTACATTTCATTAATCTTAGTAAATTCCACAGTATTTCTTAACCTGTAAGATACTGACCTCTGATCCACACATGATGAAATTAGAGAATATACAAGAATCAGCAGCTGTATTACATGGAGTATATGTATAACCCTACTGCTACTAGAAATTTCTGCGTTTTCTGTTCTGCAGATACCTGACTTAAATTTCAGTGAAGTGAGCAAAGAACCAGTTCAGTCTTTCCTTCTCTGTTGGGGAAAAAAAAGATAATTGGTATATCCCAGTTGGTAGATTCCTCTTTGACAATAATATATCAAAAACAAACCTATATTATTCAGGAAGAGGAACATTGTGGTTAAGACTGCAACAACATCTCATGGACATCTACCATTACACAAAGTAAAAATAAAATATTATAAAGTTTGTAATTCAGCAACCAGCTTATTTAAAAAGAAATCTGAATTCACATAAACCAGAAAATAACAAAGTAAATTAAATTAACTTTCTCATATCAAGAATTTATCCAGGTTAAATAGCAAGATTCTTTAGCCAGGCCCCTGTGAGACTTTCAGCTGTTTTCACAGGTGTAGAGGAAAACATACACTAAAAATAGTATGCAAATAAAACAAGGCCAAGAGAATAAAACTATCAGCTGATCAGTGGGTTGTTGTGGTGTATGATTGATAAAAAGAAGGACAAATCAAGTTATAAAAGCATCACAAAAAGAACAGAAAACCTGCTTAAAAAAATGTGGGCACTCTTGGTTCTCATAGGTGCTGCATCTGTTTCTGCTCATCTGCAGGATCTTTCCTTTGATGGGTAAGAACAGACATCAAGTTTTATATTTGTGATTTCTTCTGCATGATCAAAAGGTTTTCAACTGTTTCAAATCAAATCATTTTCTCCCCTTACAGACAGAAGGTGTTTCGTGTGATTCCACAGAATGATGAGCAGGTGGAAATCCTCAATTTCCTTGCCAGCATCATGGAGGTAAAGGACTTGGGGAAGGGGTTACATTGTAGTTGAAAGAAATATGTCTATTTTTGCTCAAATGATAGATTTTTTTAAATTGTGCTACTGAATTAAAGGCCTAATCTTGATTTCATTCAAGTCAGCTCTATTGATTCTTCAGAAGAATAGGACAAGTTGATAAAACTAGAGCTATACAAAACATTCAAATACCTTCCAAGAAAGTCTGGTTTACCCAATCTGAATGTCAAAGTGCCCATCAGAATTTATTAATAGAATAAATAAATCTTAAATGCTATATTCAGTGTGGGGTGCTTTCAAGAATGTATTAGATAAATCATGGAAATTCCAACTACCAGAACTTTTACCATTACAGGCGAAACATTTTCCTCATGTAAATAATCTAAAAATTTATACTCCCAGCAAAATGAATTTTCCTTTGGCCTCTAGTCTCTCATGTTATCTTTTCTTCTCAGACTTTCCTTTAAACCTTCCTTTCTCTCTAAGCTACATGTTTCTCGCTGACCTTGATGTAAATATATGATGACACAATGACATGATGGAACAACAAAGACAGCAAATGTGTTTTCAATATTTCTGTTCAGCTTTGATGTTGTAAAATAGCTGTTGGTGGAAAAGACACCATTAGCTGTAGGATGAAAGGATGGTACTTTTAATGAAGTACAGATGTGGAGACCTATCATCAACAGGCTACTGCAGCGTGCTGGAACAGTTTTCTGTAGAAGAACATACTATTGGAATGGTGCTGCCAATATTAAGGAAATTAATATATACCATGATTGCTTTTAAGTGTGAAGTATCAAAGGATTGTTTGTTTTCTTTTTCTTTTAAGAAAAGATCCCTCAACTACCATTGTTATACAAAGCAGTCAGTCAGGATTGATGTAATTGTATATTCTGGAACAATCACTTGCTGACACATAATTAATGAATAACCAGCCCAATTTCTTTTACCTTCATGAGATGAAAGGGTGAAAAGGCATCAGGCTGGCAAATCAGCTTTGTTTCCACTGGCCTTCAACAGAGCACTAAATCCAGAGGCTTGGATGCTTACTTCAGCAAAAATAAGTGAAGTAGTAATAACACCGTTGTTTGTCCACTGGGAATGAAACATCTTCAAAGGCACAGGTTCCTCATATCAACTTCAGTGATCTCTTTTAAAAGCACTCATACAGACAACAGTCTTTTTCAGCTGATCTATGTAAAATATTCATACAGTTCACTCCTGATATTGAGTTAATTTCTCTCTAATATTTGTAGGCAAAAACCTGAGCAAAAAAATGAAAGAAGCTGTAAAAACCAAAGAAGTTGTAAATACAGTTATAATATTCACAATTCTGTATGAATGCAGATGCAGGAGAATTCTTGACATTTGTGAAATTGTCACTGTCATCTCCACATTTCTGCCATATAAAATGCCTAAGAAAATCTTAAGGGCCTAAGAAAATCTTAAGGGCCTAAGAAAATCTTAACGGCCCAAGAAAATCTTAATCAATTTCCAGTTAAAATTTAGGTTGATACTTGTGGGAAGCAATGCTGAATTAATGCAGAATAGGCATGAAATTCAATATATTAATCACAACCTCACCAGCACACATACACCAATCTAAAAACCACAGCCACACGTACGTATTTATTTGTTTATGTATTCGTTTGGTCTTCTTTCAGGTTGACTTTTGGCAGCCAGACTCTGTCACACTGGTAAGGCCAAAAATGCAAGTTGATTTCCGAGTTGAAGCTGAGAAGTCCTTTGAGGCTGAAGATCTTTTGAAAGAAAGTGGAATGGAGTATCAGTAAGTTAGTTCTCACTACTGTACTTTGAATAGAAGGGGACGAAATATCATGGAGGGTGTGTTTGAGTGTTCATATTGGTCAACTGATTTTCCTGTTTACAAATTTCATCCCTCCTATGGTTCAGTTTTCCTGTGACAGTTCAAATGGACTGTAACTACCCTGCACTGAAGGGGTGAGATGAAATGTTGATAGAGGCAAGAGACAGGAAGCAGAGATACAGTACCAGAAATTTCACTGAGGTGAAAGCTCACTGCAATACACAAGGCTGGAGCACGGATGGGGATAGAAATATTTCCTACTACAGACAAAATGCAGCAAAGGTCTAGAAAGAGCCAGAAAATACACCAGACGAGGGAAATAGACAGGGAACTGAAGGCAGAAAATAAAATGGTGAGCCCCCAAGGGCTAACATGAGCAGGTCCCCACTGAGTTGCAGAAAAATAGCTAGAGGGCCAAAAAACCCCAACAGGTGACAGACAAAAGACAGCTGCCAGGTAAAGGGCCAAGGGAGAGTGGAAAACAGATTCCCAGGACAGCCTTGGGCTGACTGAAGTCACACAGCAGATCCATGGCAAGGATGTCTCCAAAGAGAGAGTTGCAGCACAAGTGGAGCAAAAAGAGCACACTGCCACATTATACACCACTGGGAACAAAAGCACTGCAGTGAGTAGCACTAATGGAAGAAAAAGGAGAATGAGGAGTTGCCTGATCCTGTTCTTTACTTCGGATCTTCCAATCACTGTGTAAGCATTAACTGAGGATGAGGAATTGACTTCGAGCTGGAGTGGAGTGGGGCTGTCTGTCTTCATTTCTCCTTTCACTCCACTTAAGCACTGCAGAATGGCTCTGCCCAGGTTCATTATCAGGCTTCTTTGATGTGTAAAGTATAGTCTGTAATATCATGTACTCAGACACTGAAAGTCAGTAGCATTTGATCAAGTTTTTATTATTTCATTTGGCTGAGTGTAAAGTTTTTGTCTGTCAGCCCCACTGTTGTTGCTACTAGACCAAACTCCTTCACTGGACATCACACAGTTCCCAGGATAACTTTCATTATCTGCTAAACCCAAAGTTAATCCATCCCTAAATTTACTGGCCTCATGTCAATTGTGTCTGATTTGGATGCTTCTGCAGGAACAGAATCTAAAACCACTCCAGGATAAAGGGTTTTCAATAATCCCACAGTGCACATACAGCACAGTAATCCCATTTCAGTGGAATTTCCTCTTTAGCAAAGAAGTTACTCTACATGTGTTAGTTTTCCTATAATATTCATGAACTGCCTCAGGTCCATGCACAAATCTTTTGATTGCAACAAAAGGCCAGAACGTCTGGAAGCTGTCCCTGACAAACTTGAGTGGATCGTCCTTGTGACAACCCAAGTTGTTACAATTCTTTTGAAGTGCAGCTGCAGTGCCATGACATCATGTCACTTGCAATGTTTTTTCTGAAGGCTGCTGGTGCCTCACAAACTGGCCTCCTGTTCCTCTATCCAAATCACAAATGATCAAGGACATATCCTGGATGAATAAGATTTGTAAGGGTTTTAATGCAGGCGCTGCAAAAACAAGAGGACTTCATTTTTTCATAGCCAAGGTTGAAATATAAGCAAAAGGTCCTCAAGAGTATTCTGAGTGATAAGTTGTGCCTTTGTGTCAGCCCCAGGGAAAAATGAACAGGAGAGATCCAACCAATCCAGACGGGATGTTGAGGTTTTTTTTGCAATTGTGTGCTCTATTTAATAGCTCACCTCACATGCAGTAAGTAGCTAGTAGGATGGATAATGCCACCTGCAATAGAGCTGTCAAACCACATCTAACTTTTGGAAGCTTGGTTTCACAGGGAATTTCATCAGGCAAACATCTCTGGGTTGCTGCCTGGTTTTGAAACATTGCTGCACTCTAACTGTCCTCCAGTGCCAAAAGTTCAAGAAGGCCCTTTTCCTATTGAGGCAGAAGCAACTGGCAGCATAAGATCAGCCTAGAGCTCATTTTGAGACACACTCTGTCTCAGCATTTCCATTTTTCTGAAACCAAATCGTTGCCACCCTGAAGGTTTGTTAGCATAGGATTGAGGCAGGTGCTAATTGGCAGGAGCCTCTTGCTCCCTGGTCCTTCTTGTGGCAAGGTTGAGGCAGGATGTAGGTTGAAACTTGAAACTAATATATATTATTTTCAATGTGCCCACCTTTCCTTTCACAAGCTATGCAGCCCAAATGCTGGGCAGACCTTGAAATGTCTTACTTTCCTGCTGGATTGCTGTATGTTTGTCTTCACACTTTTCATGGTGCCTTCTTGCAGAGTTCTGATTGACAACCTGCAGGCTGCCCTGCATGCCCAGTTTGACAGCAAAGCTCGTACTGCCAGCCACAGCTATGAGAAGTACAACAACTGGGACACGGTAAAGCCTACAATTAACCACATTATCAGCTTGGTACCTTAGCTTCTGTAGTAAAAGTGCCTTCTTCCCTTTTCCTCTTCTGCTCCATCCATCGATATGAAAATGCCTCCAAACTCTCCTTCCTCTTCGTTACTGAGCTAGTTTGTGTAACCTACTCTTATTTCCTCTACTTTGCTCCCAGTGCTGCAAAGAACCTCTGGCAGAAATCCAATGATCCAGGCTGAGATGCTTCACTATTAATTTCCTTTCCTTGTCACTACTTGTCCCACCTCCTCTGCTAAACAACTCGATTCCATTCCCTGCCCCAGTTCTAGCTCTTCATGTCCTACCATAAGACCCCTTCCCCCTTTTTTCACAGCCATGCCCATTTTTCCTGACATGTAATCATGGCCATGTTACTCTTCCCATCTTTGGAGTGGCTCCTTGAAAATCTACAAACTGTATTAAATATTAGGCCACATTAGATGCTCAGAAAGACTGTTCTGGCTTGAAGTCTGAAATTTAATCAGTCTGCACCTGAGGAACAGAGACATCAATAGATTTAACCTCTTTATTAAACAGATAGCTGCTTGGACTGCTGATATTGCTGCTCAGAACCCAGACCTTGTCTCTCGTAGTGTAATTGGGGAAACATATGAAGGACGGCCAATGTACCTTCTCAAAGTAAGTGCCTCGATTTCTTCATGCCAGACCCTTCCCTTATTAACCTCTGCAAGATTATGATGTCTAGTAAAACACCAATGATGCTAAAAAATGTCTAAAGTAATAGACATTTTGCAGAAAATCTAATATATTTTGTTTACTACTACGATGATTTTTTAAAAAATTTACATTTTTAAAGGGGCATAATGAATGATTAGAAGTTCAGACATAAATTCAATCACACTACTAAGAACTCTGAATGATTATCTACCTTTATGTTCTCCCCATCTGTTGTTTGTAAACCCATTTGCTCTAAAAGCCTCTATAAATGTCAGTCTCTGCCAACAGGAAACAAATTTCTATCTTCACCATATATAATTTTGAGCTGGTCTTGACTGGGGTAGAGTTAATTTTGTTTTCAGTAGCTTGTATGGGGCTGTTTTGGATTCATGCTGATTTGGAAACAGTGTTGATAATTCAGGGATGTTTTGATTACTGCTGGGCAGTGATTACACAGAGCCAAGGCCTTTTCTGCTTCTCACACCACCAGCCAGGGCAATGGCACCTGGGAGGGGACACAGCTGGGACAGCTGACCCCAATTGACCCAGGGGATATCCCAAACCACACAACTCATGCTTAGTGATAAACTAAGGGGAAAGTGAGTCAGGGCCACTACATTGGGACTGGCTGGGCAATTGCTTTCATTTGCATCACTTGTCTTTCTTGGGGTTCCTTTCTTTGTTTTTGTTATTTTCCTTTTCATCATTATCATTACTATTAATATTCATTAAACTATGCTTATCTTGGCCCACAAGTTTGCTCTGAGTGAGCTACTGCACTGTGCTTGTCAGCTGGGTTTAAACCACAGATTTTTTTTTCATAACACTTATGAATTAATAAGATAGTAACTTAAATAAAGCTAAAAGGATAAGGAGTACTTACCCCAAAATGCACAAGTATTTACAATAATGTATCAGTCAAACATACAAAATAAACTTTTAGAGACACTATAGGAAATAAATCAACAGTGCAGGGTAATCAAATAATTGGGGGAAGCTTATCTACATTAATGGAAACGAAATTATTAAGGCTACTTTTTCAGCTTGAATATCATGGTCAGCTACAGTTGGGAGCACTCCATAGATTTCTATCTAAACAAGGAATGCTATAATTGTATAAAGTCTGACTTTTTAAGTCAGCAAGCTGACTAACTTGTTCTGCATACAATTTATTTTGTTCAAGCCCTGTGGTGTTGTTTTTGTTTTTTCCCTAGATGGGAAAAAGTGGTCCAAATAAGAAGGCCATCTTTATGGATTGTGGTTTCCATGCAAGAGAGTGGATCGGCCCTGCTTTCTGTCAGTGGTTTGTGAAAGAGGTCAGTAAGCTTAATGATGAAAAAATATTTTACAAAAGCTATGTTTAAGAAAATCTTAAGTGAGCAGCAAGAGCTCAGCCTAGAAATATATGTCGGCTAGTGCCTTCTTCTCACCTCAGAGGGTGTAGTGGTTAAGGTGTAACTACTTAAACCAGATCTTTGTGCTTGGACCTGTAATCTTTCAGCAGCTTAAGACAACCTGAAACATGTCTAAGGGGTACTGACAACTGCAACGGTTGCTCAGTTTGCAAATTCTTTTTCGCACCTGTAGTCAGAAAGGTGAGAGAAAAGCAAATAGTCATGTTCTCTATACAGACATAAGGAATAGGAAAATCCAAGGGCACATCAGAAGGCACCTGAATGCACTTCAGAACAGCTGACCTGCTGCAGTGCCAGCTGGTGGATTCCTTGCAAACCAGCTTTATTCAGTAAGGCAACAGAGAGGATGGAAACCTACCCTCAGCTCAGCACTGAGGAAATGTACCCAAGAAAGGAGGAAGACCATAAATGAAGCTCCCTAAGCTCCACTCAGGAAAAGGGAAATGCACATACATCCCTTTGAGCTGCCACCTCAGGCTGTACAGAAAAGTGCTAAAATATGAAACCATATTCAAGGAAGACATGCACAGGTGAAATTAGCTTCACTTCATTCTGGGATACTTTAGCTCTTGAATTAAACAATTTTATGCCCTTTATATTTTCTTTCTCACCACCAATATAAAGCAGGTAGGGGTTATCAAATGCTGCACACTCATCTTCACAGAGACAGGTGTATTACCCCTCAGATGGGGGAGATCAATCCATTTAGGAGACCAACTTACTGACTGAATCTCAAATTTTGTAATAACTTCTGTTGGAAGATTAAAAAAAAACCACCAACAAAGCCAACCAAACAAATAAATAAAACCACACCAGAAGCAGCAGCTGGAATTTAAAACCCAAGAAAAGGAAAGACAACCTACATGAGCCAGCCATGCTGGCAAAGGCCTTGGTGGCAAGTATAATCTCAGTCTTATCAGACAGGCATGCAGTTTTGTGTAGGAAGCAGTGGAAATTGGAAGTGACATTTCGGTGGAGTCAATGGGAATATGATTTCATTAGTGCCTAATAAGGCTGCAGACAGTGTGTGGTACCATTTTTCTCTCAGCAATTCACGTCACTGCAGCTGTCATTTTCACTGTCTAGTCACTTAATTCATGGGTGTACCTGACACCAGCAGTGCCTCTGCTCAGTGTGTCCACAGGCAGAAATGCTTTAAAAGAGCAGACCTCTGAGCATCATCAGAATTTCGCTTGGAATTTCTTCTAGACATAAAAGTAAAAAAAATAGAGAAAAACATGACCAAGGTAGATTGTTATACATATCTCAAAAAAAAAAAACCCATCCAGACAACAGCAAAAAAAATCCCAAAAACAAGCATAAAATAATACCCGGGAAAAATAATTTCAAGTGATCCGAAACTACTTTTTTAGATTTTATATCCCACCCCCCCTACTTGTCAGTTACAGGACAAAAAATGCTTTTTTCCATTGCATTGCCCCCTTTGTTGCCCTTTATGGCTGTGTAAATAAAACATGGGTGCAACACAGAGCAAATTTCCATGATCATTGTATGGTCTCTCAACACTGATATAAATATGTGAACAAGCATAGCAAGTGCCAGACCATGAACAATCAAGATATAGAGGATATTGCAGGAGTTCCTGTTTGTTAGTCAATATCTGTGTCTGGAAAAGTGCAGGGAAAAATCTGTCTCCCTATGAATAAATGCACCCATAGAATTATGATTGGAAATGTGTTAGGATGCTATTTAGAAATATTCCCTATAATTATGGTTGTTGATGAAATTTCTGCACAAAAGATACAAAAAATGGAAATAATGATTTCTCATTCTCACTTAAACTCAAATCTTTAAGGTGTTAGGATGTAGGAATATATATGGACAGCAATATTGTTCTGCCTGTAATCAAGAAGTTAGTAGATGGAAATCTCTTTCCAGTGATTTATTATTCTCTTCAAAATCAACATTCCTCCATCTTATAATTAATTTATCTAGCAGTATAAGCGGGTTTTCTAACAGCAGTGTGGTTTGAGTCAGTGCAAATCTAATCACATGTAATAACATACGGGTGCCATCTCATGTGCTAGAGTGACCTGGATGACTTTTTCTACCACATTCATTAGTTCCTGACCCAGACTGAGGCCTTTGCATATGCACAGGAGATACACATCTGTGAGGACATCATCAGCTTTTTCTACTTTTCTCCAAGTAGGCTGTGGAGACCTATGGAAAAGATACTGTCATGACCACACTTCTGGACAAGTTGGACTTCTATGTTCTGCCTGTTGTTAACATTGATGGTTACGTTTACACTTGGACAAATGTGAGTACATTCTTCTTTCTTATTCTTGGAAAAGTCAACTGTCAGAACTTACTCTTGGTTTTCACCCATGATTCTGTTACAGGACCGCATGTGGAGAAAGACACGCTCTAAAAATGCCGGGAGTGCTTGCATTGGGACAGATCCCAACAGGAATTTTGATGCTGGCTGGTGCAGTAAGTGTCTCCTAACAAGAGCTGCAAGTAATTACACAAGTGCAATAGCCAATATAATTAATTATGGATTTCCCCTACCTGATGGTCCAGCTTCAGCTTGCGTGGAGCATTGTGGAGTAGCTTGTGTTTAATTTTTAGAGCTGTTTTCGGAAAAAAAAAAAGCCAAACTTTGGCTACTAGCATCATCAGTATGGCTACTTCTGTGAATATATCTGCACACACGTGCATATATATACATGTATACTTACACACATGTATACACATATATACATACATACACACACACAGTTATGAGGTTGGAACAGAAACCAAAGGAGCTTGTTTTCATGAAAAGAGGTCTCTTTTGAGTGGCTTCCACTTCTCTGTTCCATGGAAGTGCCTTAGAAATGGAGAAGATATGGAAGGAGAGGACTGTTAAGTACTGAAGCAAATCAATATGCCAAAACATTCCCATAATATAGGGCTTTACATCCATATTAATGCTCTTCCAACTATGCACACTGTAAAGGACATATTTATTCATTGCTATGGGATGTTTCCCAGAGTCTTAACTATGCCATAAAATATTTCCTCTGATATGGCATGTGTATTAGCAGGATTTTCAAGGCTTACCTACAAACATGGTGTAACATCACTCTCCTAACAATCTACTTCTTCATTAAGTACTCATTAAATTCACCTTTCTTCTCAGCTCTTGGGGCCTCAAAATCCCCCTGTGCTTCCACTTACTGTGGCTCTGCACCTGAGTCTGAAAAGGAGACCAAGGCTTTGGCTGATTTTATTCGTGGGCATCTTTCTACAATCAAGGCATACTTGACAATTCACTCCTACTCCCAGCTGCTACTGTTTCCTTATTCATACACTTACAATTTGCCATCGGACTACCAGGAACTGGTAAGTCTCTTTCTAATTTTGACTTAATGAAGAGAGTAAGCAAAAATCATCACTTGCTATTTAGGTCCCTTTAACTTCAAGCAGTTTCTTTAACATCTGGAAAGAATCCATCTTCAGTTTTGGAAAACATTTTAGTCTTAGCAAGAACAAGGGAAACCATGATGGTTTCAAGATAGTTGAAGCACAGGATGAACTTCAGAGCCTTATTTAATTTCCACATGAACAATGAATTTGACACAATATCAGTTCTGTCTTCCAGTCATGCCATCCAGAAATCCATTCTGCTGTTCAGCACTGCCTCTTGCTGACTCCAGAGGCTGCTGTATGTGTACCTTTAATATTTTACATAAAAACATTATGGCCTGTAAGCCAAGGTAGCAGCTTGACAGATTGTAATAACTATGAAATAACTCAACTGGTATCAACAGCAGGCAAGGATCTCTGTCTACCACTTTCTACTGAACCTTAGTTCTTGCTGAAGTAAAATGGAGAAACTTTTATTGGTACAAGGTCAAGACAATGAGGCAGTTCTTGACAAAAGTATAATTGAAAACAGATACAAAAGATGTAAAAAGTTTCAGTTTTGAGGCCTTTTCCAGGAGGCCTGGGTTGAAACACAAACATTGTATTTAGAAGAGGAGAGGATGCACATGGTATTTTAAAGGACAAGTGCCTTTTTATCAGTTCTAGAGAAAAGCCACACTCTAATGCCATTTAAGAAAGATTTTTTGTTTGATCCTTAAAAACAGATAGAGAGTTTAGAACTATTAAATGTGTATAAAAGCTGTAAACACTTCATAGGCCCAGAATCAACAATGATGAATAACAAAATTACTTCAGCTCTCTGGCATATTAGCAATTAGAATCTGTTGGCAGGGAAAACAACACAGCAAGACAAAACAAACACATTTTGATTCCCCCTCTTTCCTCAATGCTGCCAAAAGTCCAAGGCAACAACAATGTGTGTTGCTCTGCTGTGCAGGTTTGACAGATTTATGAGTGCTCCCAAATACATGTCTTGGTTCTGAACACAAATACCAACTGGGGCCAAGAGTGAAATTTCTTGTTAGATTTTTTTAAAGCCTAAAAGAGAAGATTAAATTATAATGAAGATTTTGTTTTCTTAATTTATATTCCAGGAATTTTGTAATTGAAATTATGTCAGGGAGTAGTAGTAATGTCTTGCCTTCATTTTTCACAAAAGCTTCATAATTCACACATTACGGTTCAGTCTAAAGTAATAAACAGCACTAAACACTTGAAGTTGCTTTGTTGTCAAGAGCACAAAGTTCTTATTTGTCAAAAATTTGCATGAATTCTGCCCCCATTTTTTGAATGAAGAGCAAATGTGATGAAATGTGACCAAAAGTATAGTGTGTTTCTCACAGTATTAAATGGAAAAATACACTGACAACTCATTACTAAAACAATCCTTAGCAGCAAGAAAGAACATATGTGCTTTGCTAGGTTTTAAAATTCTTAAATTAAAATTTTACATTTTCACTGCTCTATTCTAATACACAGTAAAATTTAAACTCCCCTTTCCTGCCATAGAAGACAATTCTGCTGTTACCACAGAGCATAAAAACTAAACTGCTCAGGAATACAGGACATATTCCTTTTCAGCCATTTGATATCACTTTGTCTTTCCAATATCACTTTATCCTATATTTTAAATCAGTCACACTGATACCAGATGGAGTTCCATTATATTCTTCTACAGAGCAACCACAAATCTCACCACCATGACAAGGTGACCTTACGAGCACTTTTTGCATCTTAATTAAAGGAAATTATTTCCTCTGTTGGTGATCCCAAGAGAGACAGCAGGACCCTAGAAGTGTTCAACCTGTGCAGTTTCTGATTTTCACATGGGAAGACTTGTTGCCAAAAGCACTTTTGGACAGTGAGACCAGAATATTACCCAACCAACATTACCTGTAGTAGAGATAATTAAACAGAAATGACCTTATGCACTCCAATGTCAGTGAATTAAATAGAAAAATTGGCTTCCACAGGTTGTGGGTCAGGTTCACAAGTGCAGCTTTTCGGTTGAGTTCAAATAACTAAGATATATTAATTTAAGCTGTGACTAAAGAAAATTTAATATTTTAAATCAACAACTGTACTTTCTTGAGACAAGATAGCTACAGAAAAGGAATTACTTTATATGACAATTGCTGTGTTTCATGTCTAAAAGTTCTGTCTAAATTTAGAATTTGGAGAAATGCTGAAGAATGAGAATCTTAACTTTTAATTGCTATTGTTTGGGCAAATAAAAGAATCATAAATCAATTTTAAATGAGGAAGCAAAATTTATAGTGTCATTGTCTTATCTTAGATGTTATTTTTACTCTGACAGATCTAATAAATTAAAGGAAATATAGCTGCAATTTCTTATCTCTTTCAGTGAGCAAATGGACATGTGTTTAAACAAAACGTCGCATGTCTGCTTCTCATTAATAACATTTTGTTCCATTGTATTTAATTAAAGGTAACATAATACCATGGGGTTTATGTTGCATTCCAGTGTCCAAGCTACAGAAGGGTGCAAAAATTGAGTAATCTGAGATTAAGGACACTAAATCTGCAGAAGAGAAAGGTCCAGAGAATGCCGGTACCCTCCTTCTCCAGACACGTAGTGAACAGTGTGTCCTTGGGGCTAAAGAGACTTTTTTCTGTTGACAGCCTCAAGAAATCACCAGAAGGCCTAAAACTGTTTTGGTTTGTCAGATAGAACAGGGCACTCGGAGAACCCCTTTATGTTCCACTGCATTGCTCAGCAAATCAGAACAACCCAAAGTTATTGTAACTACTTAAAGCCAGGGATTAGAACTGTCCCTCAACCATGACTGGTCTTGGGGTGTAAAATGTGATGAAAGTCACGTATGTCCCTTCCTTCCCACAACTTCCCACTCTCCCCCTGAGATGCAAGAGGATCTGTGAGGTTATAAATCCCACAGCTTACAAGGTTTTTCCCCAAATTTGTCTCCCTTTATTCTGGGTTGTTGTTTTGTCTTCCTAACCTAGGAGTTGCACAAAACTTTCACTGTTACCCAAACAACAAAAATAAAAACACCCAAGACAGGAAAATCTAGGTCAGGAATTTCTCAGAAGTTACACAATATGCTTGTGATGACACCCTTAAAGAAATATGTCCTCCTTTTGAGAATCACATTTTGTCTGCTTCACAATCCTCTTGGCTCATTCTTTACTATACCCTGGCATATTGCCCTGAACACAGAATGCACACTTGAATCTCTCTCCTATAGGGAACAGAAGCATTAGCTTTTCACAATAACAAAATATGCTTGGCAAGACCAGTATCTCTCCACACCCCATAAAGACTATTTTCATCTTTATTTTACTATTCACATTTTTATCCTCTTGCAATGAAGAACTATGCATTTAATCAGACTTTTCATAAACAGGTCAGCCCATATTTTTTAATCACTTCATATATTTGCCCTAGCTTCCCATTAGGTCACCCTCTGCTTTCCTCATTTTCAGCAGACAAATCTAGCTTTATCAGTTCTTGTTTGTATTTGAATTGGCTCTGAACTGTAGTTTGAGAGAGCAGAGGAATGTGCATCATGCCCTTCCTTCCTTTCCAGTTCAGTTCCATCTCTCAGTTAAACTCAGCACCAAATGCATGTGTGCAGCCAGCTCATACTCACTTATCAGATTAATGTAGGTGTGTTATTACAGTTTCACAGGCTGCAGAACACTACATTCATTTACAACCCAAGATAATTCCAGTCTGTATTACTTGAATGCATACTGGCTGCATGGGCTGTTGTTTCAACTCACCAAAACTAACCTTCCATATTGGGTAGTCTAGCATTTCACTTCCTCTTGAGTGCTTAAAACAGGACATATTAGGAAGTGGAGATATGCCCAGAGTGTGCAGCCTGCAAGAGTGAATTTCAAATATACAGCATGACTGTATCAGTCTGATTATTTAACTTAGTGCCTGGTTGTGAAGTCCTGAATATGCTTAAGACATATGAAGACCTGTGGGTAAGAATTGTTGGACAGCAAAAATCCTACATCTAAGAGACTCAGACAAGCCAATGAGGAGCTGCAATCTGCTGCTGTTCTATCTGTGCTATTGCAGAGATTGTATTACTGTGATTGTACTACTTGTTACATTAAATATTGTTAAAGTCAACTGGGAAGCACAGCAAACAGGAAAGTGGGCAGCAAAGCAGTACCTGAAATTTGCTTCACAGTTCCTCCACAGAGTTTACCACCATGGAACTGTTCTGTACTGGCAGTCTTAAAATTGTGAAAAGGATGTGTTTAACAGCAGCATCTTCCAGATGAAGTTCATGTGTGAATCTGGCTGATAGACAAGAGTCTCCAACAGGTGTAGGGCCCAACTGAGTTGCAGTGGAAACCCTCTTACCAGGGACTGATTACTTAAACACTGTAGAAACTGTCACAGAAAAACAGGCTTGTAAAGAAAAATAATCATTCCACTGAAGTCCTCACTGGCTGGATTCCCTGGGCTCTTGGAACACATAAGCAACAACAGAACAGTGACCTAAATTACACATCATCATGGACCCTTGCAGGGGGGAGTCTGTTTTTACTGGCAAAACAAGAAGGCTCAGAAGTTTCAATTCACTCGGCTAAAGCTAACTTAGCAAATCCACGTTTTCAGATTTCATTACAAAGGAAGTTGAGGGTTCCTTTACTTAACAAGTAAAGCATGCAAGACCAATGTGAAGGGAAAATACAGTTTTCAGCCTTGGGCAAATCAGTTTGCAGTCCAGTGAGGGAAGAGAGCAAGGGGTCCAGTCAAGCAGTAAAAGGGCTTCTCCAGACCACTCTCAGATTAAGAGGGCAAAGGCAGTTGTCCACAAACAGCAGCTGCACATCAGCATCTGTGGAGTGTTTCTAAATGGTCACAGCTTGCTGGCAAATCCACCCTGCTGATACAAGAGTAAAATGAGGGAGATTTATAAAAATTACCTATTAACACACAAAATATGCTTAGCCTGATAATTTATCTTGTTAGTCCAAACTTCCAGTGTGGTGAGAAAGAGAAGCCAGTACCACATCTTTCATTAAAAGCTAATAACTGAAAAAACCTAGGTTTGAAAGTTGTTAATTATGTAAGATAATGACAACAGAGAACACAACTCTGCTGTCTCCCTGGCTCATGCACTCTGTACACAAGAGCAATACTGGTAATTGCAGTGTAAACACAGATGGGTGATGAGCACAGGAAATGCCACCTTCTGCTGAAATGACCAGCTCTGAGAGCTCAGCTGGGAGTCAGAAGCTGAAAAGCCATTTCTGCTCCCAGTTACAAGGTATTACTCCAGAGTTATTTCTTCGACTGCAGGGCGCCACTTGTTTCTCTGCTACTATAAATCTCAGCAAAATTTTCTTTGCAAAAGAGGGATTCTTAACAGTATAAAATCCCAAACAAACAAACTCCAAACAAACCATAACAATTCAGTTGTTTCAATTATGTCAAGAAATGTAGAAAGTCTTTGAACAACAAAGAGTATCCTCAAAGGTCAAAAGGAAAACACTGCTTCCCTTGCAGGTGTATTCCAAATAATTTACAGGCTTGAAAATCCAAACTACATTTCACCCTTTTGGAAAACTTTGGGCATTATTTATATACCGCTGCATTGACCTTCTTATTATTTCCTTCTCATGCACTGCTTTGAGTAATTGAGCTATTTTGAAGAAAAAACCAAATGCATTTTCCTCATATTTTGTATTTATACTCACAAGTATTTACTTAATACATATTTTTCCTGCTGGTTTATATTATATTATTAAGAAATGGCATTCGTTCCTATAGTGTTGAAATTTATTTTTCTACCTTTAGGTTTTGGACTGCAAATCCATTAGGAAAGTAAATGTTAGAGAGTCACTTAAAGAAAAACAAAAAGATATCAAAACTTCTGATAAAGCTTCATTTTATGATGAAGTCATAAATGATTAGGCATGTTTTTCACTTAGAGAGGGTCATTTAAAACACCATGTTTATCTCCAACCTGGAGAGCTTGAGGAAGCTGTTTATTTGGATTCTAGGCTCTAAACAGCTGGAAATCTCAACTGCTCTTCCTACAAATCTCTGTTTTTACAACTTCCTGGCCAACAATAAAAAAATCCCTTGGGTAAAAAGATTTCCTGACTTACTTTTTCCGGAATGTGTTCTGGTATGATTTAAAGCCATCATTTGTCTGCTGGGTGGAACAAATGCCCTGGGTTGAACAGCCCCACAGAGCAGCTCTGCTGTTCTATTGTCCCTACTTTAGTTAACTAAAGAGAGCAAATACCAGTTACCAACAGGCCTGGATACTGTACCAGACCATCTTTCCAAATTTTATTTCCACTTTGCATATATTTGAAGAGAAGAAGAATCAGTTTACATTTAAAAAATCATTTGCTATTGAGAGAAGATTTGACTCAATCTCAGCTGCTGATCAAACGTGTATATTATAAACAACAGATGGCTGAAGAAAACATGGCATGGCTAGCAGATAACAGACTCCAACCTCTGCAATTCTCTCAATATGTGCTCAAAATTATTATAGATTTTAGAAAAATCAATTTATTGAGGGATTAAAAAAGAGAGGAAAAAACCCAAACCAAACAAAAAAGAAGATCACAGGAGAGAGCTCAGCTACTCCAACTGCTCTGGATCCAAGATTGTGAAATGCAGAGCAACAACATTCTTCTTTGCAATTGCTTGTCTTTGTGCGATAGAGAGGCCAAAAACCAAACCCCACATTCAGGCACAGTCAGTGTTATAGGTGGAAAGGCAAGCTTCAAGTATGCTTTGGTCTGCCTTATTTAAATAGCCTTCATATGCTAAAGGACCACAAATTCCTAGAGCAAACTCCCATAATTCTAAAATGTTCAAAATCAAATATTTGAGAACAGGGAAACACTTGCAATTCTGCTAGAGACTAGGCTGCCAGTGATAATGCACACATGATGTTTTTTAGAAGCTGAGAAAGTTCTCTCAGTTAACTAAAATTTTCTAAATACATTGTTCAATATGTCTTTTTGAGTAAATCAGAAGAACACTTGAAGCATAAGGATGAACAGAGAATATTTTACAATATATCTTCCACTGGGAAGTAAGCCAGAGTGTAACCTACAGAGAAGGAAAGGGCTTGAGGAAATTCCTGGAATAGTAAGCCATTCAGCTGCAAGCTATAAAGAAATATGTGGCAACCCATTGCTTATTCTTATACTGAACATATGCTTTCAAAAATCATTCATATTTATCATCTGTTAGTAATAGTTTTCATGTTTTATTACCAACATGTTGTATAATGAAGAATTGGAAAAGCCACACGTTCCAAAGAAAAGTCTGTAATTTTCCTTAATGCAAACATACAAAGCTTCATAGTACTATTGATGGGCCTGATCCAACCCTCACTGAATCAGTGGGAGTTGAATGAGTCCCTCTGTGCACAGGAAATGAATTGAAATTAATGAGACTACATATGGTTTCAGGGTAATTTATGCCTTTTTTGGCTGTTAATATTTATAAGACCTTAATCTGCTTCCACTTGTATCCATGTTCAACTCCCCTGACTGAGCAGACTCTGCTCTGAATGTATAGCTGCATGAACAGAAGGAAAAGAAAGGCTATTGCATGTTTGCAATTTACTGTACCAAGTTATTACCATTCTCTGAGATTCTCTTATCTCTAAGTAAGGTTCCTTATTTAGTTTTAACCTTGTACAAGCTTCTTCTAAGTTTGGAAAGTGCTGTTACCTCTTGTCCCCGTATCTGTTCAAACCCCCCTGCACTGTACACCGGGCTGCAACAGACCATACACAGACTGGAGCACACTCCATTAAACCTTTGAGAACAGGTTCTTTGCTGACAAGCTCTTTCCACAACACCAGGACAAGCTGGGCCTTGTCAGCTACTGACAGCTAGTCATACTGAGAGGTCAACAACAGTTTTCAAATAAAAGCTTCTCCAGCATGGCTTTTCAGTTTATACAACAGTGTAATTGCATAGATTCACTCAGAAAGCTTCTGAAAATCTGCATTTATCATTCTTCTTTTCTTACAGAATTCCATAGCTAGAGCTGCTTCCAAAGAGCTGGCCAGTTTGCACAACACTAAATATACATACGGTCCAGGAGCAACAACAATCTGTAAGTATTGACCTAAATATACTGACAATCTATATTAAGTACTACTAGGACTATAAAATGCAGTTTTCTAGTGATTCTTGCTCCTCTTTCTAAGTAGTCCCCTCCTTCCTTCACATGCACTACGAAGAGGTATATATGGAACCTGTCATTCCTAAACTATGGGATAATTTATTCCTTCAGGGATCCCAGGAAGTGTGTGACCCCCTGGAAAGCCAACTGATGTAGTAAAATGTTTATGAATTCACGTGCATAGCACGAATTACTAAATCATACACAGCTTAGATTTAAACATAAAAACCTTAACCTGAGATTTTCTGCATTTCCAGTATCTCCACGTCAAAGATGATGTGAATCCTTCAACCACTCTAGCCACACCAATTTCTTTTACTTTGCATTACATTCTGAGACACATACTAATTACAATCATATCTGTAATTTGCAATGACTAATTATTCTACCCTTCTTGGGGACCCAGCTGTGGATATGGCCTTTGCAGTGCCAAAAGCCAAGTCGAGGTTGCCCAATCTAGATTTATAGAACTTCAATATCTGCCATATTTAAAATCTCTTCATTTATTTAAATATGGAAGCTAATTTCTCTTGCCTATTTTTCCTTCCTCAAATAGCTAACCACCCCCTCCCAAACATTTTTAAAACCAGTTTCTTCCAATTTTTACAATACTTTTGAAGATCCTTCCTTAGAAATGTGTTGGTAATGGTCGGCAATTCTGGAGGCTCCTTCCTTAGCAAAAGAGACTGTTTTTATTCTACCAGCTATTGAAAAGGGAGGGTACTATTTCTCCAGCAGAAAAAGATGGAGCTGAAATCCCAGATATGCAGTTCTTTCCCATCCCTGTGAACCTCAAAAAGCCACTCAGTGAGAGGGTATTTGCTTCTGATACCAAATGTTTCTAAACACCCTCACACAACCATGCCATTCTCCTGCTCCCTAGACATTTCTCCCATGGTTTCCCCACAATAGTGACAAGGAGGGAGCAGTTTAGCTTGTTTACATTTGCTTGCACAAATCAGCTGGAATAAAGCTCATAAATGGCCTAAAATCACAGCAGCTTTCCCACGAGCAGGATAAATCAATCAATTCACCAAATATTTCTTTTTATCTGTCCTTCCTGCATTGCTGGCTATGTGACTTGACTTCAAAGTATTTCTCATTTGATGTGTAGCCACTCTTTCCCAGTTAAGCTTTATTTCATTTCTTTACCAACAGACCCTGCTGCAGGGGGCTCTGATGACTGGGCTTATGACCAAGGCATCAAATACTCTTTCACTTTTGAGCTCCGGGACACCGGGAGATACGGTTTCCTCCTCCCTGAATCTCAGATAAAGCCAACCTGTGAAGAGACTTTACTTGCTGTTAAATATATTGCCAACTATGTCCTTGAGCACTTGTATTAGAATGGAGTTCTAAAAACTATTAAAGTAGCTTTATTCAAAGATGCCTTCCTTTCGCGTTTTTATTTCTCTATACTTAATGTTCTTAGTCATATGCTTAGTCCATTACGGGTCACTAGAACCACGAGTTTTTCAAGAGAAATTTTAGAAATTCAAGAGAAATAAAACTTTTTTATTAAGGCAACTGACATAGTTAGGGGTTTGAGAAAGGAGCACAAGATTAATCAACCTAATTTATTGATTAAAATTATCTTTACACAGAGGAGATTGGCTGAGCATTAGCGCTTACACAGCCTGACTGTTAACCAGAATGAAAAGAACCAAGTGATCCACATAGATGGACTTTCACCCAAACATTCATTGTCTCAATGGCAACAGTAGCAAGGAGCAGCTCACATCACATAGTTTTAAAATTATATAGCTGTGATATGCTCTTGTAAATTTTCTCAAAACCCACCTTGGATTTGTTCCATCACTGAAAAATAATTTGGATCTGCAGTCACTGCTAGTCCAGTCTGGACTCAGTTATGAAAATTATAATTACTATTAATGGCCAAAACTTGATATAAATCATGCTACCCTGCATTTAAGGCTCTCATGTTCACTATAATAGCATCTCCCAAAGTGTTCTCCGAGTCCTGGTACTTCCTGGGGCCCCACATGTTCCTACTGTCATGAGCAGAAGAATCATAAACAGCTATAAAGATTAAGTCTGGTGATAAATGAGTAACTGTTTCTTTCATGAGAAGCTGTAGAGAATTATGCCCTCCCAATCAATTTTCTGTACAGGTAATGTAGGTCTGATTGGGTCAGAGTGAGTGAAAGTGATAAATTGCCACTCGACATCTTTCCCACAGAGCTGCAGAAAATGTGTTTGGCATCTATTAATACTGTTTGGAGCTTGGCTAATCTGGGACACACTCTGCACAATGATAGGGAAAAACCTTATGTCAACACAGAACCTGGCTGATCTCCCTGCCACTGCCAGAAGCTCTGAACAGAGACTTCCACTGTCCACTGATGGTCCTGGAATTAGCCCCATTTCTGGCAGATCCTGAGCTAATCCACTCAACACAGCCCCAGAAATGCATTTTACAGAAAATTGTTCTCCAAAGAAAATAATCAAATTCAAGACCTGTCAAAAACTACATGTTCTGCCTTTTTGTCTCTTTTCAGTGGAAGGAAACTGGAGGACAGGGTCCAATTTAAAATTACACTTTCACTTCCATGTATAAGAGAAAGAAAGGCACACATCCACTAGCCCACTCCAATTAGCCCAGCAGCCCTCAGATTAAACTATTCCTAACACATGACTGATCCATCTGGTTTTGATCACTGGTGAAACTGAACCCACGTGTGAAAGTAACACATACCAATAAAAAGACATATCATTCTGTTTTGCAAAAGAAGTGGGGAGAAGGATAATCAATGTTACTAAAAATAGAACAGGATGTGAACAGAACATACAGGCCAGAGCCAAACATGTCACAAAGGGCAGGAAAATAATCTTCTCAGAATATGAAACATTTTGCTAATTTTAACTATTAACAACCGTCAAGGGACCATCCTGACTGTAACTATGTTATTTGGGAAGATATCATAGGTTTTACACCAACTGCAATGTGAATTCCTGATACTCAGCACTTAGTACTATGGTGCAGTTGACAAGTTCCGTCAGCTTGATGAACTTGGAGATCTTTTTCAACCTTAATGATTCTATGATTCCATTCTATGATTCTATGTGATCCAGTACCAGGCAGGCACTGGGTAACAGTGCAGGCAGGCAAACGCACAGCTACAAACACGGTTGAGGGCCAGGTCACAGCACCCAGCAGTTCCAACAACATTGGAGTTACCCCAGTTAACCTAAATGTGTGACTCTGAGGCGGAATATAGTACACATTTGGTGACTCTGACATTCACAAATCAAGTCACAGCAAGGCACTGATCTGCAGCTTTTCTATGCCTTCTCCCCAGAAGTTCATATTTTGGCCTTAGCTTCCCATTAGGTCACCTTATGCTTTCCTCATTTTCAGCAGACAAATCTGGCTTTATCAATTATATTCTCCCCAGAAGGCACTCACTAGCACTGCTGATCAAATTACACAGATGCAGAGAAGAGCAATCAAATGTGGTATTATCATCCATGCAGCTTGGAAGATAAACCAAAGAATATATGGGAGAATTTTAAGCAGGAAAGGACACTGTGCTAGCAGGTAAGCTGCTAGTGCAGACACACTGAAGGAAAACTGGAGAGGAAGCAAAAGTTCATCAAGAAGTCATAGTGCTTCAAACTCTAGCATCACTTTCAAAAATATGGAAATTTCACATGCAAAACTGATTGATAACCTGTTCTCAAATTAAAGCACATGAAACTCCATGTGAACACAAGAAAATTCCTTTTTATCACAGATGCCCAAAAATCAGAACACGTTGGCCAGAAATGTTGTGGAGTCTCCCTCCTTGGAGATGTTGTTCAAACCTTGGCTGGACAAGGCCCTGGGCAACCTGCTTTGGGCTATCCTGTTAATGTCTGCCTGATACAGGTCAACCAAGGACTGAGATGAATAATTTCAGCTTTTCCTGTTTGATTTATACTGCTCCTTTACTCAGATAAATAGAAACGGAACATTCTGTTTTCTTGATTAAGAATCACATCAAAAAGTTGCCATCTTTCTCATATTAAGCTATTGTTTGGTCAAATGCATTCAAACAGCCAATTCATTTCAGTGTTCCCAAACTCAAAAGGCATTAAGACCTGATGAAGTGCTTAAAGACAATGTACTGTCCCTCTGCCAGGTCTCCAGGAGTGATACTGGAGATACCAGACCACTCACAGAGGAAATGTCCCTTCAGTACAGATCACAGCTGCAAAGGCTCTTAACAAAGGCAACACTTAAAAATTCTTGATTCTTTAACACATAAAAAGGTAGCTCACACACAAAAATGAATGGTATGCAGTTAAGTCTCAACAGTTGTGAGAGAGTTAAACATGAGCTTCTGGGGAAGGTATTTCCAAGTTGGCTCAAAGTTGTCAAGCAACTGCTGACACATAATGGTAATTCAGAGAAGGCAACTTTTGCTCTTAATGATCCAGACACAACTGCCTCAAAAACTGTGCTAGAAATTAAACCTGTGCTTACAGTGCAGCCTGCTCTGAACTCTGCTTTGCTGACATATGGCCTCAGCATGCTTCCTGTCACTTTGAATTCTTCCAAGGACAGATGTGGGCTGTGCATTGAAGCAGGTTGTGTCTGTGTTCCCTGCTGCACTCAGAACAGCTGCATTACAGCTGCATACAACATTTACTGCGGGAGGAGAGGAAACAGCCAAATGCTTTTGATAATGGGACTGGGTCCCTGTCCTTTACAGGAAGAATGCCAGGCTACTTGTAGTAAACTTCACAACCACAGAAAACAGAAAATTTGCTATCAGTAAATGAATATATACATCTTAGCCAAGAAATAGGGAGTTCAACAGTTGGCAAGAACTAACATCTTTTCTTTCAGCATTTAGCAGAAGACCTAAGATGCTTAACTGGAATTCTTCAAGGAAAGTATGAATCACACTGCTTTAATAAAAAAATCAACTTGCAATTTCCTGGCTTCATGGGGAAAAATCAAATATTCAGGTTTCTTTTTAATACACTAATATGTTAGGCCATAATGGAAAAAAAAAAAACCAAACGGATAACAGTTCAGGAATAATGGCTGTCTTTCCCACAGACCCCTGTGTTGCAGCTGCTGACTTGAGCGAGTGAAGCCACTGAGTACAGCTCCATATCATGTGACCCGCCAGTTCATGTCCAGAAGTGACACAACTCAGAGCATCTCTGTTCCTACCAGTTAGCCCAGAACCTAATCAGCCTTCCACAAAAATCAAGAGATGCCAGTGAATTTTATAAATGGCAAACAGAACTCAAAAGACAAATGTGTTGTTGTGCAGCACAGCAATGATGTAATTGCTGACATGTATGTTGCATCAGCACTCATCAACATGGTTCCTTTTTCCCCACTGCAAAGGTGCAACATACTCAGATTATGGAACTGCAAAGACAGCAGTAGATGCAAAAAGCTTTTCACTTCTAGGTTTATGTCCCTGTTCATAGGATGTGTTTTCTTTATAAAGAAAATAACCTCACATATGTGAAGTTTCAGAAGTTCAAGTGCTCAGCACACTTAGCAAAAATATTCTAATATCACTCATATCTAGAAACTGAGACCCTTTTCTCTTAAAAAACTGTCCTCCATCTATGACAGCAAAAACTCTGTCTCCCATTCTCTTCCCTGGCCTATACACAGTAATGCCATAAAGGTCTCTGAATTAATTCTTCATGCATCCTAAAGAAAATCAAAGGAACATTGGGTCCTCCTTGTGCTATATTCAACTAACAAGTTCAGGCCCACTGAAAACAGTTATTTCACTCAAAAACTAAGCTGTGAATAGTCTAAAAAACATTGGAATTTCACAGAGGGGGTTTTATATAATTTTACACATAGCTATTTTTAATTCTGCCATGATTTTTTAAATGTGCCCAGAAACTGAATGAATAAAGGGTTTAAAAGGAACATTCATTTTGTACAGACTTTCAGGAAACTATTCTGACATTTTTCTCAACAAATGGAAATACTGTTCATGACTTGAGGGCTTTCTTTAAAGATCATAAATAGAACATTTCCTATTTGAATGGAACTAGAAGTCCTAATGACATAATGTTTTATACCTTCCCTCTTTCAATACCCATCTTTGAATCATGTCTGAAAAGCAACAATGTAATCCTTACAAATGTAGAACACCTTTCCTTCATTTAAAAGGAAGGATGAATAGAAATCGATGCTTTACCTCTAGCTTTTGTCACCACTATTCCTTTGCAGTTTCAGTCTCTCACATCTCTACTGTAAGTTATACTGTCACTCATAGAAGTTCTGGCAACAACATATTCAGCAATAAAAAATGTTTTAAAATAATGAATTATTTTAAAATGTTAACACAAAATACATTTTTATTATATGCTTTCTAAACTATAAAATCAATTACACCTTAGAATTTTAAAAAAAACCAAACCTTGATTTTAAAAAAGCTCTATTACACTACACTTACACTTGACTTTTTTCAGATATTGTGTATTTGGAAATCACAAAACTCATTTCCTAGGATTGTAATGATATGAGAGGAGAACTTCCTTGATAATTGCATAGCCCAGTTTAAACTCCTGGCTAATACTGAAAAAGCAATTCTTGAGGGGCAATTCTGCATTTTATATGCACTAACATATTCACTTAAAATCTATTAGAATGTAAAATATTAAAAGCCTGAAATACAGATTCCAGTACGCTCACATTAAGTTCAATCCAGACTAAACTTCATGTGGACATATCTGTAAACCTCCAGTGCAAAGCAGCTCTCTGCAGTGCTGCCCAGCCAACTCCACTGTCAGGGCCCATCACAGCCCTGAGCACCTGAAAGCTTTGGTACTTGCAGCACCCAGCTTTGCACATGCTTTCTCCTCTCGTCTGGGAATCATTAATTACCCTCAGATCTGTCTGAAGTTGGAGCCCTGGCTCATTCTCAGTTCCACAGTGTCACCATGGAGGGTGTTGTGTGACTATTTAGGGAGAGCTCCAGCCTGCCCAGCACTTGGCCCAGCCAGGAGGACAATTCACAGAGCTCGAGGAGCAGCACCACTCCTTCACAGACATCAAAGTGATTTGTTTTCTAACAGTGAATGAGTCACTCTCACGCCTGTTTAAATTCAATTAAACATCTTTAAGGGAAAATTTATGATTAAACACAGAATCAACACTGTCGATGGACACCATGTGTTTATCTCGGCTTCTGGGCCTCTTTTAAAATGTTTAATTTTGCCTTGATGACCATTTGTGTCTAGAACCTGAATTACTGACAAATTAGCTGGAATCTTCCCTCACTTTTCATAGCCTTCCAGATTTCTGCACTCTTCTGAAGCAATGTCTTTCCTGTCAAACTCTGTAAACCAAGTAATATTTGCTGGCCATCATGGCCTTGGATTCTGAGGAAAATTTTGTCCTGCATGTGATTATGGACAATTATCCTGAGGAACTTTTGGAACCTCTTTCAAAATGCTCTCATTACTTTTTGTGACACTGTTTTCTCAGCTTCCCTAACTCACTTTGAGATATAACTCAGGAGTCAGTGTTGCTCCAAAAGGCCTTTCAAGAATTCTCCTGGCATGCCAGCATGTTACATGTTTAGTTTATGGAGAAATAAGTAGACAAAGTTCATTAAAATACATTCAGTATTTTAGGACTATGCACACAGATCTCACTGAACTCCATGGGAGATAAAACTAAGTTCCTGACAGGACTGCACCCTATAAAACAATTCATCAAAACATCCACCATGACTCGCAGAGTGAGAGCGAGAGATCTGAGTAACTTACAAAAAATCTCTACTGACTCTCTCCCCCTGGCAAGCTCAGACACCAGCACACACCCGCTCCTGGCATCTGTGCAGGATGGAACTTTGTAAGATTGCTGCTTGAAGGCTTTTTCAGATTAATATGTAGATTCCAAAGAGCAAATTCAGCTGGGAATTTAAAGCAGAAGCAAAAGCACAGATTTAATGGGAAGAAGCTGTTTCCAGTTCATGGAAACTTATTCCTTCTCTTACTGGAGTAAATTCAGAGAGGGGGGAAAAACCCTACAAAACTCAAACCACAAGCCAGTCCTTCACCAGCCTGCACAATCTCTCAGTTCTACGGTGCTTGGTGTTGTGAGGCATCCTACACATCAGCAACCTTAAGGCACTCCTAACTCTACTCTCCAGGGCATGTGGAACATTTAATCAGTCACCAGACAGTTTTGTTTGAAGCAGAATTCTAAGATTCGAGAATTTCTTCAAGAAATGCAGACACTGCCTTAGCTGCACACTGAAATGAGATGTTTTCAGAACACATTATTCCTCCCACAACAGCTCCTGAGCTGACTGAGGATCCTGGCAGCCCCCACTCATCCTGGAGCCACACACGGCTTCTCACGACATCTTGTGGCAGCAGCACCAGCTGACAGGGCTTTTGTCTTCAAAAAAGTAATTTAAGATGTGAAACAATGATATTGCAGAAAATCAAACACGAAACAAAAAGCACCAACTTATAATCAATTAATTGGAACAGAGTAGCAACAATTTTCAAAACAGGAATATTCCCCATAAAAATAAAGACACAAAGCATCAAATAATAGAAGCATTATTTTAAAGTAATAAAGTCAGAAAACTGGAGCAATCTAATGCAATTTGAAGTGCATGTGAGCTATAGATGTACAACTATAATAATACAAGTATTTATTATTAACACTTAACGTATTCTTACCTATTCTAAATAGAAAATTAGAATTTTCTTTGCACTTTATTGCTTCCAGAGAAGCAACAGAAGAGATTGGTAGGGAAGAGAAAAGCTTCACTGTCCAGAAATGCAAGGACAATCTGACTCAATTAGGCTAATTTATTCTGATATTTATGTTGCATGCAACATAAATATCACAATAAAGAGCAAAATAGCAAATCTTATTTCCCATTTGTTTTCAAATTATATTTTGAGAAAAGATATCTTTTAATTATACCTGAAAAAACCAAAAATTGTGGTTCAATACTAGTCTACTGCAAACACATCAGTCCCAGAAGAATTAATAGATGGCCCTCCTTGAAAATGAAATCAGAAATAGCTCTAATTAAATAAATTAAACCCAACAAAGTTATTTAATATATAGTCTTATTTCCACAAACATCCTCATCAAGGCACACAAGAAGGATGTTTTCTCAGTCATTAACTGAGTAAACCTTAATTCACACTGTTTTTTGATGGAAGGTATTTCACTTTCTCGCTATGCAACTTGGTGCCTGAAATCCTGACTCAGTCCCTCATACAGCTTCTGGAACAGTGGCAGCTTTTCCTGTCAGGGCAGAAACAACCGGCTTTGCCTAGACTTGGTTGGAGAATAACAGAATGAAATACAAACAAGTTTTATGTAGCCAGAGATGAGCACTGGAGGACAAAGAGAAAGCTTCTGGGAGGAAAATTCAAGCAGAACTGCAACTCTTACTGAACAGTCATGAAAGGGTTTTCAAAAGCCTTTGCAGTAGCATCCCCAAAGCAATAAAACCCTACACCAGGAATAACTTGTATTTGTTCTTCAGATGAGAAAAAATAATTATCTGCATTTCACTCAGGTCCTGCACACTGAGATTACTGCACCTACTTCTGTGTCTTCCTTACTCTCACCTGTTACTGTGTTGGGAAACACATTAGAGTTATCAAAGACAGCCCTGTCAGCACCAGGACTGAGGACACCAAGCACCTCATCCATCACAGGCTTGTCACACACAGCATCAGCACGCTATGAATCAGACAAAAATTTCCTAAGACTAAAAAAAAGGGCACTTTCCCCACAGGGATACTCAGAAGCAACAGACATTTAAGCCTGCAAGATTCCTGAAGGACTACTGTGACTCCAGAGAAACAAACCAGACATTTTAAGCCCTGCCTAACCTCTTGTCAAGCTGCAGACATTTACTTTGCAATACTGAACTTCAATTTATAATCTGCTAGAGACCAAAGAACAGAATGTTGGCCCAAGATTTGCTGGCACAGTTACACAAACTACAATTTATGAGATTGTGAAGCATAGATTGGGCATCTGAAGCATGGATGGAGTCAAGCCCTCCTCCAGTATCATGGGTATGCTCTGGCAAGATCTGAAGAGGTTGCTGGGAGCAGGGACAGAAGTCACCACAGACACTGCATATCGCAACATCCAGTGGAAAAGGTAACTAAGCTGTTGCTAAACAGAGAAACAGCCATGGGCTACAAACCCACAAATCCTGACCTCCATTTGCCTCCACTCTAAGACTTCTACAGCCTTCTCTTGGATGAAAATCAGGTTTTTGGCCATTTCTCCCATCAAATCGAGGCCAAATCTCGACAGCACAACCGCAGCTGATGCCCCATGCCACTGCCAGAAGCCACCCCCCTGCCAGTGACAGTGTCACCACCAGAGGGGCCACGGACACCTCACCTGTGCTGCCCTCGGGTGCTCCACGCTCAAACTTCATCCTCCTGCTGAAGGAAACACTCCCAGCACATCTCAACTCACCAGCCACTCCGAGCTGCAAAGCAGAGTTTGGCTTCCTATTTACCTTTTTTTTTTCCTGTAGAGAACCCAAAGGGCCTTCAGGTGGAAGGTAAAACAACCTTGGAGAATAATATTACCTCAGTGAAGTAAAGCACATCTTTGCCTCAGAAAGCAGGTTGGGAAGCAGAATGGCAGGAAGGTCATCCTCATGAATTGTGGAACCCTGACACAAGAACTGAGCTCTCCTGATTTCAGAAAGGAGTTTCTTGAGATCAGCCAACTTTCTTCTCTTGTAATTCTGTCCTCTACTCAGAGGGGTGCAATATACTTCGTATCTTTGTGCAGTTACAGAGTCTTAATTACAAATACTATCATTTCATGGATTCAAAACCGCAATGTTTTGAAGCCCAGGACACTTCTCTCCACCATCTACACCAATTTTTTGATACACCACCTACAGTGGTAAGGCCCTAGACTTACCTGAAAGTACCAAATACACTCAGCTAGGAGAAACCTGAGAGTGCAAAGAAAAATGCACACCCTAATTTGTCTTCATTTATATGCTCTGGCATAAGGTATAACCTGTGCTTTAGAAACTCAAATAGACAAGAGTTTATGAGCACTCAGTCTCTGTGGACTGCATTCCTTTGACTAGGATTGTCTTTCCTCTGGAGATGAAACCATGTACAAACCATGAGAATTTTAGGAGTTTTCATCAATTTTTTCCTTCACAAGAAGCCTAATCTGGCAAGATGTGGAAGATGAGGTGCTGGATATTAGCTTAAATAGTTTCAGTATTTTTTTTTTGAATTGTCTGTGTAGAAAAGACTGTTAACACCAACAGTTGTTGTGCCTGCACCAACCTGAGCAGAACTTGTCTGCTGCACGGGGCAGTGAAGTCACACACACAGACCACCTTGGAATGAGCCTGGCCTGAGCCATTGCTAACAGGATTATTGTGCCACTCATTGAAAACAAATGTCTCTAATACCAAGACTCAAATGTTGTGAATACCAATCTTATTTGCAGCCATTGCTGCCTAAGAGAGGCATCACCCCATGGGGTAAATCACCTCATGAGCCTACAGCAGCCTGAGGGAGAGACTGGAGCTGTCACTGTTTTAATTTCTAACAGCTTCCCTTCCATCAAGGCGTACCTAAATTTCCACTCATATTTTTAGCTGCTGGGTTCTTTTATGGATACAGTTCCATAAAAGTAGCTAATTATGATGAACAAGTACTTAGAAATGCTAACACAGAGCTTGAACTTCCATGGAAGTGTTTATAATTGTAATGAAGTAGCTTGTCTAAGAAGCATGGGAGATTCTGTCCTTCCAAGACAACCTAATCCCAATGCACCAGCATATCAGAAAGCTGAAGAAGTACCCAGAGAACTTTCAAATACTTGATTCAGGTTCTTTCATTAAGCACTAGGTTCAGCAGACCCAGATCCAATTTCAATTAGGGAAGGCAACAACCAAACCATGTTCAATTTCCTCTTTTAAAATGAGAGCTTTTGAGATTCTAGGAGTTCACATGACATATCATGTGGTTTTAAATCCCATTGTGATTGGTATCTCTCAAAACAGAAAATATTACTTTAAAACATACTCTTTCCAGACACATTGCACATAAGCAGCAAAGAACAGTGATTATTGTGACAGGCAATATTATTACCACCTCCATCTCATTTGAGAATGACTTTTTGAGAAGTACTGGCACTACTTACAATAAAAAACAATTATAGATCTCATTTTTATAATGAAGATCACCCTGAAAATTACTTCTTACACACCAAAGACTTTCACATCTACTTCACTATCAAGAAACAATTTCTGTCCTGTAATACAAAGAAATTCAAACCAGAATGAAGAGTATTAACCAAACACCTTTCAGAATCCAGGTAAGAACAGAACAAGCCTGAAAATCCAGTCAAAGGGAAAGAATATTCATTCTTAAAGAGACTAAAACATCTTAAAAGAGACTAAAACAAAGGATGTGACCAAGTGTCTAAATACAACTCCTTTAGTTTACTGATTCTGTTAAAAAAAAAAGTAACAAACCATTTTAATGTAACAGCTTTATTTAAAAGAAAGTGACTTTAGAGTTTTTGGTAACAAATTTTTTATACAAAATTGATACAAAGAAAAAGAAACTTCAGCACTGTTCTAGAGCAGATTACAGGCTGTAAACTCATAGTCAAATGTTCTATATTGGAAAAGGTAATTTTGTTCAAAGCTTATTTGCAGACCAGCACCAAGTGATCCCAAAAGTCTAGTTTTACTCAACATGCCAAAAAACCTCCAAGTCACACTTCCTACGTAAGGGAGTTGTTCAATCTCACTTGTCTTCCAATTTACAGTAACAGTTGTGACTAGCTGTATGCAAGAAACATCAAAACTTCCTACAATACCTTCAGTAAGTAAAGATCAACTTCTATAAACCTTTGAAAGTTTATGAGGAGTCATGGACAACAAGGTATTTGCACAAAACTTTAGGAATTGCCGTTTACATGGAACTCAGAAGTCCATGAAAAAATTTCAAAGCCCTGTAAGAGTTCTTTTTAAACTATTTCGTTTCAAGCAGGTCAATTTCCTTGATCTTGGGATCACTTTTTTAAACCTAGGTACATCAAAATTCCAGCCTATCAACAAGCAGTACAAGTAGGATCCAGCGGGGAAAGAGGAAAACCAAACCACAAGCAGCTACACAATCCTGAAATGCTTTTACCATTCTTATCACATGCTCAGTAGAAAGCAAGGCTCCTCCCAAAACTCTTTTGTTTCTAAGTTGCCTGAAATCAAGTTTCTCAAACAGAAAACCTGTTTTGGGAAGAAACTTTCTCATTATAAACCTAGTTCCTCAAACATCCCATTTTGGGGGTAACTCGGCTTCATGCAACCCTTACAGGCACGGGGAAGATACTGCCCTCCAATATTAAGGCTGTAGAGAGCTACCAGATGAGGCAAAATACTAATACTCAAACTGTGAAATAATAGTACTGTGATTCTTGTATTTGCTCTTCTCTGTCATGCAATCACAACTATGCTTTGTAGAAGACAGCACAGGTCTGTTTCCTGCTCTCTGCTTCTTGCCCCGTGATTTCTGAACTCAATCTGATTTATTACGGCTGTTCATGTAAATGTTCTAGGAACAGCATCAGTGGAAAAGGATGCTAATCCAGTAACCCCAGAAAACCTGCAACTTAAAAGTCTTCTCTAGAAATTCCACTTCCTTTTCAGGCTCCTGGCCTTTTGCTTTCCTCTGTGAAATATCCACTAATCATCCTTTATCACTGCTCTCCACCCTGTCATACCAATGTAAACAAAACCCAGTAGAATAATCAAGTTTTGCCAGAGAAAAAAAAAAAGCACCATAACATTACATCTTTGCTCCTTTCAGTAAGTTATAGCAGCATTTTGAGACCAAAGCCTCAGCATTCTAATGCTTAAAGCCTTGCTCCCAGGTCCTCTGCAGTGCTTTGGATCCTGGTATTAAAACAGGAGAGGTATTGAACATAGGATGTGCTCACAGGAACGTGGACAGGAGTTTCTGTCAGTTGTGTGTAACAGACCTACTGTGTGCCTGGGGACATTTACTATGCAGATTTGGTTCTCTTGTGAGGCTGAGGAGTCATTGGCACTGAACAGTTTTGCCATAGCCACCTCTTCCAGCATCATAGTCTTGCCGATACTCATCTCGGACCTAATGAGGAAAGGAGAAAGAGAAGTCCAGAAAAGACAAGGAAAAAACAATTTCTCAAAAACTGTTACACCATTAGAATACAGTCATACTGACATCACAATACCTAAGTGGCTACATGGAGCTGTCTGACCAAACAGAAGGCAAAGTGCATCATGCAGAAGCCCAGAATAGCATAAACCAACTTCCTCTTTCATCATGTCTGGGGACTCTCTAATCAACACAGCCCAAACAAGGATGGCCAGCCTTGGGCTTTGGCAGTACAAGACCCTGCCACCTGCTCCACTTGGGGTAAGCCGACTCTGTCCTGTGTGTTCCTGACAGACCCTTACATTTTCTGGGCTTACTTAAAAGCATTATCTCCCCAGGCAGCCAACAGTTGTTTCTGCAAATACTTTTAGTGAAATTTAGGAAAGAGTTATTTGCTCCTAGTGGATTATGCTGCCATTGATCAGATGTCTTCCACTGTTATCTTAAACAATGACCCCTAGCTGCTATTTCTGAAATTGTTCTGTGTTCATTCAAAATCAAGAAGTTTGGCAAAGTCATCGTTCCCTTAAAACCCCAGGCTGTACAACAACCTACCTGCCCCCCTGATCTTCCACGGCCATACTGCCTACCCTCCTTAAACCCTGCATCCCAGTCTGTCCTTATGATCCTGTCATCAAGTCTGGTCCCATTGATGTATCGCATTGCATTTTCAGCATCTCCTCTGGCATAATACCTTAGGAATAGGTTAATGAAAAAAAATGGACTTCTATTTTCACAACATGGAAAAAAGAACAACATCAAGTGTTGAACAAAACCAAATCTTTGCCTGAACCACTTTTATGAAGCTACACCAGCTAAGAAAACTGCTAGTGAAAGGGAGAAACATGCAGCAATTCAAGCATTAAAAACACATATATTGGATTAAGTTTGTCAATCATGCCGACATTCAACAGAACAAAGTTCTATTGCTAAAGAGTGGGAAGCCCCAGGCATGCTCCATTCCTGCTGCAAGCTTTCACCAGTCTGGTGAGCTCACTAGAAATAGTAACAGAACGATCCTCAGAAACGTGTACATAATGAGGTTACATGACGGATGAAAGATGCCAACGGAAATTTACACGTGTGTTTGTATGAAAAGAAAGATCTTTTTACCTCGGCACTGAGAATATGAATTTAATGCAGAGGTCAATTACCTAAAAGATGTTTGGGTTAAAGTAGCAAAGTGAAAGCAATCTGCTAACCCTGCTCGACATGCAGTGTATGCTCGAATCACAGAATCACGGTTAGAAAAGATTTGTAAGATCATCAAGTCCAACCGTGAGCCCACCACTGCTCTCTCTCGCCAGGGTCTCCTACAGACGCTTTAGCAAATGATTAATTTTATCCCCGCGACTCAGAGCCTGCAGTGCAGAGCAGTTCACCCACACCCTGACCGCTCCTGCCGCGCTGCACAAGGATACTCCACGAAGCAGAAGCCGCAGGCGGTTTTCTTCACTTTGTCCAGCCCCATGATGACCTTCTTGATGTCGCCGCTTTTGCCGAAGAGCTCGTGGATCTGCTCCTCCGTGGTGTAGAAGGAGAGGTTCCCCACGTACAGTGTGCAGCTCTTCCTCAGCAGCCGCTCCTGGTCGTAGCGCGTCCCCTGGGCCGCAAGGACACAGCGTTACCTCGCGCCCCGGCCCGGCCCGGCCCGGCCCGGCCGGACCGCGCGGCGCCCGCCCCCGGCCGCGGCTCACCCGGAAANCGCCTTCCTCGCCGAACTCAAGGACGGCGCCCGCGCGCGGGGGTGGCCGTGGCCGCGCGGGCCGGGCCGCGGCGGCCGCCCCGGATCAGCGCCGTGATCGCCGCTTCGAGCGGCAGGCAGCTGCGGACAGCGGCGGGGGGGGGACGGGAACCGCCGCCGCTTCCCTGCGCCGAGCACACGGAGCGCCTTGGAACCGGCAGGTGAAGGGCCCCGGGAGCCGCTCCGGACCCCGGCGGTGCCCGGGCTGTGAATGGCGGGCTGCGGACTGGACGGTGCGTTCCTCATCGCATGGCCTGGAGCGACTCCTCGGGAAAACATGAACACGGGAAGCTGCTCCCCATCGGTTTCATGGATTTCCATTTCAAAGACAGTTTACACGTTCCACGGTTCTCAGGAACGAGCAGACTCCCTTTATAATCACCTACAATGCTGTGAAGATTGTCACTTTAAGCGCTTGATAAGAAACTTGAAATAAAACCACAATTCTCACGGCAGTACCTGTAACAATATCTGTGTATACAGGAGTAATACTCTATATTTGATACAGTTTCATTACAAAAAGGGTTTTAAGTGATGACGATGGACAGGATAACGGACATCTTACAGGAAGGTAGAAGGGATTCAGTAAATATCATAAAAGCACACCTCAAGTCTATTGTAGCAAAAAGGGTTTACAGGGAAAAAATGACCAATAGAGCCACCCTACCTATAAATAGAAATACAGATGTATAATGGAAAAGGATGCATCCATCATGTGCAATGCACTGGGCAGGTTTGCTTAAGATGCTGTATGTGATGGCATCTGTGGCACTAGAGCAGGTAACCTTCCTTCAGAGCCTATTTCCCTGTTTGGTCCAGCTGAGTAGGGGCTCGGTTAACTGTGGAGGGTCATTTCCATTCCTTGTATCATCCCAGGTGAGAAGAACCTTGTACTTTGTCTGAGATACAGTTTCCTGCATTGCTGGTAAAAATAACCTCTAGCAACAAAGAGAGGTGTGCATGGATGGAGAAATTGCATCTACAGTGTAAATTCCAAGGTCTGGCTGGCAAGACAAAAGCAGTATATTGTTAATTTGAGCTGGTATTTGTAGTGCAGGTTCTGTTGCTGGCTCTCTGCAGGTTACCTGTGCAGTGGTAGAGAAGTCATCATCCCGTGGGAATGGTGCTCCATTACATCCCCCAAGAGTTTCAAGATGTACCCCACTCAGACTGCCAGAACTCGTATGTTTTATGAAAATAATGTTCAAGATTTAAGTTGTTTAAGAAAGCTGAAAATGGGAAGCAGGACATGGAGTACCAGCTGTGGCACACGGTTGCGTCATGCCAGTGTAAGAGAGCAAAAAGAAAATTAACTTGGAAAATTCATTTGCTGTCACAATGCTTTCACAACTACTTACACTACTTTGTGAGTCACAGTACAAAGACAGGCACCTTCTCTCCCCCTGCCTCCCCCCAGACACACACCTTTAATTTACAGGCAGCCCAGCAGTGAGGAATGAAGGATGTGGCATGAACATACAGAAAGCATGTGACAAAATGCTTTACAAGAGGACAAGAGCTATGTTCCCTAAACATCTAGGTCATACTTATAGCTTGGAAAATACAAGCAAATCCTTCATACATTCATTTTTCCTAGATTGTCTTTAGAGCCTGGCATCAACCTGTATTATTCTTGTATCTGTTGAAAACCTGGCTCTTAAGACCTTATGTAAGGTTGTGTGGGTGAAGAACTGGCAAAAGCATTACCACCTTCGTGAGCAGAAATAATTCAGAGACAGAGGCTTGATCTACAGTGCCAAGTCAGGATCTTCTGGATCCAGAAGTTCCTGTAGGCAAAACCAAATATTGTAGGTCAAGTCATACTGAGCATATACATCACTGTCAGCTGAAGCCCAGTTGTTGGTGCCCAGTTTAAAAAGAGACCGCTCTCCAGTGGAAAGGCAGGATAGGAGCTGTCACGCCCAGTGAGCTGATCGAATGGGGAGCAGTTAGTGCACGGGGAGGGGCCGCAGGGGATGCGGCTCCTCTCTCGAGGCTGCCTTCCCTCCAGAGATCCCGGGGATCTCTGACCCTGTGCTGAGCGCGTTCAGAGATGCTTCTGGTCCAATGGCACGAAGGATCAAATCCCTCCCGCTTTCTGTCTGCGCAGCTCCTCAATCCAGCTCCCGCAGGAGCTGCCGCGTGCTCTGCCGGGGTGACAGTCGTGACAGAGCAGCGACAGCTGCGAGACGGGCGGCAGGAGCGCGCAAGGGAAGGCGCGTCCGAGCTGCAGCCGGGGAGCACCGCGCACGCTTAATGCCATCACAGCGCTGCCCTCCCGAGCTGCCCGGGGCGGTACGTGGGCAGCACGTTCACGAGGATGGAACTGAGGCAAGGAAGGCTAAATAGGCAAAGCTAGGATTTTAGGATTTAGCACAAGCACTTAGGCTGAAGCATCCTCCATGTTCTAAATCAGATTCTGCCAGATCAGCGCTGGGGATTTTTCAAGACGGACCCACCCAAGGCAGTGGTACAGTACTGAGACTACAGTTTGGTCTAATGAATTTTTAAGAACAAAAAATAAAAGATTACTGAGTCAGACCAGATTTTGTCTAACCCTGTAACCTCTCTCCAGCAGCTGAATTAATACCTATTATCAGTAAACAGCCCACAGTCCCCAAACCCTGTCAGAGATTATTAGAGCTTTCAAAAATAAATCTCACATGAAAACAGCTAAGCTTCAATCACAGTTTTGGTGGGCTCTAACTTCATCCTCTCTCATCAGGAGAATTAAAAAAGTTCATATGAAACACCACAGGGCTGAGCACGTCCAATTTTAAAGCAGGTTCTATCCAGAACTGGCTACCCTAAGAGTGTGAGGAATGGGAATAAAGAGACGTGGGAGAGCTCCCAGTGCCACTGATGGTGCTGAAAGGGGGGTGTATGAAAAGGAAGGTCTCACACCACCATCAGATAGCACCCAAATGAAGTAAAAGCCTAAAACTTTGTTCTCCTAAAACTCTAAAGGCTCTGATGATCTCTGTTTAGCTCAAGGATGTAAAGTCCTAACTGACTCCTCCAGTTTCCACTGGATAGGACAGGTATTTGTGGTGGGTCTTCCATTGATAAGTGAGGAAATATCAAAGTCTCATTCTTGAATGAGACACCACATTTTGTAATTGTGGCTCTGACAGTACCAGGGATTATAATAAAGATGTGACAGTCGCTGCAGATAAATTTGCTTGCTTGCTGCTCTACTGTCTGGCAGAGGGTTTCTTCTGCAGCCCCAGCCATGTCAATGACTTCCACATGCACATCTGTCTTCTTGATATTGAGCAGAGACCTTGGAGGCATGTAGGTGTGCGCAAAGAGCAGAGTGTAGTGCTGCGAGTGGCTTGAGGATGCTGGAGAATGGATGAGCTGCTCCAAGTGAAACAGACAGGGAATGAGCCCTCCCTGGTGTAAGCACCCGAACAGAAGTGCCCCCAGAAGGTTGAACAGAACAATGAGGAGTTTCCATTTCACAGCTCTGTTTGATGATGCGCTGAACAGGACCAACGGCAGGACGAGAGGGATGAGAAACCGAGGTTCCTGGTGACTGAACAGGGAGAGGAATGCCAAAGGAACAAAATAAAACAGCAGCAATGTTGGACTGCCCTCAGAATGCAGCAAGAGCCCAGGTGGCCCACGGTAACACCATCTGAGCAGCATTAACTGATGGACATATTTCTTTAGCATTTTAAAGCCAGCAGCGATGGCCAGAATATGTAAGATACCAAACAGCATTACTCCATTGACTGTAAAATGTGTAACTCGTGGGTGACTTCCATGCAGTGCAAGATTATGAGGATTAAGATTATAGCTGATAAAATTGAAGGGGGTTACTACCATTTTGTCATGTAACTGAATGATTACATCAATTAAGCTGGTCTTGTTAGTGCTGTAGAGGTTGTCTAAGCTCACGGAGGTAAAATAGAAGGTGTCAGCAGTCATGAAAACAAAAGCAGTAAAACATGCACATAGGATAAACTTCAAAAAGTGGTTTATGAGAGTTTTAATGCTCTTTTGAGAGTCAACAATTAAACCGGCCCAGTAAAACAGGGGCATTAGAGCAAATGCCAAAAAGGTTGGCCTGTTGAAAAACCCAGCAGTTGTTATGACACCTATGAGAGAACTGCTTGTAGGCTCTGCTAAGCAGCCACTGGACTTCCTTGAAGAAACCAGTACCATGAGAAGAGCAAAGAGAAGTCCTTCGAGTGTGTTGGTAAACGTTCTTGTATAAAACACCAGCGTGACATATGATCCAGCAAGAAGTACCAGCGCTTTCCACGGATCTGCTCCCCAGAAAGGGGCCAGTCGATAAACGCTATAGTCAAGTATGAAAGAAAAGATTGTAAAGAGCAGGCGAGGAGATACAAGGAGAGTGTAGCTGTTGATGCAACTTGAACATATGTCCAACTGCTGCAAAGACTTGATCACCCAGTACGTAACTCCTGATGTTATTAATGGGAAAACAACTGTTCTGCAAGGAGAGCTGGAAAGGAACTCCCATGGATAATAGACCTGAAGGTTTAAAATATCTCCTATAAAGGAAGAGAAAAATACATATAGATAATAAAAAATGCATATAGATAATATATTTTTATTCAGTAATTCAGCATTAGACATACTACTTGGTATAAGAGGTATCACAATATAGAGCAGCTTCTAAACTTTTGAAACCGGTGTCAACCTTGACGTTTTAAGGAGCGTACCATTCATTTTTACAAAACATCCAGAAGCCTATCTCAGTAATGTGGTTCGAGGCGCCACTCGCTGTGGCCAGCGCAAAGCAGGAACCTACCGACCCGGCCAGCCCTGCGGATCCTCTCCTGCCCGGCCTGCGGGACTCGCTGCGTGACGGAGCGGGATCCCCCGGGAACACCCGCCTGGCCGGCGATGCGGGACACGGTGCTCGTGGCCGCGCCGCTTCGCGTCCCCTCGAGCCCGCGCGGGGCCACGCCGTTCCGGGCGCACGCCTTACCTGCCATGACCTCGGGTGCCTGGAAGAACTCGTCGGGGTGCAGGTACCCGCTCTGCGGCAGGAGGCACCAGCCCGCCCGCAGCGCCGCCAGCAGCGCCCACAGCGCCCGCGCCACCATGGCGGCCCCGGCCCCTCACGCCGCACCACCAGGGGGCGCGCGGCGCACGGACGAGGCGCCGCAGCGGGAGCCCGGCGCGCATGCGCAGCGCCCCCCGCCGGCCGAACTGGACGGGATGCCGGGGTCGGTGAGGCCGGGAACGGCTCCGGGATCAGCGAGCCCGAGCCACGGCCCAGCACCACCGGGCGAGCCACGTCCAGACTTCCCTTAAATAGCTCCAGGGACGGTGACTACACCACCTCCCGGGCAATCCATTCCAGTGTCTATTCACCCATTATGTGAATTCCTCCTGATGTCCATCCTGCGCTCCCCCGGCGCAGTTGGAGTTCTATGAGTATGTTCTCCCGTCCTGTCACGGCCTGGGAAAAGAGCCCGACCCCCACCAGGCTGCACGCTCCTGTCAGGGAGCTGTAGGGTGGCTGAGGTCACCCTGGAGCCTCCTCCAGGCTGCCCCCATGCCCCTCAGCCGCTCTTCATGGGACTTGTGCTCCAGACCCTTCTCTGGGTACATCCAGCACTTCAATGTCCTTCCTGAACTGAGGGGCCCAGAACTGGACACAGCACTCAAGGTGTGGCCTCACCACTGCCAAGTGCAGGGGACAATCACTGTCCTGATCCTGCTGGCCACACTACTCCTGATACAGGCCAGACAGGATGCCACTGGCCTTCCTGGCCACACACCGCTTCCTGTTCAGCTGCTGTTTCATGATGCCCAAAAGCACAAGCAGAAGAAACACAGCTGGGCACAGCTTGCCAGTAGTCATGGGTTTGAGTGCTGGGCATGGCTCCCTGCACAGACACACTCACCCCACCGGCCATAGCTGGGGGCTGGATCAGCCTGTGTCCCACTCCAGCCCCAGTAACTGGGAGCAACAACAGTGGACAGTGAATGGCCCACTGTATTCATGTCCCAGAAAAGCAGTAGTTTAGCTACCAGGCTGGTTAAAGTGTGATTACTTTTCATGTTTATTTGCTATTTTCACTTATTTACGTGATTGCTATCTGGCTTTACCAGGTTTTTATTACACCAAATGTCTGTTCATCCCAGGATCATGAGGTGGTCTCTACAGTCAGGAGGACAGTGCCTGCCAGCAGCACAGCAACATCTGTGGTTAGTGCAGCTATGGATAAAAATAAAAATGGAATGCTATAGCCAGTAGAAAAGGCTACTCAGAAGTGAAGTACTTTGTTTCACCTACAGCAATTACAAGTTTCATGTACAAGGCACTCAGGGTTGCCCCATGTGGAAGGAGGACAGTCATGACGTTCTTGATGAAGGCTGCATCAAACTAAAGATCACAGGACGTCTCTGGCCAGCCATGAGAGCACTGGGTGTGGAAAGTCAATAAGCTCAGTGGATGCTCACGTTTGGCTTTGTTCTTTTCTCTGTCAAAGGGTAGTTCCCCTTCCAGTCTCTCTGGGCTTCTTTTTCATCCAGTGACTTTAGAAATTTCCCCTACTTTTTTCTGCTGCAAGGTAGAAGACTTTGTCCATGGCAGAAGCTGAACTAATCTCTGTTCACAGCCATTGTCTGTGCACTTACCTCTGTGGCAGTGGAGCTCAGGAGAAACAGGGTAGGATACGTAAAGCAGGGATGTGGAGTCTGAACACAGCCAGCCAGGAGGCCGCTAGAGAGAGAATTCACTAGACAAGAGTTTTGATATTGCCTTCCAAGAAATTCTTCTATAGGTCAGAAACCCAGTATCCAACAGTTCATAGGAATCCTGGGTGGTTCAATATCAGCAACAATGGCAGAGATGCTCCAGTTTTAGACTGATTTGCAAACCACGTTGATACCGTATTGCTGGTTTCTGCCCCAAATTCCACCCCACCCACGCAAACACGGGCAGCTTCCAGCCCTACCCCACTCCCTGATGAGCAGATGCTGTTGGCACTTGCCCTGCAAAGAGGCAGGAAGAGGCATTCACATGGTAGCACAGCATGTTATCCAGACAGCAGCTTTTCTGAAGAGAAGGTGGCAGGGCAGAGGTGGCCTGGAAGTTCCCACTTGGACCGTGCTAGTCCAAGCCTTGTATCTGACATAAAACAAGCAGGGGAATGACAGTAGCCATGAGTGAGTATTGTGTTATCTTATTACCTGCCCCAGAGCACTGGGGTGTTTGCATCCCTTCAAGGGACTCAATATATTCACTGCCCAGCCATTCTGTGTACGTTCTCCTCTCTTTTACTGGCACAATCTCAACAGTAGAATCCTTAAAAATCAAGTCTTTTCCTTGAAAAGTTGAAGAATCAAACATTTTGAATCCATTTCCATTGCTGCTATTTCCAAAGTAGACCTGAAAATAATGAAAAATTCTCAGCATTTTGCAAGATGAAGTGCCACGTTCCTGTCATACAACATGAAAGATGACAGGAACTGTTTTGTAGATGAAAAATTCATACACAATTGCAGAATCTCTCTTACGCATTTGCTTTTAGATGCTTCAGTAGATCAGATACAGAATTCTGCTACTGGCAATTACAAGAACAGCAATTGTGATTTTGTGGTTTTAGTTACTATCTAGAAAAAGAGCTGTAGTTTTTAAAAAATTATTTTGCCTCAATATTGTTATGTAATATAGGGTTTGGCTGCCTAGGAGTTACAGACATGACTGAAACCTAGCACGGAGATATTGCTCAGTCTTGATTTTGAACTAATTCAGGATGGAGAAGGAACCTCGCTGTGGCAGCCAGGCACACTCTGCCTGCATGGTTTACCATGTACATGGCTGCAGCATAAACAAACACAGCATATTGCATTCCCAGAAACTTCCAGAATGGAAAAGCGATAGCACGAACTCTGTTAACTGTACGCCTCAAAGCAACGCATAAACGGAGGAAAGCCATGGGAAAACACCTTCAGGTCCAGGGAAATTACTATTGCAGCCAGTGGCTGGGCAAAAAGTTGAAATCCCTTGTGCACCAGGGTGAGTTACATGGGTTGTACTTTAACTTCTCTGTTACACTCCCTCCCAACAGGGCTGTGCACTGTGCACAGGCTGCCAGTGCCATGAGGCAGGATATGGCAGCACGGTCCTGTTGTCTTTACCCTTGGACTGTGTAAGACCATATATAACTCCCCCCCCAAAAAAATGGATTATTAGTACCTGGGCTCTGTCCAGTAGTCCATATAGGGCAAAAACATTGACATCTGGGTGAACCATAACAGCCTGAGCTGGCACCTGAGCCAGGTGGCAATCAGCAAACTGGGTGACTTCAGCACGGGCACCATTTGGACACAGTAACTGGAAATCACTGGACTTCAACCTTTGGGCCCAACTAGCAGTGTTTTTACCTGAAAAAAAGAAACTGGTAATTGTCAAGCAATGAATGCTTTAAAGCAAGAAAAAATAATTGAATTATAATAAAGAGACATGTAAAACTGAGTACCATCTGTGTTCTCAAACACTGTCGAGTGCTTCACAAAGGCCACATCCCCAGAATCCTCTACCAGGCACCTAAAGGAAGTCAAAGATATAAATGCTTTCAATTCAAAGCATCTTTATGTGAACCACATTTTTTTAATAACTCATAGGTTTAGAATGCCATTTTTTTCAGAGGGGATCACCTAAGTGTCACAGATGGGCCTACCCCTACCTTGTAGAAGACTGCAGTCCTCCATTTTTTCACCCAAATTCTGCCCTTTTAAATACTTAAAACTTCCCACATCTCTCAGTGAATTAATCACCTTTTCTCTTAAAAAGTGATCTCCATATAAAGTTTGACTGTATGGGCACTATTATCAAATGCACAATCTCAGAATTATGAGCAAGGCTCATACAGCCTGTAACAGCATTTATTGCTCATTCATCTGGTGACTGGGAGCTGGCTCTGTTAATCCATGAAGTACAGCAGAGGATCTGGAGTTTGCCTGCAAGGCTTGTACCCAGCAGAGCAGCTGGACTTAACTAAATAGATTTGCAAAAAGTAGCTATCCAAATCTAACACTTCGTTATTTACCAGGCAGCTGCTGTTGAAGTCTCCTCCCTGAAGGAAAAAGGTGGCTTTCTGCCAGCTGTTACAGGCACCATTACTTTCTGAGGTGAAGGTGAGGAAAAGGAAATGCTCATTCCATATCTAAGAGTTTCACAGTCTTTGGGTGGTTCAATATCAGCAACAATGGCAGAGATGCTCCAGTTTTAGACTGATCTTGCAAACCACGTTGATACCGTATTGCTGGTTTCTGCCCCAAATTCTACCCCATCCACACAGACAGGGGCAGCTTCCAGCCCTACCCCACTCCCTGATGAGCAGATGCTGTTGGCACTTGCCCTGCAAAGAGGCAGGAAGAGGCATTCACAGATGGGGTATGGCCCCATCTGTACATGTACACTGTTGCAAAAGTATTTGTTCCATTTTATATTATTTTAAACCCTCTATTTTTAACATACTTTGTTTTGAAGAGGATTTGGTAATTGAACATTGGCCATAGCTGTTTGTGCTGTACAGAAATCTACCTTCAGCTACAGCCACCAATGAATCAGAGTAGTGAAGACACACTCCAGGCTCCCTGTCACGAGCCTGTCACTCTGTGCAGGGACTTACAGCAGCCAGATCCTGGCTACTGTGTGCCTGCTTCCCTGCTAGGGCTCCCTATGGATGACCTGCCCATTCAGAGTGGAAGACTCCCTGTCCCACTAGATTAAAGCAAGGCTGGAGGCCAACAACTTGGTCCTCACAAGGTGCTCTGAGCACAGACATACAGGTTGGGCTGTTGACCACCTGGCTGTCTGCAAGGAAGCTGGCAAAGGCTGTGACATGAGCCAGTGTAATGCCTTACACCATACCTGCATCGGTGGGGACATCTGGGGACACACATCCCACCTCATTTATGGCACCTGCTGCAGCAACAATAACCTCTGTCTGCTGCCTGGGGTGGAAACCAGGTGCTCCTTGCATTTTGGCAGGCTGACACACTAAATCCCAGCCGTAGGTAGCAGTTACCTGAAGGCTCCACTGTAGCTGTAGTAACGTTCTTGGCTACTTGCACTGCATTTGTTGTTTCCACTCTCATCTCCAATACACAGCTGACAGAGCTTTGCTGGGTAATTGTCCTGCTCAGCTGAGGGCACACAGCTGGCGGAGAAAAACTCACTCACAGCTGGGTAAGGACAAAACCAACATAAGGAGTGAAAAGTGTGGGCTCTTAATAAAAAAAAAAGCAGATACAACATCATGACATTACAACCAATGCAGGTTTCAGTAGAACACCAGAAATACAAGTTAGAGCTGCCTTACTGGAATTTACAAACTAGAACTTCTAAAATATTTTTAGAACACTATTTAGCTGAGTATGTAACGAAACCAAAGAGCTTCCTAGGTGATAGGTAAGAAATAGGCAAGAAAATTAGTATGTGGAGTTCTATGTTCACAGGTCTTTTTCTTGTTGTGCTAAATTGTTTCATCACCTAATGTGGTTTGAAAATAAATGCAATAAAATCCTGGACAGGGGCACCGGGATGCATCATCAGTGCTCAGGATAATGGGGTGTGCTGGAGGAGCAGTCAGGGAAGTGAAGGTTCTCCTCTGACATGTGTGGCAAGCTCTGAGCTCCCAGAGTTAAAAGGACATGGACAGTCTAGAGCTAATACAGTGGAAGGACAGTAGGATGCTCAGAGGGCTGAAGCACAACTTACCAGGCTGAGAGCTGGACTTGGTCAGCCTGGAGAAAAGACAACTAGCAGTGTATTGTTATCTTAATCTACACAGTGGGTTTTCCAAGAAGACAGAGCCAGATCCTTCTCAGGGATGCAGAGCGAAAGGATGAGAAGCAACAGAGCAAAGTTATGAGAAGGAAAATTCTGATTAGATGTAAGAAAGAAGTCCTTTGTACCAAGCATGGTCAAGTAGTGGGACAGGGTCCAGAGAGATTGTGTGTAATCCCTGTCCTAGGAGTTACTCAGAAGCTGCCTGGACACAGCCCCGAGCAATATGAACTACCAGACCTTTAAGCAGTTGCTTGGAATAGATGACCTCAAACTGTCCCTTCCAACCTACATTAGCCAATTATTTTGTGATAAAGGAAAGGAATACTTTTGTGTTAGATGTAACACTGTCAGACCCCTCCACTAGTCCACACTGGTGGCAAACTTAAAATTTCAAATCATTATATTAAAAACACAATACCCCTTCACAAAGATATGATTAATACAGAGCTATGAAATATCAAAAACACTTCCCTAATTAAAGTTTATCATTAGATTATTACTATCTTTTTGATATGTATTACTGTTGTCTTACCTTGAAGAATATTACAGTCTCTGTTCTTAATAATCCCTCTCTTAATTAGTACACCAATGGGAATATTCCATCCAGCATTTCTCCCCAGTCCTGTGTGGCAAGACTTCTTCCCTCTCAGGTCACTGATGGTGAATGCATTGGACAGATTCCGTTTCACTAACACCACAGCATAGTATGCATTGCTGCTGTCATTAGCTTGTAAAATTAAAAAAAAACCACATAACACGTTACAGCTTCCCTTATGCATTCCCACAGCTTAGTGATCACCTGTGAATCCATTACACTTATATGGTGGCAGCTTCAATTGCACCAACAATCTGCTGGTCAGGCAGCATGGATGTACATGGAATTACTCTTCACTTCTACTGCCTCACAGTGCTGCATTCATCTCTGGTCTGTAAGCTGGTACTGCTACACATCTGAGCTGAATAATCTACAGACAAGATGATGAAAGTGTTCTTGTTCCTACCAGCTCTTATAAATACATCCCTCTGAAAAACAATATCTGGGGCATAAGTAACTCACCAAATCTGCTTCAAGAAGTTATTTTTATGTGAAAACTTCAAACCTTCAAAGCTTCTATGAGTTTTGCAGCAAATTTAAACTCTGCATTAGTGACACTGTGGACACAAGCCCTCTTTTAATCAGTGACTCTGAAGCAGCCACATTGACAGGAAGATTTTGCTTCTAACTAGAATCTACTGTGCAATTTCTGTATTTTTGCTTCTCTTATAAATATTTTGACTTTGTGAATATTAATTTTTTCCACTGAAAATATTTTTTTCTCAGAATTCAAAAAACATATGAAGAGGTACAAGACTCGAAATTGCCAAAGACTCAACCTGGTCCTGCAGCAGGACAGATGTAAGTAGTCTTACTGTAGAAGCTCATCTCATATCCTCCTCTATCCATTATGTGAAGGTAGTAATTCTTACTTCCTTTGAAAACAGCTTTCCCAGCAGGGCTGGGAACAAAGGACTGTGCTTTTAGTTCTGTTTTCAAACAATCTGGAAAAATAAAGTCATTATTTATGTTCTGGATCTTCTTACCAGAGTAACTTTCTCCAGCAGCTGGTACAAGGCCATATGTCTTCCCAGCTGTGTAAATATCAGCTCCACCCAGAACTACAGCATCACTTTCCTTTTTCTGAAAAATAAAATATAGGATTTCTGTGAAAAAACCCAGCACATACTTCCCCTGCTACAATGATGAGACCTTTATGGTCACACCTGTGGCACCTTGAAGTGCAAGGCTTACAGCAAAAGAGCATCACACTGCTAAAGAAAACCTCCCAAATGTGCATAAAGCATCATCAGTGAAACAGGAACAGGAGATTTCACACATATAGCCTTGAGTTAGTTGGGAAACAGTGCCCTCATCACAGCCAAAGACCACCAGGGCTCAGGCTCATCCTGACCATCTGAGCTACAGATCATCTCCTTGAAATCCAGTGTAGGAACAGTGCTTGTAACCAAAGTGAGTGCACATATCTAACCCCACCCAGCCAGCAGAGAGCAGCTTCTGTTCATTTGGTTTATGGCACAAGGATTGTAGCAGCCTACCTGGATCAGCTCCATGCACTCTTCCTTTGTCTTGGCTGAAATACACTGAATTGCTGGCTTCAAATTCTTTTTTCTAAAGGCAACGGCCATTTCACCACATTTCCAAATCTCCTCAGTGGATACAACACACCAGTTCAGGCTTTCTGGCATTGCTGCACAAAATAGAAAAGCAAATGCTATATTCACTTTCTTTGCAATACACAATGAGGATTCACACTGCCCACTGTTACATGTGTCCCTTACATGTTATTGAAAATACTTGGTTCTGTGTTGCTCCCCATCCCTCCAGCTCAGACTTACACCTGACCAGGAACCAGGGCACTCCCTGATGAGCAGTTATGTCCACACTGCAGACCTCTCCATAGCAAAGGAACAATACTTCCTACAATTACTGACCATTAAACCCAGCTATAATATATTAGTGCAGTGCAGCAAAAAGCCACCCTGAATACAAGCTTCCTCACATCTGACAGTCACAGAGCAATGCCCAGAAGAGAAAAATCAGGAAAGTGAGGTGCTTTGCCACAGCACAGATCATATCTGGGAGGCTCAGTTGCCAGGATTTTTAAGCTTCTTAAGGCAAAGATTATTGCAACTTGTGTTTCTGACTTTCCCAGAATGTGTATCAAGTAATTTCTACTTCTGATAGAAGGAAAGACCTATATAATGCTTTAATAAAGAGGAACTGAGGTTTTCCTTCAGCTTAGGGAGGAAATCCTCTGCTAGGAATCCATTCATCCATTTTTATAGACTACCTGGGGATTTGTGCAGCAGCACATTATTATTCCCCCCTTTCAGCAGGTAAGAAATTAAGTACAAGGCAGCAGTAGCAGCTTACCAGATTAATACCTCTTGTACACCAAGAAAGGGTAGAAAATGCCTGCATCTTGTAACAAAGTTGGCCAATTTGCACAAGGAAATGTTCTGCAATGCAGTACTGTTTCTAGAGTGAAAAGTGACCTTTGCCCATGCTCAAAGATCAGACTGGCATCTTGCCGTAACACTCCAAGAGTGAGAAGAAAATAAAGCAGAATCAATATGATCTGTGTTATCAGCTATCTTGGTAATAAAGAGGAATCTACAGACCACTTACTATTGGGGTTGCAGCTCAGAGCTTGCATGGCACGAAGATACTCATCACCCAGCCATGCCTGGTAATTCTGATCTGTGATTGCAACAAGCTCTGTGGTGGCATCTCGGAACAGAAGATTTTGGGCACCGTAGACTGCAGAGTCGAACATCTGAAACTTGGCACCCACCCCATTAAATCTTTGCTGCAATGTTAAAGAAGAAAGAAGCACCTGTCACACATTGCTCAATCTGGGATGTGTGACATCCCATACACCTTCAAACCCCGCAGAGCCAAAGGTGCTCAGATATCCCATTTTCAGTTTGGTTAGACAGCTGGAAGAGCCCTTTTTTAAAAGAAGCAATGAAGAAATGGCCTCCTACTTGTCCCTGGTTTAGGAGCTGGAAGAGAACTGTCCCGTCTGTGTCAGGCCGCACAAGCACGGCGCGGGCAGGGACGCGGGCCAGGTGGCAGCTTCTCCACTCGGTGACATCAGCTCTCCTGCCATCGCGACACAGCAGCTGGAAGTCCCGGGAGCGGAGCCGCTGGGCCCAGGAAGAAAGGCTCCTCCCTGAAATCAGACAGGAGGTGCTTGAGGAACAGACATCAGATGGGGCTGATGCTTCTGGCTCCAAGCCTGCTCTAAGCCTCACTTGCACTTGTGGAGCAGAACACACATCTCCTGAGCATCTCTGAACTACTCCTGACTGCACAGCATATCCTGTGCATCTTTGTGGTCCTTTAGTCCTGTAACATTTGTGAGACTGCACTGAGCTGTACTGCAGCTGAACTGTCTGCAGCAGTATCAAGAGATCCTATTGTACGTTTAGGATCACATACAATATTTTTTTTTGTTTTTTTCCCCCTGGGTCATATTAAAGCAATGTTATGCTCAGGGTAGTTTTCACATAGTGCCACATATGGCAGGTTAGCTCTCTCCTAGTCTTCACTGAATCCCTTGACAGGCTGGAGCAATTAACAGCCCAGGTCTATATAATAAGAGTTTTCTGCTGTTGAAAGTCTCTTTCCAGAAGCAGCTTAAGATTCCCCCTTTCACCTTATACTGAAACTGTCAAGCATTTTTAAAAAATCTCTATCTCCTGGTGCACACCTCAGAGGGTACCTCTGTTTTCACTATTACAGCAATTTTTTGCTGATTCCTCAATTCAAAATACATCAAAGATTTGATATTACACTCTCATAACAAACACTGTATTTCAGACCTTGCAGCCATTATTCAACAAGCTTCAGGATTACTCACCATCTGTATATTCAGGCACTGTGCTGTGCTTCACAAAAGCGACCTCTCCAGCATTTTCAGCCAAACACCTAATAAATATAAATCCAACCACAAAGAGGCATTATAAAACCCCTGTGCTCTGGCCACTGCTGGCTGACACCCTGAGGGCTCTGTGCTCCGTTCCATCAGCCACAGACACTGACCTATTTCCTTGTGCTGAGAGTTTTGCTCAAGGCAGAGACTAGAGGCTGTTAGAGCATGAAGTAAACTATCATTGTCATTTGGTGAATATGAACAACATGTTCAGTGCTGCCTGGGACAAAAAACATGACCTTCTTTGTCCAGGACAGTTCTGTGTCTAAGGCAGTCACACAATCCTTTGTGGAATACGCAGGGAGGAGAAAGTACTTCTCATAAGCAAATCCTGCCCTTGTTAATGCTATGACTCAGGGGCTGGGAGCTGCAAGACTGGACACAGATGGGAAGGAGGAAAATAAACATTGGTGTGCAAAAATGGAGGGCAGAGCAACTGGATGATTCAAAGCAGCTAGGTGGGACAACTAAAATAGCCAAGTAGGGCAGCAGTTCAGCTCTCAGGCTCCAAGGATCATCAGGTTTTACTGGGAAAGATAAGCCAGTAAAGCTTGCTGAAACACTCAGATTGTGTCAACAGCTGCTGGACAAAGCAAATAGCAGTGGGCTTTCCCTACCCAGTATATGTGCTAAATATCCATTTGGTTTTACTATTCAGGTATTAATACCTGAAATAGTGGGTTAAGAACTACTCTTGATCAGTCATGTTAAAAGCATGGTTATCCTAACAAAACTACAGATTTTCTAACAAGATCAACTGCAAGCTCTGTAGCTTCAATTTCCTGTCAGTGAGGCCTGAACATGATGACTATGGAGAGGGTACAGCAGACATGATTTTTACCTGAAAGCCCCACTGTAGTCATAGTATTGCTCTTGAGAATTTTGTTCACATTTGTTCTGTCCTTCTGAGTCCCCTTTGCAGAGCTGACAGAGGGATTTGGGATAGTTCACACCATTTGCTCCAGGAACACAGCTTGCATTGAAATAGTCACTTACAGCTAAATGCAAAATTAGAATGAGGCATTTTTAGCAATGAATAAACAAGACCAATTTCATTTTAACACATCCACACAGTACATCTCTAAAAAGACCCAGAAGGCACAAGTTATTTTCTTCTTAAAAGATAGTTTCCAAGTTTAAAACAACTAAAAACCCTGCAGTCTTCATCAGACCTACATTAGGATCGTACAAGGAGCATCAAAGTCAAAGAACAAAACAGCAGCTGAGTCACACATTTCCATACACACACAGAGGGTCCCAAGACCATTGGGAGAGCATTGCTGAAGAGATCTTTGCCCTGTAACTCTTGCCTTTTGGAAGGTCACATCCCATTGCTGCCAGGTGCCCAGTGTCAGTGAGGTACCCCACTGGCACATCCCAGCCCGCAGTCCTGTTGATGCCGGTGTGGCAGGAGCGTGTTCCCTTCAGGCTGTTGATGGTGATGTTGGAGCTTCTCTTTACCACAGCCACAGCATAATAGGAAGTTCCAATCTCTGCAGAATAGGAAGAAAGAGAAGCAAGCTAAGTAGCCCCACAGCAGCATTGCAGTGACATACACTGATGTTTGGACTCTTGTGCCTGCCCTACCACAAGGAAGTCACTGTGTTCACATCCTTGCTGAGAACCTGCTCACTGTGAATCAATGTACCCCATAACTTTTTCAATGTCAATTGTCTTAGTCCACAGGCAATCTGCTCTAACTTTGGAGGTCACTCTGCTTGAAAGTGAGGCTCCTTTCAGGAAGAAGTTTTCTATGACTAAATATATTTGGATTGAATTGAAATCAATATAATTTACTCCACAGTTGATCTTAATTTTGTTACACCGGAGTCAACTGATGTCTCTGGAGCATCACAGCTGATTTCATTCTCTTTGTTTTACAGTTTAATATAACTCTGAGTCAAGAGCTGAGGGTTTGAAGTGATCATAAGGTCATTCAATCTGACTTTATTTAGATCAGAAATCATTACATTTCTTCCACTTTTCTTTGATTTGAGCTCAGTCAGCCTCTGGATCATGAGGCCCATTTGGTTTTGAGAAGCCAAAGTACAGGTCCCTCACCAGAGTCATGATGTGTTTAATGCGTTGGGGGGCTGCTGCAGATGATCCAAGATCCTATGGACTGACCCCAACAGCCACTTCTGAACATGCCTTTGGCCAGGTAACACTAAAACCCAGCTACAAAACAAATCCAGCTCCATCTCACAATAGAGTGATGTCTATTGGCACCCACCCCATTAAATCAGGGACAGCACTTGCCACCAAACTGCTTCCAGAGCTGTCCCTTCCCTTGCATCTTAAAGTTTGGGGGGGCATCATCCAGCTCTGAACTACACAGACATGTTGATACTGAGCCCTTAGTCAGGATGACAAGTCACCACTGAATTATTGTCTCTGCTTTGAAAGGAACTCAAAGCTTAAGGTCACCCAGACAAGAAGCAGAATCTAGTACTTCCTTTCTTCCAGCAGGTTATCATACATTAGTAAGAACAAAATCTGATTATTCTAATGTATACAACTGAGAGATAAACCTAGTGATTTAGGCCTAGCAATTTACTAATCTGAAAAGTATGGAATAGAGAACACAAAAAGCAGAGAGACAGTGAAAAACAAACAAAAACCAACCCAACAAACTTATTACAGGAACAGCTACTCTGAACTAAATGCTTCAGGACAGACTCAGCCACAGCCCTGTGTCTCCTGTTTCCCCAGTCTGTTACAGGCAGGAGCAACCAAGAGGGAACCCGACCACTGTTCAGAGTCTTCAAGAAGACTCCAAATAAAATGCAAACAGTAAATACAAGCTTTTTCTTATGCATTTTAAGTAACCTAGAAGGTATTTAGTCAGAATATACCTTGATCATATACTTCCCCAACCACAGGTTTCAGACCATGCTCCCTTCCAGCCTGGGAAATCCAACGGCCATCCAGGGTCACTGCATCTGCCAAGTCATCCTGTGCAAACATAAGGGCAGAACACATGTTGAAGTTAATTATCTGGAGTTATCAACAACCAGAGTACCCAGGCATTTAGAAGAGGCCCTTCTTTAATATGCATTTGTGTTTTCTTTTTTCCAGTTATTTTAAGGTCACACAAATTTCTGAACAATTATCAAGAGGGATTTTAGACCTTCAAAAATGCCTTCCTGCAGAAGCAATGCACTGCTTAAATGGGGAGAATACAAATCTGAGGCATCTGCTTTCAGGAAGGTGTCCAGCAACATCACATATTTTCTGTTGACTGTAACACCAAGCTTGCTGGGATCCTGCTACAGCTGCAGGATTGCTCTGGATAGCACAGGATGGGGGTTCAGCAGCAGCAAGGCCAGGATAACTGCTGTACACACCCCTGGCAGCAGAATCAGCTCCCACTGGGTACTGAACCTATGGGAGCCAGGAGAGGGCATTTCACACAGAGACAAGATACCGCCAAGAAAATAATCAGCAGTGTGACATTTTGCATTCCTAAGCTAATTCCAAGTATCTTATCAGTTTGCTTAACCTCTGGTTTGGCCCTGGAGAGGGTAATTTAGTTTCTCCATCCCTTGGGAGCTTGCAAAGCACTGGTCAGGGCAGGGCTAGGACTGCCTACCACACCACAGCAACTTCCTACAGGCTGAACCACATAAAGAGCTTTAACACTTTTTAAAGGATTGTGTGAGAGCCCAGGTAATATGTCAATGTTGACATCTAAACCAGATTTGAAGTTGCCATGTAATTTGAAATCTTTTACTTGTTTGGCTTGAAGGAGAAAAAAGATGATATTCATTGATCAGCTGAAACAATAGATGTCCTGGGAGTTGCTTCTGATGAATGAGAGCTGAACAAATCCAAGGGAACCTGAAGCAGACTTGGTTGGGAGATACTTGCATCTTAAAGAACAGACACAATCTTTCTGAATAACTAGATGTGATATTCCCCCGGTGAAGGTCAGAGCACAGGACAGTGTAGGAATCAAATACAATCTGTGGTTTAGGAGGGACACCTGACAGGAGAGGAGGTGGGAGTTGGAAGGATTTTACCCTCAGGGAGAACAAAATGAGCTTTTAGAATTGGTGTGAACGAAAAGCAGAGCAGATAAAATGGTCACAGAAACCATGAAGTATGTTATATGGCCATATTTTCATAGGAAATAGCACTTTTCTGACTAAAAAACAGAATCTTTGAGCTCTGTTTAGACACAGAGCCTCTGATAAATAGCTTTTGTAAAAACAGCACAACAAGACAAAAAAGGTCTATTGTTGTATTTAACATGAAGTAGTTTTCAGGCTACAGATCTCTCCCTTAAATAACACACAATTATTGTTGAGGTGACATATCAACAGCAGTGTGGACATTTTTTTTTTCAGCAAGCATTTGCCAATAAATTTAGCAAAAGCATGGGACTCACCTACAATTTTTTAGTAAGTATACATGTGATGGTAGTACTCTCTTCATTATTTTCAGAGGAAGTTTATTTCTGTGTGTCACAACATTTGAGAATTACCTACATAAGTGTTTTAAAGACCTGCTGAAAATCAGGTCCGGTCACATTCAATATTGTCAGGTTCCCATGGTAAATATTTAGGTATTTCTTGATTTTTACACACCTTCAATCAAAAAGGTTTTTTCCTTTATCCTTGTGGTAACACATTCACAGGTCTAAGTCCAAGTTATACAGTGTTACAAAACAGCATCTGCCTCTTCAGCCACTGTGTCCTGCTCCCTTCTTGGCCTCAAGGATCAGAGTTCAGTGCAGATGCCAACTCAGGGATTCCACACAGTCCTACACAGAGTAGGCTGGCTTGAATATTTTGTAGATTATTAGCACAAGGGGGAAAAAACAAAGAGGAGATCTAAAGGACAAAGTTTTGTCTGAAGCCTTATAGTGAAAATTCATTTTATCAAAAAGCAACTTACTCATGCTGTCTGCCTGCCTGCTATTTCCAATGGCTTGCAAATGCAGTTTGGTGAGCTCTGTATTTCAGAAGCAGACACTCATCAGCCCTTTATATAACCTGCTTTGCAGAGTCTAACAGCTCCCTCTGTGCAATGCAGCAACCAGCCAAGTGGTTTGGGGAAGATCTGACATTAGTATGTCCTGTGTAATTCCAAGGTAAGATCCACATCTGTATCAGTATCTGCTTTCAGCATTCTTCAATACAGGCTTGACACCCTTGCTCAAGAACAGGATTTATCAAGAGGCAATGAGGTAGTCTTAGGAGTCAGACAACCATTCTGCTTCATTGACAAAAAGTACAAGATATCAGTTCTTGAAATCTGTGCCTTTTTTTCTAGCCACGCAATCATCTGCCTCATCTCCCTTCAAACTATTCTTTCAGATCTCCTTTCCTTCCTCTGAACCTCTTGTCCTTGACAGGCTGCATCTCCACAAAAACCTGGTTCTCGGGCACATCTACAAAGAACATTCTTTATTAACACAGCCAGCCAGCCTTCCCTTCCCCCACACTCTGCCAGTGACGACAACCATGCTTACCTGCCTCCACACTTCTTCCAACATCCACTTTTTACCTCCTACCCGCTCCAAAAGAGGGAATTATTTTGCATACATCATTTTGCAAATTCACATGTTCACAGTCTTTAAAACCTTCCCCAGAGGCACACTCTTTTTGGAAGCTGAGCACACTCTGGGCAGCTGAATTAATACAGCTTAATACAGAGGTTTGCCCTTTGCTCACCCCACTTGCTGCTTTGCCTTTCTCTCGTACTCAGTATTGGGAGATTTGATTTGATTACAGTCAGCTCATCTGTTTTTACAGCAATTTCCATAACAGGACCCTGAAATGGGAGTTTGTTCCAGAGTTTATCAAAATAGAATCTGATTAGAGGCTAAGCAGCACAGCTTTAACTACTGTCTGCATCTTGTAGCTCCATCCCTTCTTAAATATCTGCTAAATAAATCTGACATAATTCCCAAACCAAAGCTTACTATTTGGGAGGAAATATTTAAGACCTTAGCTGTGTTCCTAATGACTGGCCATATGTGAGCAGCCAAACTGATGAATGGGGCCATTCTGACATTCAAGTTCATATGTATACTTCTATGCCTTTTTAAAAAAAGATAAGCCTTGATTTGTCAGAGCCATGAATGCCAGGAAGCAGAGGGGCAGCTGTCTGGATGGCCACACACTCACCACAGAACAGCACACCTTGCCAGGGGATTATTATTAGGCACATGGAGAAATTAAACTAATGACACTGGTGTCACTCCCAGCTCACCTTGATCATCTGGGTACAGTTAGCAGCTGACCCCCCTGCTGTACACTCCAGAGGGGGAAGGATGCCAGCCTCACTAAAGGCCTTGCTCATGTCATTACACTTGGAAAGTTCTCGTTCAGACACCGTGCACCACCGGATACGCTCCAGGCCAAGAGCTGCAAACACAGCACCAAGAGAAAATATTACAAAACACATCAGAGCCTTTGTAACAGAGCTTACCACTTAGAGACAAACTTTTGTTCTGCTTCTCCCTCCAAACAGAAAAAAATCGGGGCTCACTTCACTGTGAGTCCTTAGAGATGATTCCCACTTTCATTCCAATTAACATGATTACTGAAGTTTTTTTGGACTGACCACAAGATCAGACTCAGATACTGAAATCCAATGGCATTTGTTTCTGACATAAGAAATACAGGTACCATGGAATAGGTCAGGGTATCCAGACTATTCTAAACACCTTGCAGAATACACCATCTTAATCAAGTTAAAACTGTGTGAAACTATTATTTAAAATTATATGCTACAAAACCAAAGAGACTGTCCAAAACCAACTCTTGTCTTGAGTATTGCTAGTTAGTATCTGGAGTCCTGCACCAGCCCTTATTGGTCTGAATTTAAAAAGCAACCTTAGGTGCTCAAAAGCCTTGCCACTAGGCTTATTATGAAAATTAGAAAAGTAAACTTGGCCCTTCAAAACAGTCTTTCATAAGAGATTGTAACCACAGTCAGGAAAAGGGGAGGGCAGAGCCATGAATGGAAAGACTCAAGTTGAGTAGTGGAGATTTCCATTAATTAGCAAAGAAAGGTGCCTTTCAGTGGCCCCAAACGTCACCCTCCTGAGTGCCAAAGCTACAAACACTTGGTTGCTTTTGCAGGGAGATGTCCTCGTGCGCAGACAGTGCGGTGAAATGGAAATGCAAGCATGGGACAAACAGGCACGGTCATTTTTGTAAGCAGGAACACAACATTCTACTCCTTGTCTACAATTTCCATTTTTAAGCTGGAGTCTGCTGTAAACCATTTATCATGTGGTTTTCTAATACCTCTAACTGGCCCTCTACTTCCCCCCCAGTGCCCTGCAGCTGAGGTGCCACATCTGACTGTGCCAGTTAAAAATGACTCTGCTAGTGCCCGATAGTGCCCCGTGCACATCGTCTGACTCAGTGGCTGCAGACTAAACAAGACTGTTGATGCCAAAAGATCCAATACTCAAACAGTGGGTTTGGCTTGCTGTTCCTCTGCCACACAGAGCCAACTCTACTGCTGACAACAAATACTAAGTCAGACTTGGAAAGCTTACAGGAAGTTTTCATGGCAGCATATGCCAGCAGAGGGAGAAACAACTGCCCACCTCTGAGCTGCAGGAATTCTGAGAAGCAAGAGGGTTGGGAGAAAGGTACAACAGGTCATGGTAAAAATACAGCTCACAGAAATTTAATGTTTGTACTACCTCATCTGTCAGGGTGAAATTTTCACCATTAATTCTTTGGGACTGGAAGAAAAATCTTTTGTTTTTTGTTTTGGGGTTTTCTTTTTATAAACATAAGCAAAGAGAAATTAAACTGGAGTCAGCATCTCAGTGTGTATGTATGCTAAGTGCCATTTTTCAGCCTCAGCATTCTGATTTTACATATAGACACCCAGGGGGTAAAGCATGAACTGTATGAAAAAATCATTAGCCATACCTCTGAAACATGAAGTTCATTTAGCTCTATATTTCAGCCAAAATAGTGAAACAGTATGAATCCATTGGTTTTTTCCTCACCCATCAAAACCAAGTCTTTATTGGTCCCTTTCCAAATTGCTGAATTTTGTTGTTAGAGAAAAGCCAAATCTGGGCAATATCCTGGCTCCTTCCTTACAAGTTATCCCATCGGAAATGGGCTTGAGCACAGACAAAGCCTGCAGTTAGCTTCTCTTCCTACTGCCAAGGAAAACCAGCTTAAAACATCAGGTCAGAGTCTGAACCCAAGTTTATTCTCACTTTGGCCCTTCTGTATACCAGTAGATATATATAAAGCTTGAAATGGCAGTAGTGACAACTTCCATTTGAAATATGCTCAGAGTCCTAACACACCCATAACTATCACTGACAAACATCCCAATAACTCCTCAAAGTAACGATACGACACTGTGCAACAACAAATGGCTATTTATACAGCTACTACTACAGTATCAAAGGCTTTCAACAGAAAAAAAATGGGGTGAAAAAAAGAAAATAATTAAATAGGACCATTTGTTTTCTGAAGAACTGAAGAGTGCTTCAGAAACAGCACCTACACCTATGGTGAAATTAAAAGCACTCACCAATACAACGTGGGAGTTAAAGGAGAAAGCCAACATGTTGCACAGAGCATGAGAAGTGAAATAAAGCAATTATTATTTTTACAAAGTAAGTGTCGTAGAACTGCTCATTGCTCTGAAAAACAGACACCACTGAACCAGAAACTGATTCAGTGCTGAGGAAATATAACATTTGACACCAATGAGTGTCAAATATATACATGGTGTTCAATACAGTCTTTTCTACTGCTTTTCTATGACATCTTTCTGTTTATTTTCCTGGCCATATGAGATTGGCTCTGAAGTGGTTCTAGTTTCCTTCTGCTCTCTCACATCACACAGAGTTCCAATGCCACAGCAACAGCTTTTGGAGGACACTTACCAGCATGAAAGAAGAGAAGATACAAAACATTTCTGGAGCTCTTCATGGTGAAAATTTTGGGATCTGTGATTTTTTTTCAGCCTTCAGAACTCCCAGAGATCAAGGCTCCTGCCAGAGTGCTCTCTCCAACCTGGTCTTAGGTGAAAATCAGTTGCATTCAATTGCCAATGCACTTTGTTCAACAATATACCCTGCTTACCTCGGCATGCATCCCCTCGTAATGACTGCTGCAAAAGAAAGCACGCCTCTCTTCACACTGCTGCTACACTGGGAAAAAACATCAGACCTGGAAATTGCAAAATATCTGAGGCACCAATGAGGTCGCTACTGCCTTGGCACCACCCACAGACTTCATTCAATAAACTGCTACACATGGGCACACAGGGCTGGGGCAGGGCTGTGGAACCACATCCTCACTCTGAGATCTGTGTATTCCCCATACCTGGGGCTCAGGAAGCAGGAGATTCAAGGTAAGCAGTTTATCTGGAAAAGTGGACAGTCACTTGATGCCACATTCTCAGCATTGTCACAAACTGCTTAAAGCCATCATCAGAAGCCCAGGCTCTTACAACAGCAAAGCCTGTACACTCTATAGGTAGTACAGCACACGCTAAGTGCACATTTCCTGAAATTTAATAGCAATTGATTTAAAATAGCTGAATCATTCTGACTTATTTTAAGGTTTAAGTGAAGGCCCAGGAAGGATTCTCTCCCAGAAAGAATCAAAACTGCTGACAGTATCTCTGTTAAAAGCTGCTGCGAATTTTAGTGTAACTTTCACAGAGCAACCCTCATTTGTGCTGCCCTTTTATTAATTTCTTTTTAGTCAATGAACTGCAGCTGCTTGTAACAGTTTGTTTAGCTAAAAACCATTGAGTGCTGCTTAGAAACAGAAGGGCTGTGTCACCTGAGTCCTCACACCCAGGGAGGGCATGAGCCACACAGCTCTGCGCATCCCCCAGCAGCCTGTATGGCAGGATGCCTCCAGCACTCATCAGCTACCTGACTGCAGTTTGGCAGGATGCTAGCTCTAACCCTGACCAGCACCTGTAAGACAACAGCTGAGTCAATTAATTTCTATTTCAAGTTTAGAATTAAAAAAGAAATAGAGAATGATCCCTCCAGACCTTCTTCCCAAAGAAAACCTTACGGCTGAACTCTGATTCTTGGATCCCTAGACCACCTTAATTGTCCCTTTGTTGTCTTAAGTGTTAAAGAATAAGCTGGTGCCACTGGAGTATTTCCAAATGTTTTCAAGGACCCGTTGCTCAGATCCTTTCTGTGCCCTTCCTACTGGCCAGATTAACATCTGAAGCCCTCTGTCCCTGATGTTTGCAGAAGGGCTTACATTCATATACAGATAACAAGACTGACAGTCCTAGCACCAGTTGCTTAAGACTGCAAGGCCAGGATTAGGAAGACACGAATCTGGTACCAGGGCTCTCCTGTGGTTCTTCTGATCCTCTGTGGGAATGGTTCAGAAGGCAGAGGAGCAGCCTTTCTGTACAGGAGGTCTATTCCAAATACAGCCCTCTCTAAACAATCACACAAGCACAGTTTGTCAGAATTTAGATAATTTTCCTATTTCATTCTTAACTCTGAGTATCTGTGCTTTAACGAGATATTAAATATCTTAACTTAGTTTTCAGCACAATTCAGCAAAAATGCCAACAAGTAAATAATATAACTTACAATAATAACAGAGGGTAACAAATACTTCATCAAGCATTTGTCTGTATAGCAATTACAAATAGTTGGGTTATCAAGCAAGAAGAAAACCCACAATGCCTTCACTGGGCCAGCAAAATAGTGGTAATACATCAGGATGATGCCATTTGGATTTCCTAATTACTCTAGTTGTTAAATTAGAAGTCTTTAGCAAAGTACACATACTGTAAAACACAACTCTAAAATACAGAAAAGTGTACCCAAGAATCAAGAGATATATCAGCACCTGACGCTGGAAAAATGAGACCCAGAGAAACACTAAGTAATGAAAACCCTGACAATTACACAAGATAAGACAACAAGGAGCATCAGGACCCTCTGTTCAAAGGTAACATCGGAAACAAACAAAACTAGAAATGCAAAGCAAATACTCCAGAGTCCTTTGGGATTTCTTGTCCAAGACTTGTTTTCACTCCCACATGACAACAGCGCAAGGTAACTGCTGTGGACTTCAGTCGGAGTGGAGTGTTTGGTGATACCTGGCTACTACAGGACGAGTGCCTGGGGGCAAAGTTCAGTGACAGCTACTCACACACTCCAACATATGAAAGAGCAATTCCTCACAGACCTACTCAGCTGAACAGGGTTCTTTCTGATGGGTTAAAAAAAAGAGGTAAAAAGAAGTGTATATACAGAGATCTCAGATGTGTTTGCCGTTTTGATAGAGATTCATATCCTTCTAGGTTTTTTTTCGAGTTGCTCTTTTAAGATGTCTCACAAAACACCTCAAACAATCAGTCACTTTCAAAGAGGGTGGCAACAGTACACTTCTAGCTGCCTTAAAAATTTATGACATTATTTATCAAAAGCTGCATCAATCCAGTACACCATGTACTTTCATGGGCAGGAATTCTCAGAAAGGCAGCACATCTGATTTCCCAGATCTTGAAAACCAGAAACTCTTTTGGGGCATGCACCAGCAGCTTTAACTTCCTGTAAGCTGCACTAGCATCCCACCTAACAGCAGCAATAATTGTGCCACAAGTTTAAACCTGCTTTTAATGCAGTAACTTCAGTAGCCCCAGTGTAGCCACCAGTGTTTCTCTAACACCTGATTTTCATTTACAGCCTCGGTCAATTATTCTAAAGTGCTACAACACCTGTATTTATCATAATTAAAAACACACTTGACAAATATATTGTACAATAAAGTTTATTAGCTGTTCTCCTCTTTCTAACAAATGGAATGGATAGTGTTGATAATTCTTTACAAACCAAAGCTGTTTTGGTTGTGTGACTGCCCCATGACTGCCATAAGTACATCCCTGTAAAAAACAATCAGTTGCAAACAAGCAATGGCAGGTACCAAATAATATGGGAATTAGAGAATTGCATTATTGAAGGTTTTGGTACAATGTATTCATAACATTCAGCACAGAAGTTTGTGCATTGCAAATGGAAGATCTTGTGCCTGTGCAATCTGAGACAAACATGTACAGAAAAAAAATATGTTGTTGACTCTGAATTCTCCCTTTGGTTAAGACATGCATATTACAAAGGGGACAGGGGAAGACAAACACCCAGAATTGCGTAGAAAAGAGGAGAACTTGCATGTATTTTTTTCTTGTACTAATATTCCCTGGACTTCATGCCCAGCCATCACACCCCATTTGATTTTTCCGTGATTAAGGAAGGTAACTTCTAATTTGGTTTTTTATTTTTATTCAAAACAATAAGCTAGGAGTAGGTGGTAAAAGAAAAATATATATTTTATATATATATATTTATTATAACAAAATAGGCAGTTATTGTGGGTAAAATATTCATTAAAATCTGACCCCTAAGAACACACACATTTTTAGGCTATGAATCATTCTCTCATTGCCCTAATGACCATCTCTGCAGCTGTTTTCTGAATTACTGCCAATGGAAATTTGGCATTCCTCTGAAAAATACAAGGTTTCCTAGCACCTAAACATATTTTTAGGCTCAAAAAGTGTGATGACCATTATCTATAAAGAATTTCTGTAACACACTATAAATAGTGTTTCATGAGGAAGATTAAAAACATTACACATCTTTGTCCCTAGCAATTTTATTGGCAAAAAATGAAAAAATAGATTATAAGAATATCCATATGAAATTATGAAAATGAATATCCCTTTAGGAGTAGTAATGGGACTTAATGAAAATGCTAACTCAAAATTTGAAAGTTTCTTTCTAACTGCCTGGAAAGAAAAAAAGCTACCATGACAATAGGATTGAACTCAGAAAATAAAACCTGAAATTGATTGCCCTGACCAAACCATGCTATTAAAGTTAAGCGTGCAAAGTTACTCGTAATTTACAACGTCCTTGAATATAACTTTTCTTTCAATTGTTATGAAATTTTAAAAGAATGTCTATAAAGCTTTTTGAAAAATCTTTGAAAGTTACTTTCCCTTAAACATTAAGGAATTTTACCAAGCAATTCCCTCCCACCCCCACCCTAAGCTAATAGCTGGTCAGGCCATTCCACTGTCATGTTTGAAAAATGGCAAACCAACAACACACAATAATACAAATTATTTAAACTAAGAGAGACACCAAATGTAAAGCATTATGGGAACTGCAGAATGTGATGGTTAGGGTATGAACCACGCTGGAAAGAACTAGAGGCAGGCTCCACTGGAAGGGCTTAAGAGTCGTCAGATGTAGTAGGTGACGTCAGTTAGAAAATTAAAAATAAAAATCCGTTTTCATAATTTTTCCTTTGCTGGAACCCAGATGTAAGGACCAGACTGTTCCTCTATGATCTGTTTCACTTGGTTGTAGATTTCTTCCAGAGTGTCTCCCTGGACAATAGCTGAAAAACATAATGTGGCAATCAGCAACCATCCCTCCTCGTTCTGTGCAGAAACCAGGCTGCTCCTTCCCCTCAGAGGGGCAGGAGGATTTCTGATGGCTGAAGGAACAGACACCCATGGACATTCCCGGTTTCTGTGCTGGACTGAAGCACACAGTGGTACTGCAGGACACACAAAGCACTTCCTTGGGGACAGGAAGTGGCTTCCACTGCCCTACTGAGTATATACATACAACTGATTAATTTTTTAACCTTTTCGTAGCCACATCTTCCAATTTGCCTGAGTCAATTCCCATCCTCCAGTATTCTTTTTGGCCCAACTTTCATTTGTGCTTCCAACACAAAGCAAGACAGTGCAGGACTGTTGTCCTCACAGGCTGGTGAACTCCTCAGCTTGATCCTGAAGCTGCACAGCAAGGCTGGCTGACCTTGAGATCTCTACCTAGCTCTACCTTTGCTTTTAGCTAAAAAAAGGAGCAACTCATGGAGTTTGTTGTCCAGACAACAGATTCAACTTTTATACACAAGAGGCTTCCTTATACAGTTAAAAGTGCAATCTATACACATTCCTCTTGTGTTAGTTGATGTATTTTTGCCAAGGCTAGAAATGAATTAGAAATGAGCCAATATAGATGTGTTCTGACATATCAGAATAAAGTATGGTCTGGTAAAAATGAAGTTTGAGCTGTTCTTACCAACACTTTAGCCTGGAAGAGCAATCACTCTCTTGTGATTGCAACTGTGAGTGAGACAGCAACTTCTTTTTAATTCGTGTCACAATCTCAGCGTCAATAATCCAAGAAGTAAAGTTTAGCATGGAAGACAGTTTTGGTGGCAGGTCAGACTCACTCTTCTGTGCATTAATAGAGTACTGCTGCTTCTGAACTTTGCTTTCATGCAAATTAGTTCCCTTTTATTCCTACCATTCCATTCTTATCTCTTAAAAACCTTCTCCCCATCTGCAGGCCAATGCTGTACTGCCTGTGGGAGGAGGCTGCTCCATTGTTATAGACCATAATGTTCACAGCACAACAGTGCATTAGAAAGAATTAGAAATGTCTTTGCAAGGCACATAGGCCATAAGCTACAGCATCTTCTCTCCACCCAAGTTCAACCACACCCCTTCCAAACCTCAGTAACCTCAAAGCTGAAGAAGGATGTGCTTTTCATGTGCTTCAGTGAAAAGTTTAAGTCTGTGGAAACAGAACCTGCTGATGAAGTTGGTTTCAGTTACCACACGATGTGGTATTTTCCAACAGATTAGGGAACACTCATGCTTTCTGTTTTACCACCTGATTCACATGGGTGGCAGCCTCCAAATTGTAATTGGGATCTGTAATGGCTTCAAGTATCTCAAACAGATTCAGAAAAATATTCTGGCTTGAAAGGGATTATCAAGGAGAGAAATCTGACCATCTTCTTTTGTCAACAAGGCTTATACTCTGGAGAAAAATCATAGATCTAAACACTTGAGCACGCAAAGTCTTTTAGGGTTTTGAAACCTAAAATCATCATAATTTATGTCCCTTAATTTCTTGGAGAAAAGTCCTATATAATGCCCTGAGACAGTCTGGGGTAATACCAGCTACTAACTAATAATTGATACTGATTAAAATAAACTCATTAATTTTCTGAACAACAAACTGAACACACTTGCAAGTCATTTGGGAAGGGACTCATTAATATAAGGAATTTTCAAGATATGCTAAGAGTCCCATGACTTTCTGGGTGCAGACAGACAGAGAACTATGGGAAGAGCAAGGTACAGTCTTGGGATGAACTGACACCTCTGTAGCATGAAATGCAGAGAACAAGGCAGCAGGAAGACTGGGCAGGGAATTTACTGTTCCTCTATCTTCCTCTGTGAAGGCACCACCCCATCCTGTGTCTCTGCCCAGCTGGAGCAGACTGCTGCATTCACAGTTCTGCCCACATAAGATGTGGGAGAAGAACTGGGCAGAAGTCATGTCACAGAAAGTAAGTGAATGGGGCAGCAAACTGCAGAAGAGAACATAAGGGAAAGGAAAGGAGCAATTGTCTATCAGGATAGGAATAGGGAGGGTTCATTTCTGGGCTCTTGAGGGTCACAACTCGATCAACCTCCCCATGTTAGAAGCCACAACACAAAGAATGAGCACAGTTTGAGTGACTGCAGCCCATCCCTTGCTGTTACAGTGAGGCCCATGGCATGCACAAATTCGATTCTCTAAGTACCATAATGCTGTAGTGTTCAATTTTCAGAGGCTTCATTTACCATTATGCTTGATCATCTTCTTTAACAATGCAGCTTTGCTGAGCAATTTCAGGTGTGCAAATAAAAGCTTTAAGTGTACAAGACCTCAACAAAGCAAACATCTGCATTTTAATACTCAGGAAAATGGTACAAAGTCTTAGAGTTTTTAAAACCTAAATTAAGGTCCCAGTAATTTTTTGCGTTTTTTTATATTAAATTAATTGAGCAAAGTGAAATCAGTGTAGAGATACTAAAATGGCTCTGTACCTCAAAGTAATCACAGATCATCTGAAAAACAAAGCTCAGTATCTCAGTGGTTAAGCAAGTACTATTTTTACAGCAAGCAAGAAAAATTCAACTCTGGCAAGTGAGCAGTCACAAGCAAAACACACCTGTGAAGTGTTCAGTAAATTCTTGCTCCAGTTTCATGGCTCTCTCAAATGTCTTCTTTGCTTGCTCTTCTGTTAAGCGTTTATTCATTTCCCTGAAAGTGCAAACATTATACCTTTTTTAAACCAATATAAAATACTTGGAGTCTTTAAAGTTTTAAACTGGTATTAATCCTAATAAAAGGATTAAGCCCTAAAGACACAAGCAAAGACTGTAGTGAAAATGAGCTGTTCTGGCATTATGTTGCATGGAATTTAACACAATGACATTTGTTTTCAAGCACTTTAATTTGGATTAGAAGCCTCATCTTAAAGTCTCTAAAAATTAAACTCAGGGAGTTAAATATTATTTAAAATGCAAACATTACAATTATCTGCACATAACTTGTGGTTGGCTTTTCAAATACGACAGTCTCAAACAATTTAGCCTGAGGTACTTTACTTTTACTCACATGATATTTTCCACTGTTTTGGGTTTAATAAAAATGGAGATTGGGTACAGCTGGGCAATCTGCAACCTTTTGATCGCATTACCAGAAACATCAAGAATGCAATGTTTACCCTAAAAAGTGAGAGAGAAGGGAAAATGGGACTAAGCAAAGTTTAAGTCACAAGTAGCATAGCATAATAATTTAGAAGAGAAAACATGTCTCCACTGAAACCAAGAAAATTAGGGTATTTGCATCAATGATACTGTGACCTTTGGCACAAGGTCCCCCAATCTCCTCTGCTGGATCACACATCATTTGAGATGTTCCTGACCCTTCTTTCTTCCTTTGTTCTTCATCCCAGGTTGCAGCCCAATCAGCAATACAGAATTGTACAGTGGAACAGATGGACTTCAACCACATCATCAAAATTTTTTATTTTGCTTTGTTTGGGTACTAATTTGAGGATTCTTTAGGGAGGTGGCCGTGTCACAGACGCAGTTTAGAGAGGAGCCAGATGACTTAACTGGCATACCTGAGGGAGTGCCCATCCCTGCTGGCAGGGAAATATGCCACCATATTCAGGTGGAACTGCACACAAGCCCTCTCCTCCCCCAGGTACCAGCCAGTAGAAATACCACATTGGAGATGGTGAATGCAATTTATTTGTGTTGATTTATTGTTCATCTCTTGACAAATAAATATAACTTGACCTTTCCTTGGGCAGCTGGAAGACAGTGTGGTAAGGCTGCTTTCCTCCCCCTCTCTATTCTCCCACTATAAAGAATTTTCTAGCTTCATCTCAAAGGCTCCTCCTGTTTGGCCCAACAAATTATGCCAGGAGCCAAAGGGTGGAGGGCTAAAGAGCCAGCACAGTACCTGTGCTAGACCTTATGGGCTATAACTGTGAAAGTTCATTCCAAATCAACAATGGATGTGCATTAACTGTAGGCTCAAGACACAGAGATTTGCAAACTGTTGGTGAGTCCAAAGGAAAGAGGATATGAAAATTCTTTTCAAGTGAAGATTTCAAAGACAAGGAAAACAAACACAAGTACATCATGATACAAACATGTTTTCACCCGGGGAAGCTATTTTGCTCTTTGCACAGTGCATTTCGAATGATATTTTATATATTTTAGTTCCTTACTTGCACTGCATCTGATTGGGAAGCACAGCACAGCAGCCGGTGCTTTCTATAACTGAACAATGACATCAGAAAGCATCTTTAGCTGTGTCCATTGTGGGTAAGGAAATGAGACAGGGATCAGCTGGAAGCATGGGCAAATGAACACAACTGAAGGCTATTTTAAGAATACTGTTTCTGGTTCTTTTGGGGTAATAGCAGTCACTTCTGTTTTCTCCTAAACTGATTGTAGAAAACTTGGAAATCATCTTTTGTATCCCAGCAATAAAACCCACTCAGAAAAAACTCATCTTTTCAGCAAGGTGGAAAAGAATACAAGGATGGGAGTAGTTCCAGACCAACCAATTTGCAGCCCTGTCATGATTTTGAAGTAAAGTTCTGAAGGATAGACCATTGTTTCCCAGAAAAATAATGTTAGCTGCAACTGAGAAATTGCTGCATCTACCCAAAGTCCCATGGTGCCTGTGCAAGAGATTTAACTGCATGGAGACATCTGGTAATACTTTGTTCTTCATGTCCATTTATGAAAGATTCATAGCAATTTTGTACCTTACTAATCCCAACAGATGGACAAAAGAAAAGAGCCAATTTCAGGTCCAGGATGGAACTGAAGGATTGTATTTGTGCTACCAAGTAAAGCAACTGCCAACAGATTTATAATGTTTAAGCTGTTCAATAATTTCATCATTTAACTCCCATATGACTGTATGGGAGGCTGAACAAAGCTGTGAAACTAAGTATTCTTCATTTACTTGAACAATTCTGTAATTAATAGTCCTCTCTTTCCTTTTCTCACTATATCCCATGGGGCCAGGTTCCATATGGTGACAAAGACAGGAGAGGAAAACATCACCTGCCCCACAGAATCTCACCATGTTTGCCTTGGTTTTGCTTATAGTAAATTCAGTTGCCAGAAATAGCCCACTTGGTCAAAATGGTCTACAGAGTTTTCCAGAGGACTAAACTACAGCCCTGTGGCACATGGGTTACTAGCCACACTTACCCTCTGCATGTCCAGACTGACAGTGCCCCCACTTTTGAGTTCCCACCTAGAAAGGAGCTGGCCCTGCTCTCATAGAGATCAGATAACATTGGCTACTGTAAATACACTAGGTTTGTAAGCAGCAGAACAATACTCATCAACTCAACATGAAACACTTGCAAAAAATTTTCACCAAAAGATTTTCTTTAAGACAAGCACCTTACTCTCAGAAATACACTTTCTTTTTCCCACCTTTTTTTTTTCAGACAGATCAAGTCAACTTCAGTAAGACTTTAGAAATAATTAGAATTTGCAAGAAATAGTTAATTCAAATCACTTTGGGATAGAAACAGTAAGATAAATCTTCAAAATATATGGGTAGTTATGGAGAAAAATACTTTTAAAATTGAATTCTTTACATTTACTATCTTCATTTTGTTAGCTAAAACCATGAGGAGCACAAAGAATAATATTTTTGCAAGTTTTCTTCTGCACAGGTCTATGTCAAAAGGATCATCATGTTAATTAACTCCACCAGCACTACTCTTAATTAGTCAATGATCTGTGTACTTGAGCTAGGCTAATTAGCCTATAATTCCAATTATTTCTTCTATATGCTCTTTGAATGAGAGGGCACATTATGGTTGCTCTTTTCCCACAATTTAATCATGATGCTTTCATTATTCCAAAGCTTTATTATTTCCCTAAACGCATTTGTGACAATATACTTTGTTTCTAGTTTTATATAAATTCCTTTAATAGTCAGAATGTTCCTAATGGCTGCTTGCCATTCTTCTCTTTTTCCCTGTCAGCACAGGCATATAATCATCTCAGCAAATGGAAGTAAGTGGCACTGATTTACCTTTTCTGCTACTTCTCGCACTGATTGGACACTTGTTCCATAAAGATGATTATTGTACTGGCCAGCTTCAATGAATTTGTGATCCTGAATATCCTTCTCCATTTGCTCTCGAGAAGTGACAAAATGGTAATCACGTCCATCCACCTCATAATCTCGTTTTGGTCTAGTAGTATCTTTAAATATAAACCAGTAGTTTTTAAAGCAAAACAAAAAACAGTGACTTTTTCCCCTATAATATCCAACAAGTTTCCCATTTATACTGCAAAATTGTCACAAAGGGATTGACAATATTAAGATAGGTCTATAAAGTTTAAACAATATATTAACTTTTTTTTAACCCAACATACAGAGGATGTATATAAAAAAATTAAGAGAAAAATATAATCTAAAATTGCTTTAGTATTTGCTGAGACTTACGTGGAACACATGAGCCAAATTTGTCTGGAAATTCTGAGATCAGGTCATCATTTATTCTGTCTTTCATGGGTCCCAAAACAATCACAGGTCGAGTGTAACTGACTAATAAACATAAAGGAACAATTTCAGTTATATTTCATATGAATGTTAACTTTTAAGAGTTCATCAAAATAACTTGGTAAGTAAGTTGGTAAATGGACAAATGATCTATTCACACACTTTTTGCTGTGACAGAAACAGTGAGAATGCTAAAGCAATATGAAACAGAAGAAAACTATAATTTATGAAGTTCTCACTGACAAAACTGTTAAGCATACTGTATTTTCCTTCCACAATATAAACCACACAACAAATTATTGAAGTAGCATACCTTTGGATTCTGCACTAAATAATTCAGAGATTTTATTTAATAATTTATGCCTTTATGATTTATTCATTTAAATAACAGTAAGTTAAACTTTAAAAGGGTGAAGAAGTTTATTCTGGTGCTTAGTACATAAGAGCATGAAAAGCATTCTAGATTATTTTATGCTGAGTGAGATGTACAAACCTTCTTGTTGATTGACTGGTTCATATGACAACACATATTCCTCCTGGCCACCTAAAATGTAAAGGCAAAGACATATCAATGTATTTTTTTCCTAAAGCAACATATTTCATCTGAGTCATTCCATGGGCTATGATGATGCAGACACTGCTCAGCAATATGCATTACAATGATACTGATGAGGGACATCTTTCGAGAGCCATGAATTATAAACCTCACGAAGCTAAGCCAAACACTGAGCTTTAAAGCATAAGACACATACAGTAGAAGTAAGTTCCTGGTGTACACTGGCATGTCAAGCTGACATCAAGCACAAGAAGAATTTCCAAGCATTGCTGAGGTGCTGTTCTCCAGGTGTCCTGGATGCAATGCATGCATGCTGTCATTCACTGCTAGAGCAATGCCACCTGCACTGAGAATGCTCTCCATACTCTGAAGCCAGCACTTACAAGAACATTTATCCATATTTATACATGGCTGGCAATCAAGGTGTACGGATCTTCCATTAACTTTATAATGAATTGGCATTTCCATAAACACCTTCAGCCACTATAATTCTACCAAAAAAGCTATGACTGTGTATACTAAACAACTACTACTTTATAAATTAATTTTTAAAGACAAAGTTGAAAGCAAAGAATGCTTTGGATTGCTATCAGCTCCAGAAAGCACATTAGCAGTGAATGAAACTAAAATAACTGAACCTTGAATTTTGACAGCTGTAGGCTTTTTAAACGTTAGTGAAAGCATTTGAAATATACCTCAGCTGCCACCTCTCTAAAAGATTACTTCTAGTCTAACATGATATCTCTGAGTAAAATTTCTTTCAACACAATAACAAAATTAACTGTGACAGCAGAAAATGTATAATTCTGAAGACACAAGCTCAAATTACACGACATTGCTTTGAACTGAAGAAAATACAGCCCTCCAATATTTCACTTGTCTAATTTTGGAACATTCTTTGATGTTCATAAGCCATACTTAAAACAGGCAAAGGAATATACCAAGGCTACACCATATTTTATGTAGAAACAGAAGGCAGATGAAGGCTTTTATATAGTGCTTCTATATATCTATTCTCTATTTCAAAGCAAATGCAAACAGATATTTTAAATCTAAACGTTACCCTTTCATTAACAGAAATATTTTGCTTATTTTGCAATTAATTTGCATTCAAACTGTCCTACAGCAATACATGAAGGAAGACTTTAATTTCCTAAATTGTTGCAAGTGAGGAATACTGTAAGACAGACACAAAACCATGCAACCTGTACATTTTAATATCTTCAAAAGTCACTCATGCAAATGGATTTTAGAAGGACAGTATATACTTTCAGAACCCTTTTTAGGCTAGGGAGAGGAATAATTTTAATCACCAACTATCAACACTTCTATAAAAGATCCAGCTCAGATAGAATTAGATACTTCTTTGGAGAAGTCAAATTGCTATAAGGTCAAAGAGTAGTTATGCCAACTACTAAAGAGATAAGAACAAGTACAAAGCATCCCCTGGTTGAGGGCAAAAAGTATATATTGTCACTGCTTTTCAATACTTTGGAAAAATTAGTATTAATAGAATGAACCTTTTGAACAACCATACTCATCTGTAATCAATATAACTTTCATATTAGACAGCAGTAAGAAGAAATTAAAAGAATATTTTAATAAAAAGTGCTTGGAGTTACACATTGAGATAAACAAATCCATGACATACATAATAAAATCATGGCTTCTCAAGTCAATATAAAGTAAAAAACTAACTAGTAGTACCAATAATGAGCTTTAAATGTAAATAAAGCAAGCTCTCAGAAAAACCTTGGAAGTGAGGGAAGAAGCAAATTTCTGAAGAAACAGACATGGTTAGATAGTTTTAATGGTGTGTCATTAAAAATGATTAAAGTTTCTGTTTGTCAAAGGCAATTTCCATATGTGCTCAATTCTGTGTTATTCTCAGGGAACACAGATGTCTCCCTCAATTTGTTTCTTTTCAATTACAGTCTGAAACACCACCAGCATTTTGCATACATGTATATACGTTCTCTCCTTCAGTGTCATCATCTGGAATATGTGGCTCATTACCTCTGAAAAGATGGACAGCCGAACAAATATATCTGTTAATGAGCCACCTTCCTTATTATCCTGCCATAAATTACGTATTTCTGCAGTGCCCATTACACAGCAGGCAGCCAAGACTTGAGCACTGAACCATTGCATGACTTTCACTGTTCCTTCTTTTCAGGTTTCTCTTCAAATCTTCCACTTTCCTATTGTCCTGCTCTGCTCTACCATGGCTTCCAGATCTAGATTGCAACCTTACTGGGAAGCTGTTCACTGGAAATGGATAGTGGGATTCAAGTTCTTGCTCTGGTTTAAGACATGTCAAAGCACAGCAGAGCAGCACCATGCAGCCTATTACCCACCATGAGCATGGAGTGCTACTGCAGCTGGAGTAATAGTAAACACTAGGAGCTAATGCTAGTAGTAAAAGCAAACTATTTAGAAGACATTATGTCTCCAGAAAGAGAGAGAACTAGCATGCTGATTTATCAAAACTGACTCCAGCACTGAATGTGTGTCATATGCTTTGAAGACAGTTCATACTAAGCACCCACACTTGACGAAATAAATGAGCTGAAAGCAAGGGTAAATACATGTTTGTTTATCTGTATTTTCATCGAAGTATATACATATTAAATCTGAGTATCAGTTGTGAAAAACTTTAGATATTTATGGCATTATTTAACAGATTACACAGTTTTGTTACTCTTCCAGTGTTAAGGCTCAGATACATATAATTATATTTGTCAGCATTAAATTTACATTTAAATTTAACAGGTCTAGCTAGCTTGTGTAATTTTAAAAAAATAGTAGATTCAAATTATGCTGAAGTAAGAAAATCACAGACAACAATAAAAATATCCATAAAGGAGGTTTGCAGTGATTCTAGGGAGTTTTTAAAAAACAAAGACATGGAATAATTTGCAGTACTCCACCAAATGCACAAATACAGATTTCACCTGAAGCTGACTGGGAAGTTCTATGTAACATGTAAATACCCAGAAAAGACAGACAAACAAAACCAAAGAAAGAGCTACAAAACAAAGGTTCTGAATAAACAAAGAACTTAAAAACACTTACGGTAACTACTTTCACTATCGCTGGCATTAGAGGTTACATGCTCTGAAATTGCAACACAATGGGGAAAAAATAAGGAACATACACCAATGGCATGAGTCAAACAGAAAGAAAATTGACAAAAAATAATCCAGATGAAAGACAATACTCATACCAAAGTGCTGAAATCAATACATACTGCATATAAAAGTTTTAACGTACTTCTCAAAGCTCTCAGGATCAAGCTTAATTTCATATGAAAGGAATTGATGTTAATAAAAAGAAAAACATTAAATAGCACATAAAATAAGATTTTAAAAAGTACACTAATTCATAATTCACATGTAACCCTGCAATTTTTAAGTTTTCACTTCAGGATGAATTTTGTGTAAAAATCTTGGGATTATGCATTTCAACTTTTATGCAGGCAATTTATTGATAACATTTAGTCTCTTGTAGAGAAAATACTGGATTATATTAGGGGAAATACAGTGTAGCATGTAACACCACTTGCATGAGGTGTGGCAAGGCAGTTTTAAAAAGTCTGTGCTGAAAACAGACAAGAAACAAGTTCTGTTTATAGAACAGAATAATCTAGAGATATTTCTGGACCGTATTACATAGTTCAAACTAGGTATGATCATAAGGCCATAAAGGCTGCTTATGATTTTATGTTCTAAACCATAAGGCCATAAAGGTTGCTAAAGTTTCCTGGTCTAGACCAAGAATTCCTTTGAAAGTAAGTATTTCAGAATTGAAAAACGAATCTTACAGCTACTAGAATTTCTGCTTCATGATTGAGGACAGGTACAGAAGTACACTGGCCCTTACAAGTAATTTCACAAACACTGTGCCTTACAGTTATGCCTTGGGAAGGAATGCTATCCTTAATGAACCCTTAGCCACATCCCCTTAGAGACTCCTTTTCCTATTGCATAAGTGCCTAACAGTGTATGTGTTTAACATCTGTGATGAAAGCAAGGTCTTGGCTATTTTTATTTGCCATTTTAATACATTTAGTGGTGGGGTGTGTATACACAAACAGCTGTGCTAAGAATATGCAGCAGCTTTTGAATCTGACTGGATTCAAATAGAAATACAAGAAATGCTTCAAATCACCCCTATCAGCCCTTCACCTGGTCTAAAAGCATCATAAGTGTTCAAGTCAGACAGAAAAAAATCTCATGGTAATTGTTAAGGAAAAGTTTTGTTTGCTTTAAGTAGCTGTAAACATCAGTCACCTAGAGAGAGGAGTGAAAACTGTTACTAGTTAAAGTAGCACAGCAATGATTGTACTATTACTGTAAAAAGCCATAAGGTTATTTTTAAAGAAATAAAAAATATGAGGACAAGATATAAGTAACATTAAAAAATAACCACCAAATTAAAAACACAGTACTGTTAAGGACAAACAAGAAAGCACTGGTAAGCTTCTGAAAACAAAAAAAAAAAGGTCTCATGTGACAGTCACACAAACTTTACATGTTCCTGAAAGCAAAAACTCCAGAAGATTACAAACTAGGAAAAGCTTATGAACCAGTTTTAGTCAACCTCCTTATGCCAGTAGAGCACCAATCTCAAAGAGATCTGTCAAAAAAAAAGAAGTAGTAATTTTTCAGATGGAGGTTAAAATAACTTGGGAGTATTTTGATCACTTACTCAGGCCTTTTGATCCCATGTCGTCAGGGACCTCCTGCAGAGTAGTCCCCAGAGGGCAAGCAATAAAAAGACAATCACAAAGAAAATAATTGTCAGTAATATATAAAATTGGCGCTACGACAGGAGACAGTTCCTAGAACATCACAGGGAAAAATAAGTCTATAGAATTTGACTTGACTGGCACATGAAGTGCAATCAGTAATGCAAATGGCAGAGAACACAGTTTGTTTTGAACCTGGTCTGAATTAGCAAATTTATGCAACTATATTTTGAGAATACACTTTTTTTAACTGCTGGCAAGAACAATGAAAATCAGAGTAACCTCTCTTCATTAGGAAAATCAAATTAGATTAAGTGACTTCAAAAAACCAGTCTAAAGGGACTGATTTGAGAAGCTGGTAAGCTCCATTATACTTTCATGATTACTGCGCCATGTCCTCCAAGTCAGAAACAGGGAAGCATCACTGACAGCACTGGAAGGCAGTTCCCTCCTCCAGTTAGGCAGCAGCATTGCCCAGTTTATTCCAAACTGGGATACTCTTGTGTTAGGTTTTATTTTAACAGCAAACAAAGGTTTGCACTGGTTTTGTAGCCTGGTTTGCCACTGGCACCACGAGCTCCTCAGCCTGTTGCAGCTCATGAAACTGTCTCCATGGTAACACCCTAGTGCAGTCTAGCAGGCCCTTCTACTGTGCTTTGCTCTCCATCGAATGCCACATACTTACGGTCAATATCACTGGTTTCCTGCTCACTCTGGTCCTTGTTCTTGTAGAAGGGAAATTTTCGGGAAAAGAGGTTCTTTTTACGCTTGTCATTGAATGACTGCTGAAGAAGAGAAGGAGGGGCAAAACAAAGGATGTCTAATGTCTGTGTGAACAAAGGCCCAGACCAGCAGCTTTGCGGAAGCTGACTCCTACAACCACATTATGCAGTGCATATCTCAGTTTAACACTCATCTTCTCAGATCGTTAGAAATAGAGACTGGGATCATGACTTTGCTCATATCCTCCATGTTTCACATGCTTAGTATTGAGAAAACTGGTTCATCCTATACAGCCTGACCTGTATTTCACAAATTTAGGCTTGCTCTGAGTGTTAAAAAAAGTAGAAAACTACGCTGCTGTAAGATGGCCAAACTATAATGACTCAAAGTCAATTAAATCACTGATATTTTCTCATTTAGGGGTTACAGTATTTAAAAAAAAAAAAAAAGAAAAAGAAAAAACCAACAAACAAAAACAAGCTGAGGCTTTTGCAAACAGCTACTATTGTAACAAAACATCAGAAGTATTGGGCAGTGTTACCAACCAACTAAAAAAACTCCAAAACCTGTATCAGTGTTTTACTATTGCAATTCATTCCAAGTTCACTGAAAGGGCTTACTCTGTTCTATGTAAGTCTGCATCCCAATACAAAGATTAACTTTCAAAAGACACAAACTAATCTCATTGGTTTATTGTGGCAATCATGTTTTTATTATTACCACATGAAAAACCCCATATATCAAGGATCATATTCAGCAACTTTTGACATTTACTGCTCATGTTGCTGAAGAAGTTCTGCATCTCAGTTGCTACAAACATTTCTAGAGTTACTTACATAGACGTTTACATCCACATTAATAGAAACTATTACTGTGCTCCTTGTCCAAGTGATGGAGAGCACCAACGCATTTTCATTCCTACATAGGTATGTCTATAGGTAATTAGCACAGATTTTAGTAATATCTGCCATATCTTCTGCTGAAGACATTGTGTGACTACAGCACCTTTAACTTGATGTTCCAAGTCAATAAAAACCCTTAATGTATAAATAAATCAGTAATGTTTTAATTGCAATTATGCCCAGAACTTGAGCTAATACAGCTAACTTAAAGTCAGCAGAAATTCCCTTCCATCTTTAGGCATGAGTGACTCATCTGACCAGTTTTGCAAAGACATACAATTTGCTATATTTTTGTCATTTGGTTTGCAGAAAAAACTACAATAGAAAGGATGGCAAAATAGGAGATCACCCAACTTGATCTTGAGACCCTGTGCTGCAGGGGACTATTTATTTCTAAGCTAAGCAGAGCCTATGTGCAGCAAGAAGTAAGAAAAGCGCCACAGAAACATCTTTTAAAAGGTATTGTAAAAAAAAAAAAAACATGCATTCAAGACTCTATTACCAACTGTTTCTAAAATTTGGAGCATGTTATCTTTCAAGTAATTGTTTGTCTTTCTTCAGCCAATGTGAGCTCACATTCCTCTATTGTATGCAATGCAGCTGCAAAAAGGCATATTATGCTTTCTACCAGCATTAAGTATGGAATGAATTACAGTAACAAGTAGGGGTCAAATAGGACAAAGATTTTTGAAATGATGGGCCACATTTTTTGGTACAACTGAGAACTAGCACCTGGGCTTCCTAAAAAGAATGTCTATAGTTCTGCTCCTTTTCTACAAAAGTGCAATACAAAAGCTGCAGAAAAATCCTGCTACAGGACTAACAATCCTTCTGGCCATCTGTTTTAATACAGATGTGCTTGGCAATAGCAGATACTTGAACTTCCAGTGATATTTTCATTACCAATGTTTTTTAAAAGATTACTTAAAATTGCAAGGTTTTAAAGAGGCACACGGTACCATGGGAGCACAATCAGTGACATTGAGCACTGGAAATAACAATACTGTGCTAAGGAGGAAATCCATAAAACCTTTAATTGCCTTGCATCTGTGTTCGACTAAAACTGTTGTTCCACTGTAAAAATTGGTAAATTATCAACCTGACACATAGACAACAGATGAAGTTTCAAGGCAGTCATATGCCTGCAGGAACCATACTTGGCACAGGCAAATTTTTATGTTATGGTCCTCCTGACCTTCTCTAACAGAAGTCAAGTCACTGCAAATGATTTCTCACAACCAGGAAGGGTAATGTAATCTAGAAAATAAGGACAACAAAGAAATATGTCCAAAGGAGATCCTTGCTGCGTATACTGAAAAGTACTGTAACGTGAATTCAAAAAGTAAAAAACTCACATCTATAATTGTTTCGTTTGGGCAAGTCTGTCACTTTGGTAAAAGGAGACAAATGTAATAAAGCTAAAATGGTTCAGTTTAGCTGAGGTGGTGAGAATGGGCAATCTGTACAGTTAAAATAAAAGGAGTAGCTAATTTATTGTACTTCATAAAACATAATCAAGTTCTTCATTATAGTTTTGAAAATATTTCATAACAATTATTTTAACTTTCTGTACAGTAAGTCTTCCTGAGTTAATATGAAACTTTATATACTGCATGTATAATGGTCAGAGTCAGTTCCATTGCCAAAAAAAGAGAAAATAAAAGTAATATTATACTGATTTTGCACAAAAGATTAGCCAAAAGATTACTTTTAAAAGATACCATGATTATAAAAAGCTAGGAGGATTTGCTTATTAGTTGAAAATGCACAGTAATTGCATTAAATTTTTCATAAGCCCACTGGCAATCATTCATAGGCATCATAAGCAGGAATATAATAAATCAGAAGCAGCACAGAAAATGAGATAAATGTGTATATGAAAGGAACAAACAAGAATAAAATGTAACCATTTTTGCTCCAGATTTTTTAGCTTTCCTTACAATGAAAGGAACATGGATTTTAATGTTAGCCATCACTAGGGTTATTCTTCAAGGTCTTAATATAGAAATTTTCAAAAACTGTACAAAATTGGTATTTCATCCTGTTTATGGAGTATTAGCACACAGAGACACAGGAAGGCACACGGTCCATGAGGACATGTATGGTGCAGTCTGGGAAAAGTATCATCACGACAAACACAGGAGGAATACTTTAAGGAGAAACTCTGATGTTAAAACGTTTGCAGCTGAAGCAAAAGACTGTGAATAGTGTAAGTGTTTGCAAAATGAAATGTTACTAAAGAAAAAGAACTGCAGTTCTACATCAATGGCAAGCGTAGTTGCTTTTCCACTCAGTATTCCATGCATTTCTTTGGTGCTCTGTTAGTACACAGGGACTGTGCACCAACTCTGTTTTTGTCAAAACACTGCTTCAAACGCATCAGTAATTAACTGTTTGCAGTTAATTGGTAGACACTCTAAGACCATGCAATTATCTTTCAAAGAACATGGTAACATTTGAAAAATTACTTAATGTAATGGAAAGCATCTGAAGTATTTAAGCCTCTCTTTATATGACTTCTAAAAAGCAAACTCAAATTACCATGTCAGTTGATAATATTTTATTCCAATACCAAACTACAAATGCACCAAACCAGAAAAATACTGCAAATAATCCAGTGAACCTCCAGGGCAGTACCATAATTGTGAATCAGAAAGTAGTTAGAGATATTGATCTCCTTTTAAGCAAATACTTATAGGGGAAAAACATGACTTTTCATTAATAACTGAAACCTTTGCCATGTAGCAGAGGGATGTATATATGAATTTTAGAGTCCTCATACTTTGTAGTCCTACACTGTCAGGATATAATACTGAAGCTTTAATATTTTACATATGTGATTTTGGAAGTTATGTAAACATTGTAATTGAAATAAATTACTAAACCACATTTGTGGGATTTACAATAACGACTAACCAGTGCTACAGCATTAGTGCAATTAAAAGTATAATACTATTTAAGAAATAGCTTCCTCAGGAGCTTAAAGGACACTTCAGATTTTTTTAAATGGCAATACGTTATTAATTTAGAAGACTCTTACATCTAAAACGCACATGCCTAAGTCTTGAAATTACCAGTCACATACTACTGGTAGAAATGGTAAGGCTCTGGAATTGTTTCTCAAATTTCAGAACAGCCAAAACACTGCAAAAAAGCCTCACCCTCAAAACAATAAAAAAATTTGGCTGCTGTGCCATTATGAAATTGCTATAATTTTGGCTACAAACATTCCTATTACTACTTAAGCAGCCTCATTTCTTTCTCACCACTCATTCCCATCACATGTACTGCAACAGGAATCACATATGGTGCAGAGCTGTTAGAAATGGCACTATTCAATACTTGGTTAGGAGATACAGCTCCTACTACATCACAGTGTTAAGAAGCGTATATATTTCTATGCTAATTCTTTAAACAATTTGCAGTGTTTTGGCAATTAAAGTCTGCTTTGGTGCTCAGAATTATTTCATTTCTATTTGACAGAATTTAGTCTTTTCACTCAAATCTGAAAGTGATTCTCCACACACAAAACCTCTCAAAAATGTTACCATTCACAATGCCAGGTGTAATTAGCACTTCATTAACTCACCCCTTTATCTCCTCTTGTTTTGGAATTGAATTTCACTGTCTTCAAACGGGCTCGTTCTTTTTTCTCAACTCTACCACAAAAACACACACAAAAATGTCAGAATCAGCAAAACTCCAGAATTTCAAGTTACCACTTGTTACAACAGAAGCATATTGGTGAACCTTTTGTACTATACATTTTATTGCTTATGACACATTCAGAAAATGGGAGCCTGCTAATGGAAAACTGTTATTTCTCAAGTGAGGCACTGTGGAAGTACTGGGAGTATTTTGTGGCTATACATATTCAATAAATCCAGAGAGTGCAAAGAGGAAACACAATTCAGTAAGTGAACAGCCTCAATTATCAGTCAATAGCAGGTATTAAGAGTCAGAGCACCTAAACTCTTATTTGAGTCTCCAATATGCCATCTCCATTGGCTCTGGCTACCAAAGAATGGTTTTCCAGGTTCTGGGTAGAAAGAATTCATGATAGTGTCAGGACTTGAATAAAATTCATTCATACTTTGCACCTTTTCATACATAAATGATTATTAATGATTAATAATAATTAATAATTATTAATCTTTAATTAATATTAAACCCACAACTTACAGTGAGAACAGAGAAGGTGGATGTGGACCACCTTTATTAACACCAGCACACAACTCCTAAGGCTAAATAGAGTTTTAATAAACTTTTCATTGAGCAAATGAGAATCCCACTACAGACTACTTAAAAAAAAAAGAATCAAACAAGTGGCTGATGTGGTACAGAATTAACAAAGATAAAAGCATATACAATGTATGTATTAATCAGATCAGATGTTTAATAGCAGACATCTCAAAGTCAATAAAGAAGACCATACCTCCGTTTGCTTGGGATAACTCCAATTTCATCACTTTCTCCATCTGGAGTTACCTGCCGCGCTTGCCACCATTCATCATCAGAAGCATTAATGACATGGAGAATATCGCCAAATTTGAAGTTCAATCCTTGACTCGGAAGGCCACTATCTTTAGTCTTGTCATAATCAAAAAGAGCTCTACATTGAAAAGAAAAAAATTAAACATAGGAAAAAAGCAAGAAAAAACCAGGAGAGTATGAATAACACAAAATATGAAGCAAGCTGCCTGTGCTATTCATAAATGATTGCATCATTCTGACAGGTACTTACAAGAAGGCTGAATACATTCTCTCATACACACAGAGAATGTGTAGTACAGTACCCCCACACACTTCTAAGCTTTAATGAATGAGAAAAAACTTCATCCAGAGCAAACCTCTAGTGCTTTACAAAAGCTCTACAGGAGACACCTACTGCAACTCAATAAGTACTTTGCACAGAGCAAGTTACATGTCAGCCTAGGATAAAAAAGACAAGCAAGTATTTAAAGCATACAGCACAGTGAGCACAGTGAAAAGTTCTGTAAAGTACACTTTCACATCAAGTTGAAATTATTTAGTAATTTAGTACAGTTTAGTACTGTTTTTAAAATAAATGTCAGTATCATCAATATCCTGCTCACAAGAAAAAACGCAACTTAGAAATATGATCTGGTCACCACTTCGCTACCATAGCACCCAAAGGCAGAGAACCCTACGCACATTATTTTAGGAAATTCCTGACCATTTTGAGAGAACCTCATCCTTTTTTCTAAGGTAAGCCTGTTTCCAAATAATAGGCACTCACAATACCTGAACAGCAGCTGTGTGACTACAGTTTTATTAACATTCCCTCTGGCAGCAAGATTGGTTTATGCAACTGACTCCTGTTTCCCTTTTTGTTTAAGAAAGCACAGTTGTCTGGAAAGGCACATGGTCCACCATGCTGTGAAAGTGATCTGGTTTACAAGTCATATCTTTTCTGCCTTTTGGATCATTTTATACCTAGACAAGTTCCCTGAGAAAATGAAGATATGTGCAGTATGTTTCTCCCTGGCACAGCTGAAGGTTTAATGAGGACATGGAAATGAAGATGACAGGAGTCTCTTAGCAAATGGCAAGAGACACTGCTAAGGTTCTGCCTTCTAAAGGACTTCTTTTATATTTGAAAAGAGTTCATGAACCTCACCCACGTGAAATAAATGCTTGTATGACACAGTCCAAAAAATCCTCAATGTTATTTAATCTGCCAGCTCATGTGTTGTCAATGCTGCACTTTCTGAATATCTGAATTCAACTTACTCGATACCAAGCCAAAGTAGTACCAACAGATTACAACGTGATGATGTAAAAGGGGTTGTTTCCCTTGTCCAAATTCAGCTTGTTTCTTCATCCCAAGCACTGGTCTTACATACCCTTTTCTGCTAGATTTTTAATATCACAGAAAATTTTAACCCATATAAGTCAAAACCTGTTTGCTCCAAAATGTACTTCAGCTTTGTGAATTTTGCCTTCCTCAAGCACTGAGTGAACTGTATTTGCTCATAACCAATAACAAATTGTTTACAGGTAAAAAATTCAAAATATTCTGTCAGACATCTTCAGCATCTACTGCAAAACCAGTTGTTTGAGACACCATGCCTTTCTTGGGCTATAAAATATTTTTAAAAATTCCTAAAGGATTAAAGGTTTTAATAAAGATTTTTAGAATGTCTAAAAAAAGACAGACATTTTTAAATGGCTTCAAAATATTTGCTCTCCTGATACAAAAAGCTGTATACTTAAATCTGCAATACCTTTAGTTTAAGTTTATAGCCAAATTTAAACTTTGAATTTTGAAATAGCTTGGAAGTGGAAATACCACCTTCCTTAGTAGTGCAACCTTCAGAATACAATCTTTTGGTTAATTCCACAGCATACTTAAGATATCCTGATTATTTAAAAAAAAAAATCGGAACCTTTTTTTTTCTTAATAGACAAAATATTGCAGGTAAGAAAATTATACAGATAGGAAGCAGTTATTCCTCCACATTTATTCTCCACGTTTGTTCAAGAAACACTCTGAACAAATATAATTTCATATCTCAAAATAAACCACACATAATGCAGTACGTACTTTCAATGCACATTGAAGTTGTATACATTTTCACTGAATTAATTACATGCNACTCTTATTTGAGTCTCCAATATGCCATCTCCATTGGCTCTGGCTACCAAAGAATGGTTTTCCAGGTTCTGGGTAGAAAGAATTCATGATAGTGTCAGGACTTGAATAAAATTCATTCATACTTTGCACCTTTTCATACATAAATGATTATTAATGATTAATAATAATTAATAATTATTAATCTTTAATTAATATTAAACCCACAACTTACAGTGAGAACAGAGAAGGTGGATGTGGACCACCTTTATTAACACCAGCACACAACTCCTAAGGCTAAATAGAGTTTTAATAAACTTTTCATTGAGCAAATGAGAATCCCACTACAGACTACTTAAAAAAAAAAGAATCAAACAAGTGGCTGATGTGGTACAGAATTAACAAAGATAAAAGCATATACAATGTATGTATTAATCAGATCAGATGTTTAATAGCAGACATCTCAAAGTCAATAAAGAAGACCATACCTCCGTTTGCTTGGGATAACTCCAATTTCATCACTTTCTCCATCTGGAGTTACCTGCCGCGCTTGCCACCATTCATCATCAGAAGCATTAATGACATGGAGAATATCGCCAAATTTGAAGTTCAATCCTTGACTCGGAAGGCCACTATCTTTAGTCTTGTCATAATCAAAAAGAGCTCTACATTGAAAAGAAAAAAATTAAACATAGGAAAAAAGCAAGAAAAAACCAGGAGAGTATGAATAACACAAAATATGAAGCAAGCTGCCTGTGCTATTCATAAATGATTGCATCATTCTGACAGGTACTTACAAGAAGGCTGAATACATTCTCTCATACACACAGAGAATGTGTAGTACAGTACCCCCACACACTTCTAAGCTTTAATGAATGAGAAAAAACTTCATCCAGAGCAAACCTCTAGTGCTTTACAAAAGCTCTACAGGAGACACCTACTGCAACTCAATAAGTACTTTGCACAGAGCAAGTTACATGTCAGCCTAGGATAAAAAAGACAAGCAAGTATTTAAAGCATACAGCACAGTGAGCACAGTGAAAAGTTCTGTAAAGTACACTTTCACATCAAGTTGAAATTATTTAGTAATTTAGTACAGTTTAGTACTGTTTTTAAAATAAATGTCAGTATCATCAATATCCTGCTCACAAGAAAAAACGCAACTTAGAAATATGATCTGGTCACCACTTCGCTACCATAGCACCCAAAGGCAGAGAACCCTACGCACATTATTTTAGGAAATTCCTGACCATTTTGAGAGAACCTCATCCTTTTTTCTAAGGTAAGCCTGTTTCCAAATAATAGGCACTCACAATACCTGAACAGCAGCTGTGTGACTACAGTTTTATTAACATTCCCTCTGGCAGCAAGATTGGTTTATGCAACTGACTCCTGTTTCCCTTTTTGTTTAAGAAAGCACAGTTGTCTGGAAAGGCACATGGTCCACCATGCTGTGAAACTGATCTGGTTTACAAGTCATATCTTTTCTGCCTTTTGGATCATTTTATACCTAGACAAGTTCCCTGAGAAAATGAAGATATGTGCAGTATGTTTCTCCCTGGCACAGCTGAAGGTTTAATGAGGACATGGAAATGAAGATGACAGGAGTCTCTTAGCAAATGGCAAGAGACACTGCTAAGGTTCTGCCTTCTAAAGGACTTCTTTTATATTTGAAAAGAGTTCATGAACCTCACCCACGTGAAATAAATGCTTGTATGACACAGTCCAAAAAATCCTCAATGTTATTTAATCTGCCAGCTCATGTGTTGTCAATGCTGCACTTTCTGAATATCTGAATTCAACTTACTCGATACCAAGCCAAAGTAGTACCAACAGATTACAACGTGATGATGTAAAAGGGGTTGTTTCCCTTGTCCAAATTCAGCTTGTTTCTTCATCCCAAGCACTGGTCTTACATACCCTTTTCTGCTAGATTTTTAATATCACAGAAAATTTTAACCCATATAAGTCAAAACCTGTTTGCTCCAAAATGTACTTCAGCTTTGTGAATTTTGCCTTCCTCAAGCACTGAGTGAACTGTATTTGCTCATAACCAATAACAAATTGTTTACAGGTAAAAAATTCAAAATATTCTGTCAGACATCTTCAGCATCTACTGCAAAACCAGTTGTTTGAGACACCATGCCTTTCTTGGGCTATAAAATATTTTTAAAAATTCCTAAAGGATTAAAGGTTTTAATAAAGATTTTTAGAATGTCTAAAAAAAGACAGACATTTTTAAATGGCTTCAAAATATTTGCTCTCCTGATACAAAAAGCTGTATACTTAAATCTGCAATACCTTTAGTTTAAGTTTATAGCCAAATTTAAACTTTCAATTTTGAAATAGCTTGGAAGTGGAAATACCACCTTCCTTAGTAGTGCAACCTTCAGAATACAATCTTTTGGTTAATTCCACAGCATACTTAAGATATCCTGATTATTTAAAAAAAAAAATCGGAACCTTTTTTTTTCTTAATAGACAAAATATTGCAGGTAAGAAAATTATACAGATAGGAAGCAGTTATTCCTCCACATTTATTCTCCACGTTTGTTCAAGAAACACTCTGAACAAATATAATTTCATATCTCAAAATAAACCACACATAATGCAGTACGTACTTTCAATGCACATTGAAGTTGTATACATTTTCACTGAATTAATTACATGCATCATGACATTTATTTCCTGAGATTTCTTGTTAGCATTCAAGCAATGACTTCTACCAGCTCCACTTTTAACTTCTATTTTTGAGTTTGCATATAAATTTATAAAAGCTGTGAGCTTGGCCTAACAGCATTAACATATATGTTGACTGCATGAGAAAAAATGTTCAGGAGTGAAATGGAAGCAGAAATTGATAAAGTCATTATTATCACCATGTGCTTTTCCAACTAGATAAATGGAGAGCAGGTTTTGCACAATAAAAGGCAGTTTCATCAAACACGTTTCCTCTGGTAAAGTGCCTTCAATAAAAATAATTTTACTGGGCAAAAAAGTCGAAGTTGATGAAGATAGTTTTATAAAAAGATTGTTTAGGGTGTCACACATAGTGACAAAACTATGCAGCTAACATTTACAGGAATACCAGGAACTGCTAACGATCCCATAAATGACCTCAAAAGCAAACAGAATTAACAAAAATTTCTTTTGATTCCAAGTGGCTAACATGGCTTTTCCTGTATGCCTGGCACACCGTCAACCAAGAACTCACTTCACAGCCCAGATGATGCATTTATCTACAAGCTGGAATATAAAAAAATACTGCTTCTATTAAATTCCTGCATGGAGACTTTCATTACAGATTAAAAATGCCATGTATACATTTACTTATTATAAGTAATAAATACAAATTAACTTAAAAATAAATTTAGTAATCCTGATTGTCTACTGCTTTGAATGCAGACCCATGATATTTACTGTAAAGTTCTATTTAAATTTAAATGGGAAGTCCTAAAATTTTTTTTCTAGAGAAAGCACCAACACTCCCTTTTATTTCACTTTGTATTACTCAGGAACTAAAGAGCACTAAAAAGATTCGACAAGTCTAGAGAAACTTAAATTAGGTTGCATATTTCATGAGTGTTTATGCTTCAAAGCCAAAAATGTAACGGCTGTGTAACAGTGCCAAATTTTCCAGAATATCTTTTTACCTGCCGCACTCATTACTTTCAGTGTCATAGGCTGTTGACCAAGTTTGACTGAAGCATTTCTTCAAAAAAGCATCCAGGAAGGCAGCAAAAACATCTCTATGTTTCATTTCATTAAATATTAATTAATTTTACCACTTCACAATAAATGAAGGTCAGCTTGTAAAGGAGGTTCCCTTTTTCTGAGTTTTTGGGAAAGTTATTTGAAACTTAATGTTTGAACTCTGAGAATAACATAGAGATGGGCCAATTAAACTGCAGACAAGTACACTTAGCTTGCTGCTAATAGCAGATCTTATTTTTCCAAGGGAATTAGTTAGAATTTCTTAGTAATTTTAAAACTGTTATGTTTCTTCAACTTGGAGACATACTAATTTTTTTGCTCTGATTCAAGCACAAATCAGTAACATTGTTTGAATTTGGAATGTATTGTGCTGGTCAGAAAAATGCACAAAGGTAAATGCAATTTTTGATTTTGAATGCTACACACAATGCAGACTGAGACTTGCCACAGAAGATGAGATTAAATATGGAACAGATTTACTCTCTCTCCATGTATTATCACAGAAACTTGATACCATGAAGGTATTTCACATGTGCTCTTTGAATCTCCAGATGAGCATACATATCTATATATATAGATATAGATCAGATGCAAATCCAGAAACATTATTATGAGGGAATCTGTCTCAGAAAAAAGACCAGAAGAAATATAAAGCAAAATAAGAGGAGACACATCAGTACACCTGAATTAGCTGGGGATGGGGGGTGGTGTGAGTGGGACAATAGGACATGCAAATGGAGAGTCAGCTGCTGCTGAATTGCTGAATTTGTATTGCCCTCCAAGGGCTGCTTCCTAAATTGCTGTGCATCATTTTTTGATATAGATACAAAGAAAAAAACCTGCCATTTTACTCCAAATTGTATTTTTGGGCAAACACAATTGCCTTTTCCTTAATATTACATAACATCAAAAAATGCTGTTTACAGGCAGACTAGTCTTAAAGATATCATGTTTACAGGGATACAATGATGTATCTGATTTTATTTCCTAATTTGTTACCATGATTTTGAGAAAGCAGCGGAGATTATTTTCAGAGTATTTTTATTTAATAGCTTTTCTGCAATTGTGATTGAATGTCTATAAACATTTCACTGGTGGAGTTATCATTCAATTCAGCATTTTGTTACATAACTGGCATCCTTTAAGGCATATCCAAAACCCAGCACTACTGAAAAAAAATCTGAAATTATTAAAATTTGCTTTGAACTGGTACAGTCAAAAGTACAGTATGACTATAGCAGAGTGACTTATTATAAGAAATAAAGTGGGTAACATGTTCTGTCAGTACCTAGCAATATGTGAAAATATTCATAAAAGTTACTTCAATGGGGTCAAAATTACATCAGAAACCAGACAGAACAGATGTGAACCCTTTCTGTGCACACAAAGCTGCCTCCCAGTCTTTGGCAACTTTTGGTGTGATGACACAAGCAGATCCCAAAAGCCCTAGCAGCACCCTCTGTAAAGACACATGGGTAGAAAAATACTTTTGCTGTGGAAGTTTTGCATTTTAGATATTTGTACTGACTTATACCAACACTGATTATTGAGCCTCAAAAACTTTCAATGAAACCAGTCCCCACAAGGCTTCTGCCAACAGCCTGGAGAAGGCTGCAAGCTCTGCAGCAGCTGGCAAAATCAAAAGCTCAACAACTTCCATCAGTAGAATAAAAGCTACATAAAGATAAAATGCTTGTCAGTGGGTCAAAATATCAGACGTGTGAACATGAGCATAAGCAGTTTAGAACCTAATCAGGCTATAGCTCACCAAGCAAAAGAAAAGCATTTAGAATTATTTAGGCTTAGTTATACGATAAGAGTTAAAGCAATAAATCTTGGGATTCTGGAAATGAAGATCTTGGCACAATATCCATATGTACACCTACCTGTGGAAATTCAAAGATATGGATAACTGTGGCATCAAGCACTTATCCTTAGTATTTAAGGCACTTATTTTTAGAGTTTAAATTTTGACCCCCAAGATATTTAAGGTAAACAGAAGTAGAAAAAAAAAAGCAGACTCAGATCTGAGAAAACAGAATCCAGCTACTGAAACAATTGGTCAAAACATAGAAACTACCTGTTAGATCAAGCTAAACAGAAGCCCTATGAGTGCTTAGCTACATTTGTGTCAAGCATTTAGAAATATTTACAAAGGACCATGACTTTCCTCAGCATCGATGCAATTACTCAGGGAACAGTTTTGTGTATGACTTGCTTCCTTTCCCATAGCTCAGTCGATAGAACACACCATGAAAAATACACTATCTGCTTTGGAAGGAAAAAGCCAGCAGCACCTGAACCTGCTTACTTTTAGGAGGTAAACCAGTGAGATCCTACAACATTTTAAATCATGTTTAAGCCAAACACCAGAACTCCTTGAAGGCTTACCTGCTCTATTGAAACATCCTGGCCCCTACCAAGAGGCTACTGACTCAATCCAGAGATGAGCTGATGTAGGGAACTCAAAAACCAATTTATTTTCAAAAATGCAATCCTTTTACCCACATTCCATACTTGAAATGTTACACTTTATCAGTACACGATAACCGATGTAGGAGTTGAGTGACACATGCACATTATGCATCTTGCCATAATTTCCCTGTGAAACCACCTATTTTCTCATCTGCTTCATGCTCTTATGTTTCCACTTCCTTTCAGCCTCTTAACTTGATATGAATAAGTTAATGAGGTATACTCAGTTAATTTGCTTTGCATTTTCTCTCTTTGCTACCATGGAAGAATATTCCATAACAAAATTGAATTGGATAGAGAAATAAGGTTCCTTAATAAAGGCAAGAAAACAACTAAAGTAAGCTGAAGGAAATAAGATGTAAATCTGTCAAACCTTAAGAAAGACTATAAATTTGAACTAAAGTACTGAACAAGGGAGAATATGAAGACTACTGTTACAAAACCACGAACTGAACTAAGCAAGTTTTAAAGACTTCACATACAGACTTAAAGAAGAAATATATGTTTTTGCTGAAGGATTACCATCTCTCTCAAATTAAAGAACAAAAAGCAAACAATAGCACCACTCTTCAAAGTTCATATAGGGTTCTCAGGGATATTACTACTTTTCCAGCTATATTACAATAATCAGTCTAAATAAAGCTTTATTTTTATTATATTTGCATATAAATATCCCTTTATTAATACTTGGTAAATAATTGTATGAAAATGCAAATACCAAACTAGTAAGTCTAGAGGAAAGCAGAAAAACACAGTAGCAATGCTAAAAAAAATGATTACCTGACATAGAGGGATCTCTTCTGGCTGGTTCGCAAAGATCCTGATCCTGAACTAATGCTACTGTTCATCATCTGCTCCCGTAAATCATGGATTTTAGCTTCAAAACGACTGTATTCTGTAACAAAGACAGGCATGGCAATTCATTTCCTGCTGAACTTTAGCAATTAAACTGAAAGAAAATCTGAAATAATTTTGATTAGACAAAGAAAATACACAAGAATATTATACTTCAAAATTCTGTGACTGTAATCTATAGTTCACAGTAACTATTTTTTTCAAATTAAGACAAACATTTCTACTAATAATTATCAATTTCATAGTAATAAAAAGACAGTTACAGATTAATTTTAACCCATGACAGAAAGGAAACTTCAGAACATACACATGAAATACATGTTTATAACCAAGAACTAAGTTTTTAAAATTTTAAATGTTAAGAAATGGAAATGAAGAATGTCTGTACTTCAAAATTACTGGATTTGATTGAGATAAAGAATTTAACACTACAAGGTGGGAAATATGCAAAACGTTTTCTGAAAAAAGACCATATTCCTCTGGAAGCTGAGGAAAGGAAAAGAACTATGCAGAATTCTGGCATGAATTTCAATCCACTTGTAAACGGCATTAGAGATTCAAACTGCCCCCACAGAATTATGTACAATGTTAATCCTGGAAAAACGGATTGTGTTCTTAAGCAGCACCATGTACTACTAAAACTATGCTAAATGCATTTGATTTTAGCTACAAAGGCAGGCAGGAAAAAAGTAATTGCTTCTTCAGGACAAACATCTCCTGAAGTGAGGTACTTACATGCTGTCAGCATAAAATACGAACTCAGAGCAAGTAAGTTTTTCCTTCAGCTGAATAGTTTGGACTTCAGGATCAACAGATCCACTTGTAAACCCTTCCTAGTCAAAGGAAATGTTGTGCAGCCACCACCTTCCCCAGGAGACCACGTGATGCCAGATTATAACAAGTCAACACTGGGAGAGCCCGGGCGTGTGCCACAAGCAGCTGCTGGACCGGGCAAGGAGCCGCTCTCCTGAGCTGCACCCTCATTCCCTGTGGGCACCACGGTTATTCAGGAAGTGCAAGACTGGGAAAGGACTCTAAAATAAAAAATCTTGAGCAAATCTCTAAACTAAGGTTCCTTCAACAGCCATCTAAAAACTGTGAATGCTTTATCATGATATGTTCTGTAGCCCTTTCTCCCCACACACTCATCATACAGTGAGCACCAACAGCACCTATAATTAACCCTATCCAGATTATGACAATATGAACAGTCTCTTCAATAACCCTAACTTTTGTCCTTTATAAACAAAAGCTAGTAGCTTTTAAGATATCCTAGTTTTTAAAATACCACCAAGTGCCTTTTTACCAATAAAGTTCAGATCAAACACTTGACCGGCACGAAATCAAACCGATGAGGTTGTTTGACAAGAGAATCAAAACCATTATTTCCACCACTACTGATGCTGTCACTAATAACAAAAGAATGTAAGATAACAGGATAGTAACCAAAGAGGAATGTGAGAAAACAACATTTTTTTAGAAAGCAACATTCTTTAGGGGAAGGGCTCAGATGCAGCGAGAGAACAGCCCACTCCTGCTGTGCTACTGCTGCCCTGCAGGGTCTTGGGTAAGTCACCTCATTTTAGTCATTTGTAGCCAAGAAACAATAAACCTAGAAGATTTTTGTATACCTCTGTGTGAAAGGAAAGTAAGCACGGAAAAGATCAGATAATCCCAGCATTTTCTTGTGCTACAGCCTGTTCAACACTAAAAGTATCTGCAGCTCTTTGCAATAGCTACTGGAAAAAATACAAATTTCTGTACTGTGTCATTTTATTGAAGAATCAGGCTTCCTCCTATGCAGCAGATAGATGTAAGAGAGCTACCAGGGAGGCTATTTTCCAGTATTGCTTAACTCTATCCTATATTTCATCCTCAGGTTGCTAGTCTTGCAGCTTCCTGAACTAATTTAATTTTTCTCATCAGAACTCCTGGGAAGTAAGTGCTGAATGAGTGACAGGGACATCTGTAGGAGTAAGGAGGAGAATAATTTTACCACAGAGGCTCCTGCCATATGAATAAAGCAAAAAAAGGAAACTAATGGGCTGGGACTGAGAAGGCTTTATGTTCAAAAAGAAAGAGTGCCAAGAAATTTCATATTTAGGAGAAACTTAAGCACTGTGCAGTCAGAATCTGGTGAGCTCCTTTGATGTAGAGCTAGCTAAAATTTGAGTTATATTCCTCTTAACAGAAGGTTTTGGGAGGAACAGGATGAATAGAATTCTCACCATCACTGGGTTTGGAGCTGAAAAGTACACAGGATTTTGGGTTTTAAAAAAAGAAACCTTAGTATTAGGTATAGTCATACTGAAACTAATGCTGGAGACAGAAAATAAGACAGCAGCAGGACTCTCGATAGCATCAGAAAAGCAGTGTTAGTCTGATATGCAAAGGATCAGCACCTGTGCCCTGTTGACAAAGTAGGGTTGGTGCAACATCAGCTTTATGAAGCAAAGCGTGAGCTCTGCTAATTTATCTAGAAAAGGTTATAATTTGTCTTGGACAGGTTATATTTCTATCTCTGTGATTAAGAAAAGTTGGATATCAAGTGTCTTTTGCATCTTCAATCTCTTACTTTCCTTCAGCTTATCATCCCTAGATTCTTACAAATACTAGAGAACCATTCTCTTTACAAAGCTTTTCTTTCTTATGTTATGCATAATAGCCATATATAGTGTAGGACAAATTTGATATTTGTTCCCCTAAATTGAAGTGAACAGCACAACAAACTTCCACTTGGCTGTGACAAAATCATACAATGCACATATAAATACGTAACTTTTAAAGAAAGTTTTGTCACGTCAACATTCCAGAAATTTGGAGCTGGAACAGGCACAGTGAACAAGATGAAAAGGACACTCTGCTTTCTTGGGCAACAGGAAATGAAGAGCTTGGCAGGGAAGGAATGCATTTGATTTCTGGTGGAATGTTATCAGGGTAACCAAACAGAAAGGGCACAAGCTATTTAAATGAAAAACTAAAAGTGATTTTAACCCAAATGAAGCAGGCTGGCCATTGGAACTCCATCTATAAATATGCTTCCAATTTCCACAGCCATCAAAACACTGAGATTCTGAAATACTGTTTTAATAAGAACTAAGGTAGTACAAGAAACACAGACACCCATACAAAAAGAAATTCAAAACCAAAAGAAAACCAGACAATCCAACCTCTCAATCCTTTCAGTAAGAATTTGGTCAGGCTCCAAAACCAGATGTACAGGCAACAGCAGTGAATGAAACTTCACTCAGAATCGATTTTTAAGGTCTGAATTTTAGGAAAGCTGCTGATGATATACATCAAATAAAGGATAACAGGCAGCAAAAATATCATGAAACACAATAAAATAAGAACATTAGAATAAGGGCATCTTTTCTTGACTATAATTTTCTAGTTTTCAGGAAGTTTAGAGGCAGGGAGGGAGTAGTATCTACTGTCATAACAGTGAGATCGAGGAAGCACAAACACCTCCTGCTTCAATTCATGGCATTTATCCAACAGAACCCCACCATCACCAAAGAAAAAAACCCAAAGCCTACTCAGGTTTACACATAATCAGTTGTTAAGAACAGAGGATGAATACATCTGGGCTCAAGTTTAAACTTTAAAATTACACAGGATAAGCAGATGGTGCAAAACTAGACTAAATCTGCTCTAGTTCATGTCCACATGTATTCCACAGCAAGAAACAAAAAGGAGGGAAGATTAGCAAATCCTAGAAGATTACTCTGATTCCAAGCTGCCAAAGTGATTTTACCTAAAAACTTGTAATGTTTTCAATGTCAGTATTTACTTTAACAGAAAATCAGAACTCCAGAAAGGATCTGACCACTGAAACTCTCCTGCACTGTCCATCTGCTGGGCAACAAAACACAGATACACAGAAAAGTGCTGAATTGCCTGTGCTGGCAGGGGAAGAGGAAAACGTGGCTGCAATGAAAATGCATCTGGTCTGGAACACATTCTAGCAAATAGGGCAGGAGAGCAGAAGGCTACACATGGGATGGGAAACTCAGCAAACAGCACAGAAGGAACAGCGGCCCAAGGAAGCCGGGATGTGCGTACAGGGAACAGATGGCAGCACAGCGCTGAGAAGCAGAGATTCTTACATGTACTGAACCCACGTAGAGCTGAAAAAGTTCACTTTCATTAAAAAAGTATGCCCCTTGCTTCCTTCTTCCCATCTGTCTAAGGAAAGCCCTCTTCAGCAGGACCCATTGGATCTGTCTAAGCAGGACTCTTGTGCTGACAGTTTTATATAACTACTGATTTATATTCTTTTCTCAACTCTCAGAATATTCAATTTTCCTTTTCATGGTGCCTCGAAAGAGAGAAATGGAGTCTGGTAATTAGGATGGCCACCATCACACTGATCCTCTATTGATCTTCCATTTTTCCTTTAAAATGCATGGACCACAATACAAATATCATAAATAATTTTTGAGGAGACATTATTTTGCTGCAATGCTTGTCATTTGATATTAATATTGCCTGGGACAGACCACAATGAATTCCACATGCTGTTGGTGACTTTCATGCACTCTAATGTTTAATGAGCTTGTATCTCATTAATCACTTGAAAGACTGCGCCAAGGAATTTCAAAAGATTAGAAAAACTGCATTTGTATTTAGTTAAGAACACTTCCCACAGACCCTGGAAAACTCAGAAAGAGACTAGGTCCAGTCACTGCTGAGGTGAATCCACTAAAAATGTTACTGAAGGCTTAGCAAGCATTCACAAGCAATTTTATTTAGTGTATTAAAGAGTAGGAGTGAGGTTTAAAGGATTAAAACATGTGTAAGCCGCCTTATAGTGTCTATCAGGGCTATATATAGCAAAACCCTTTTTCTAATCTTAATGGGTCCAGTTTTGAAAATACTCTAATTGACTCTAATCTAGATTATTTGCAAATGAGTAGAACCAGGTACAAAACAAGCAAGAACAGAAACCTGGAAAAACAGGGACCACATATCCAAAACCAGGGCAAACCTTTTTCAAAGTATTTTTAAAAGACTTTTTCATTTTATGAAACCAGGATGCACTGATCTTTTGAAACACCTTTATTTAAGAAAATTCATATCCTCATTTAGAAAGCAAGGGAAGCTCTGCCTTGATAAAGAACAATTACTGAAATTTAAGTTTTGTACAAGCATTATTGGTTTCATGCTACCTCAGCTGGACTTTGGCAGACAGAAGATTTACAATACATTTTAAGACTAATGCTCAGAATACAATCTTAGCTTATACATATGAAAATAGCACCATTTCCCAGAGCTTAGTTATTGTCTTTTGAATTCCACTAGAAAACAGTACATAGATGCAGCATTGTAAACAGAAAAATCAGCCACACACTGGCCATTGAGCAGAGAGCTCTAACAAAACTTTTGTGTTTCCTCCTTTTTTTCTTCTTTTGAGTAATTTGTTTTAAAGACAAGAGAGAATAAAAAAATACATAGTTTCCATTAATAAAATTGAAAAAAATATGTGTTAACTACCTGTATGAACAATGTAGGTTCAGAAGCAGATGCTTTACAAAAATACTTTGCAATCTTCTCTTGATGTTTTGCCTCCACCTTCTCCTAATCTTACACTGATCCACCAGATGACCTAAGAACATGAAGCTAATCTGATCACTTAAACATCTTACCACTCTTTCAGAAAAGAAATTATAATTTTATTTTTGGTATATCAGGTGAATCCTTGGGAAACAGGAAGGACTGGTACCCTTTTCTGTCATGACAGGCTTATCTGAATTTTGCCCTGCTTTGGGGAAAGATGAGGTGACCAGTGAATGACTGCTGATGCCAAGAGACTTGGCCTGCTGCCTTCTTCAAGGCCCTCCAAGAGCAGGCCTCACAGTTTATGTAACTGCAGTTAATGTTATCCACATCCTTAATACAGCTCAGGTCTGATCTAGCAGAGTATAACTACAGTAGAAAGGTTAACCCACTAAATTATTTTCTATCCAATTTCAATCAAATATATTTTCATATTTTTAATTTATTTGTTTGGCTCTTCTATTATTTTTAAACACTTAAATGCACTCAAACTATAATACAGGTATGGCAGCCCACTGGCACCTCATACCTTTTTGGAATAGCAAAATATAACCTTCCAGAAATTCTGAATTGTGAGGCAACATTATTATTACATTTCAGATGACCTTTTAATTTGAATGAATGTAACAATGGATGTCAAAGTGAAACACACAGCCCTCCCAGAATGGTAAGCCTCTGCAGTCCTATACTTCCCCCTTGCTGCTCCTCTCCTCACTACATTCCCTTCAAGCACTCAAGTTCCTGTATCCCTGCTATGCAGCATAATCATAATCCTGACTATTCTGAATCCCCACTCCCAGGAGATACACATATGTCCAAACTGCTTAGTGCTTCCTCTCATTCCTCTGCACCAACATTACAATTCTTCCTTTCTGCAGGGAAGCCAGAGACACAGCAGTGTGGCACTGAGGTGTCTGCAGAGCCAGGGAGCAACACAAAAATTAAATGGATCAGAAGCCACTGAATTAAAATGGCTTATCAAAACATGTTTGTGTACTGAAGCAACATCTCTTGCTTTGAAACTGCTCCAGGTCACAGTGTTTCTTTTCCAGTTGAATTCACAGTAAAGCAAAATCCCTTTTTATTCCTGAGTGATGTCTCGAAAGGAGGTACAAATTTGTAGTACAAGCAAGGGAGTAAGGAAAAGCTTCCAAATAAAGATGAAAATGAGAACAACATCCTGACTTCCCAACCACATTTCTACAGGATAATTCCTGTTTCACAAACTCTTGCTCATCTCCTACTATAGCTCCCTCTGCAGCATCCAGCCCCAACAGGTCCAACCCCACTGATGTGTCCAACTAGGGAGACTCTGTATGACACCCATGGCATATGTACCACAGAAGGATGTACCAGTACAACCCAACAGGCGACCAGTTTCCAGCATCAGCTCCTGGCAAGCTGCAAGATAAAGCCTGGAGTCTACAAGGAGAAAGCCTCAGGTCAACTGAGTACAGTTATGGGGGTGCCTGATGCCTGAGCCACTTCTGTAAACAGCAGAACACACTCACATGCCAGGTTTGGCTTTTACCTGTCCCAAAGAGTGCTTGCAAGTGCTGAAATTTAATTCAGTGGAGTAGAAAAACTTCGTAAGGCATCCTTCAAATTTACTGAACACTCCTGGAAACTAAAGGAATGCCCAGAAAGACATTTTAAAAAAAATGCAATTACATCTGTTTTCACTCAGTTCCATAACCAAGGAACACTGTGGAGATTTAAGGGAAAGAACAGTCAGCGGTTACACAATTTGAGTCCAAATTCAATAAAATCAGTTTCATTCAGTCATAATAACCTACCCCAAACCCAGTAATTATGAATTTAGTTACCATGGATTTGAAGAGAGAGATATGGAAAATTCAAGCCTTTGCATGAGAAGAGTTTTCCAGTGATTCATTTTTCTATAGCCTAACTGAGCCTTTCCTATGAGAGAACTACTTGCAAAAACCCTCTTTTCTCAAAAATAAGAGGAGAAAGACAAATGGGAAATTTATGGTGGGAAAATAGGAAATGTGATAGGATGTAAAAACATAAATTAGCATTCTCCACCACATCTCTGAACATGCAAACTGTCATATACAATAACAGGGAGTGAAGTGAGCCAGTCCCAAGTGTCTTCCAAATGCTCCTATCATAGTGAATCTCTTTACTCAGATATAATGAACCCTGATGGATGTCTAGAATCTCCTTGATCTGTCCTAGCTGTCAGCATATTTTACAAAATCCTGCTGGATTCATAAATATAAATAAAATACATATGCAATACAAGCAGTTATAACTGATACTCTCCATCTTTATGAAGACATTTGAGAAACACCAATAATGAACAACAACTTTATGAATATTTTAATACTTGTTAACCTGTTTCCAAAGGGCAGAAACAAAAAATGAGGACAATTACAAAACACACACACACATTTATACATAAAAGGTTTACCATTTACATTAATCTAGTCAGGAGAAGAGACTACCATGTGAAGCTATAATTTAGGAAATATGAAGATGACCAAAGAACATATACACCTTTATCAAGTGCACACAATCACACAGATAGTATTTTCTATTTGGAAAGTCAAATCGCGAACATGCTTTCCTATGCTAACAGAGTAACCTTTAAGGAAATATTCTCTTTACTAATCTCTCAGATATAAACAATGAGTATCTGATTCAATTTACCTCTCACACCAGACCTGATGAAGCTGATAGCTGGACTTCCATTCAAACTTGTTTTATGAGGAGTAAGAATAAGGCAGAGATGTCAGACACCAGTAACTACAGCTCTCTGAGGTACATTGACCACGAGTCAATTCATACTTTGCCTCCAAAATACAATGGATCTCAATTTTCTACTTACACTTTTACTTCAAAGCATACCTCTAAAGGGTAGAGTGAGCCCTAATGTGATTCTAACATCTTCACTCCAAATGGAGATTTTAAGCCCTGTTTCAGAAGGAAAGATGCTCAATGCAGACCAAGCATCCTGAGGGAGGGGGAGAATCAATTCTTTCTTTGACTAATTTGTCAGATGTCTGCACATAATCTCAGGTAATTTGAGTAACGTCTCCCACATGCATCCTCTCAAATGGGCCATATAAGTCTTTGAGAACTGAATTCTCAATACAGCTCAGCTGCATAATCTTGTCCAGAATGCTTCAGTAGCCATGAAGGAATAAGTACATCTCTAGCCTTGAAATCTACAAGTGACAGTCATTGAGTAATTTCTTATTGTATGTTGTTCTGGGCAAACCTCTGTGCAATGACTCAAAATCTCAGCAGTCAGTCAAGCACCTCGATACACATTGCAAGAAAATAATTTATCTACTTGGAAAAATGGTAATGAAGAAAGCTGTTATCTCCAATTCAGAAAGAACAGATACTGTCCAAAATATTTCATTTTCTTCTTCTAAAAGGTTCTGACTTCCAAGGTTGGAAAGGCTTTTTTTCATCTGAAAGCCTGAATCCTAGAAAGAAAGGACTGGAAAACTGCTGATTTTATATGAAGTTTGCATATATCCTTGGGCAAGGGAAACAAAGTCTTTGAGTCCTAGAAGCACATATTTTACACCAGAGAAACATTTGTTCTTCTCCTAGGAGCCACACCTCACTGCCATGGCAGCAACACTTGCAGATATTCCAATCTGGTCCCTTGCAATTATGCTAACATATATGTGACAACATCCATTACATTACTTGTTTCAGAAGAGGTGTTTGGTGGAAGGACACTGTAAATTATCTTTCTCTGAGTTTCAAGTTGTACAAGAGAACTTGAACGTATAAAACAACCCTTACCTTCTGGACGGTACTGAGCTACAATAGTCACTGCTTGGCCTGCGTTCTTCAGGGCTGCTGCTGCCTGTTCATGGGTTGCTGCTTTTAGATCTACTCCATTTACCTAAAAGTAATACAAAAAAGCCCTTTATCAAAATTAATGCTTGTGTTTATCACCACAGAACACACTCCTGTGGAAAAAATTTAACTGGATACAAACTAGTTTCTATGCCATGTGTATTTTCCCTGTTCCCAACATTGTTCCTAAAATCAAAAGTCAATAAAATCCTCTCTCACATATACCCCTCTTAATAATTACTGAGACTATCATAGTATATCACTCAGTGAATGGTCAATTTTCTTCTTGTTTAAGAGTGTTTTCTTGGTTTTTAAGGAGAAATAGAAAATGTTACTTTTTGTGATGGTTCAGGGACCTTCTTAGCCAAATAATGCCTACAGACCATGCTGTCACCACACCCAGTGACAGACAACACCCTCTGTTAATCTGGCATTGTTTTCAATGCAGCAGATTTAAAAACAGCATCGCAAAAAAACTGAAGCAGAAACATGTGTTCCATGTTTTAGACCAAGAGCAGTTTTCATAGTTCAAACTAAAATAAAGAGGTGCTTTAATATCAGGTTTAGTAACAGCTGTTAAAATGACATAATTACTCTTAAATAACTCCCAAAATACAATGTAATTGCCCAAAGAAATGATTCTCCATAAATTAAGAAATTTCACAAAGAAACACAGTAAATATTTATGACCTTCAATAACTAATATAGAAAAAGCCCTTAGAGAGGTATGAGATGGATCTTTTTAAGCCTAACAGGAGGTTCAGCAGCTACTCCAGGAAATAAAGACCCAGTTTTAGACACTGTGGCCAAGTGTCTCCATCTCATTAGAAGGGTTATTTCTGAAACCAGTATTCTTTCATTTTAGACACACACAGCTCTCAGCTATGAGACTATGATAAGTTAATGTCTTCACTGAATATCTCAGAGAGGGAAGTGCTATTTTAATCAGGTTATAGATGAGAAACTGAGACAGACTAAAGTCCTCAAAGACAGTTTGGAAGTACATTGGCATCTGTTCCATTATCTCAAATTTAGCTCAGTTAATAACATTTTTTGTATATCATTAATCGGTATTAATATGCAGTGAGGGGGAAACTTTTGTGGCTATTGAAATAAAAGAAAAAAAGAATCCTACAGAAATTATACGGTCTCCTTTCCTAAGCTCTCCACTCAGGTCAGCTGGCCCTCCTGCAAGGATGAAAGAGATGAAAATTCCTTCTCCATCTTCTCCTCCAACAATGTTGAAACCAAGACCTGTTGATCCTCGATGTAGGACAACCTTTCTAGGCTCCCTGAAAGAAAAGAAAGGAATATGACATCTTGGTCACTAGATATGAGTAAAAGTAAAATAAAGAATTAGAAAAGCTTCTAGATGCAAAACAAAATCCCCTCATTATTAGGTGAACTGAACAAATCTGTAAGTATGTATGTATGTATAAATAAATTCCTATTGTTCAAGAACATCAGTGTAGATGTTCTTGACATCTGAGACATCTTGACAAATGTATCTGAGATCTGAGACATTCTCAGATACATTTTCAATTTCAGCAAAGCAACTGCAATTGAAGAAGTTAAACTAAACCAAGTTGTTGCACTCTTTTTCATAGGATCCCCTTCTAACTTGAATGAGGGGAGGAAAGAAAAAATATTGATAAAGCCAGTCAAATTCTGATGCAGAAAGACTCCTTCCAAAAATCTAATATCTGCTACTCAATTTAATACAAGCAAAGCATAAATGATCTCAGAAAAAGACACTTCTAATGAAGCAGAGAAACTGTGCACTGCATTTTAAAAATCACTAGAGAGCACTAAAGAACAATTAATGGACATTAAGTACTTGGAGGCATTAATTATTGATTTACAGGATAAAGTAAGAAGCTGCTTTTTTTTCCAAAACAAAAAGTATCATCTAGTCCAATCTTTAAAAATCACTCAGTTTTTGGACTAGCTATTAAATCATCTTAAGGTCAAATTCTTAAATTTCACTTCCATCAGCTATTATATTCATTTTTTCAGAGTACTATTCTATTACAAATAAATGACATTGTGAAAATCTCTATACATATTGCTCTGGATCACACAAATACATTAACAAAAACAGAACAGAAGAGAGAACAGAAAGATGCAGTATCTTTTAAAATAACACTCAAAATTTATAAACCCCTTTTTGGGATCGAGAGATTGTAATAGGAGAAGGTAATTTAAAGAAAATCTAAACATTTTCTGAATAGGCCTTGCATTTTAGAAGAAATCTAAAAACAGCCTTTTACAGTAATTTTAAAGGAAAGCAATAACACCCTAATGATATCAACAAGACAGAATAATTTTGGCTTATATGTCTACCTAACCCTAAGTTAAAAATCAGTACAAAGATATATCCTACCTTCCACTACACTAAAATCAATTCTCCAGTTTATTATGCCACTTAGGTTCCAATCCTGGGTGGACCCTGCCTCGGAATCTGAGTGACATTAGCCATATCAGATGATGGTGTGACACAGAATTCAGCAACAGCATACTGAAAGTGCAACATCCCTATACTTGCAGAACAAAAGGGCAACAAAATTACAAGAGCTTCCCTTTATCATCAGTGATGAACAAAAGATTAATGCAACCTACTGAATCAGCAAATGAATGAATGGTCTGTTAATGGGAAAGGATTAAGAGCTCACCAGACTTTCTGGATTTAGAATCCATCAAAACAAACCCTTGACTGTGGGGGCAGGGAGCACCCAAACCACTGCTTGCTTTAACATAAGAAAATCTCTGGTCTGCTCATACTACCATCCTAAAAATCTCTGTCAATGCATGCAGCATTTCCAGGGCTTTCTGCTTCTAATGCTATTCTTGGACAGATAAATAAAGTGTGTGTGTATATATATACACACATATAAATACACATAGTTATCCTTACAACAATGTTCACAAGAGTTACAAAACTAACATCTATTTCTTGAAATAAAATATAGCATTCACTAGTATTTTGCCCACTAACACATCTTGGAGCTTCCCTGGTTAATCAATTTGACACTTAGCTTTGGTTGTTCATTACCTGGTAATCTCATCATCTCCAAGCATTCCCTTGGGAACTGGTGAATATCGCCCTGGTGATGCTGGGGGCAGGGACTGTCCCAGGTAGGCAGAGGGACTGATATGGTTATCCACTGGCTGAGAATAAGCTTCACAGAGGGGGAAGGAAAGCAATAAAAGACATTAGGATAAAATACTGAAAAAGAGCTGGAGGAACAGAAACAAAGGAGTGACCGCTTTTAAAAACAAACTATAGCAGTTTAAATTATATATTATAAATATCATAGTTCTAAAATAGTGTGTTAAATCTGTACATTCCCCGGTCTTCTCACTAAGTCAGTAAGCACATTTTTCAGTTTCATTGTGTCTGAAATAAAGACATTTTAGAAACAGTCACTGTGGATAGTTGAAGCCCATGGGAACAGTCTGGAGATTTATCTGTTTTAAAGCTGGTTTTGACTTGACTGAAGCAAAGTTTTAACTGAATCACAACACACATACCAGAAGAAATTTAGCATCTTAATGATCACAATTGATAGAAAATATTCTACAACACCAAGAGAATTGTTCCAATAAATAATTAAGAAGGTGCATGATATTTCCAAGTTAGGCACATCAATTTCAAGTGCTCATTAAGGCACAGTCATACCCACTGTTTGCTATTACAAAGCACATTCTACAATTGGAAATGTTTTTTTCCTGGCGTATGTGCTTCAAACTTTGAGGCTTAAGCATGAAGGGTGGGGACTCTTCACAGATTCAGTATTACTAAAGTTGCCAGACTCTTTGCCCTTACTTGCTGTATCTGATGGGGTAGCTGACCTTTGAGGATTTATACTAAACCTAAAGCTCTTTAACTGAACATACATGACACAGATTGCTGAAGCAATCTGCACATTCTTCTTTTTTTTTTTTTTCTTTTTAAACCATTACCAAAAAGATTGGATCAATATACAAACTTATAGAGAGTATTCTTGATATATATATACACATTATTTCTTTGCTATTATATAGATATATATATATTATATACATATATATTAGCCATCTTCCAAACCACCCTATCTGGGCTGGATTGTGCCTGTATTATTCTAGATTCCTAGTAAACCTGTGTGCAGTAAATTCTTCACATGGCATCATATGTATCAGGTCAACACTGTCAACATTTCAGCAAGCATTAAAATCCACTATTAACAGCCTCAGCAGTTTAAATGCACTGGCTGAGAAAGGAATTGTGCTATTCAGACACATCAGCCCTCAGTTAGCTGTGTGAGACTGTGCAGAACTTCTGGAAACCATAATTCTGGATACACAAGAGGTTTCAGCAAAATTCAGAACTGCAGTGCAAGAGGTACCTGGTGTCCTTCTGTAACAAAGACAGAAGGAAGCTCCCTCATGTTAACTGGCTTCATGAAGTCTAAAGCAAAGAGAATGCTGCTTTTGCTAAAACCAAATGATGGACATAAGCATTCACATTAGAGAATTCCCTTAAAATTAGGAGCTGTTCAACATATGTGATTCCTAATACAGTTTTTTGGAACAGCAGTAACACACACATTGCACCTCCATCCTCGTACTCCCTGCAAGGATTTTATAGATCCCACTTCCCTCTGTCTGTCCCAGTACAATACATAGTTTCTGTGCACTGGTAAGAGATTTGGACACCTAACTGTCAATTCCAAAACTCAGGGTTTTTTTTAGTCACACTGGAATTTTAGCAACAGATTTTCACAAACCATATTGCAATATTTGCTTTTCAGTTAAAAAAAACGTTTTTAATACAACATTATTATTGCCGTGTCACTGTATGCATTTTCTGCTTAAAACAAAACTACACAAATACTGTTATTTTGGTTTTTCTCAGGAAATTTTAAAGCTAAAGCACAGAAAATTAAATGCAAGACATTATGAGCTCTTTTCCAACTACAGGAAAATGGGTGTTGATTAAAAAACCTGAACAACTGTTGCACAGTATAGCAGCTCTGTACATTCTGTTCCTGCACTAAATTATCTCAATCCACAAAATGAATTTGAAATTGCTTTTAACAAGCCAATGGCAGCCACAATGATGCATATTTCATAGGAAAAAATTATATACAAATTCTACATTCATTGATTGACAGTACTCATTTGATTGTTTTTCAAGTTCCGGAAGCTTTTAACTGCACTGTGTTCAGAAACATACACACCACCTATTATTACATGACCTTATTTTTTAATTTTTTCATCCTTTCACCATGTGACTAAAAGTCAGCTATTGATCAATATAACAGTTTATTATTTCAGACATGTGGACACTTCCACAAGAGCACTGGCTTCATCCTTTCTAAAGGTTTACATATGCTACTTGCTTGGAAGAGTCTGGTCCTTTTCAAGGCTGGTGTTCTCAGTGCTATGAAAGCAAACCTACACAAGGCACAAAGAGGCTGCTCTCTGTGCAGCTCCTGCACAAAACCATGCCTGCACCTTTCCTGAAACTGTTTCAGATGGAAATGATAGCTGAAGCATATTCATGAGGAACATGACAGAAATAAAAGGCAAGCCATCACTTTTTGAATCCTAAATGAAGTCTAAACTTCTATTTCCAGGTAAATATTATTACTGATGGAACTGATAAAGGAACTGTCTTTTGGGTGAACAGAAAATTGCATGCATAAAATCAACTTGCTTTGACAGGAAAAGTCAGACTCTTAAGAAGAAGCTCCATTTCCAAATCCACCCTTTCCTTTGCATAACACAGTTCTAGACAAAAAGAAAAAATTGAAGATTTCCTATTATTTTCCTATTATCTGTAAATTGAGGACACCAACCACAAGTATTATCTCTAAAATGGCCAATAAAGTTAAAACTTTATTGTCTTTTACTGTTATTACATATTCTTCTCTTCCTGTACTTAGGCCATTTAAGAAATTATAAGGCATTCATGTCTAGTGAAGAAACTGATTATTCCCTACCTTCCAATATTTTATTTCTCAATGCAGGGTGGAAATACTGTACCAATACACAAAAACACAAAGGAAAAAATACTTTGAAATTAATTAGGAGTCAAAAATGCATCTCTGATAATGTCTTTAAAGCAGGCCTCTATTGGAAGCAAGTCCTCTCTCTCAAAAACCATTTAGCCGCTTTTCTGACTCTGATATTCTACTACATGCACTTCACAGGTAATGTTGGTGTTTTAAACAGCAAGTACTACACCTTCTTATTTCAACTGAATAACTTTAAAAGCCTTTATATGAACAAATTACTGGATATTTGTTCCAGGAACCATTTAATGACCACCATTTATGTATAGATGAGATATATGATCATGTATCCTACCAATATATGACCCCTCCAGCAGGCTAACAGCTGTGATTATCACACACACATCAGCTGAGCCTCAAGGCTCCAGCCACAGAACCATCCCACCCATGGTGCTCTTGTTCCTCTGCACACAATAAACATGAAGGGGGGGACTTCTGTTGGATTTCCATATTTTCTATATACTGGAAGTTCTCATTTTTCAGCCTGACAGAGAATGGAGAACAGCACTCAGAGGGCAATGTGCTCAGAAAGAACAATCTTTCCTAATTGCATTCTTCTTGAGTCAGAAAATGAGAGAATGCTCTGCATTTTCTGTCTCTTCTTGAGACAGAAAATGAGAGAATGCTCTGCATTTTCTGTCTCTTCTTGAGACAGAAAATGCAGAGCACTGTAAAGTAACTGTTTAGCCTAGCAATCTACACCTCAAGAGCTAAAAGATAAGTCTCACAGAAGCAATAGAAACAGGCACAGCAATCAACTATTCCAGGTCTATGGCCAAGCTTTCATCACCCATACACATCCCAGTCTCCAGAGCAACAGCACACAACCATAAGCTTCTTTTTTCCCATATTCATTCCCTGCTGAATCTCTGGTCTTGAACAGCCCCAATTCTTCTATAACAAGATTTTCAACAGTAACTTCCCCCACAGGCAGCTGGAAGCCATTCACTCACTCTGATAAATATCAAACAACAGAGGTCAATTTTCAGCCCCAGGTGCACAATGCTGGCACAACATCTCTACTCTTCCCAATAGATAGTCCCATAAATCAGAATCTCAGAAACCTCTTGATCAAACATCCCTTAATTCTAAGGTACTAACCTTAAGGAAATATAAAATTATTTAATTATCTATATGGATACTAACTTTCATTTGAGCCATCAGACCACCTGACAAGGCCACACTACAGTGTAGCTGATACTCTTACTACAGGAGCTCTAAAAGAAATCAGATTTTGCACAAAACCTAGACACTGAAATTTGTTCTCAAACGGTTCTTTAGTATCCTTAGCTCCGCATTTTAAATCCTCATCACCAGGGCAAGTGAGACAGCCCCATAACTAAACAAGAACAGTTCCAGAGGGAAAATCTTAAACCAAATTCTGAATTTGGACTTTTGAATTAACTACCATGTCCACACAAGCTAGCACAGTGAGCAATCTACTGCATGTTCAGCACAGCACCAAGTACTGTGCACTGTGCTTCCAGATATTTCTGATAAAATAAGAATTTTAAATAAATAAATAAATAAAATAAGCAAACAAAAAACCATCCCAAGGGGGTTCTGTAAGTGAGCAGCTCACATATAAACTCAACTAGTAGAGTTTCTAATTTAACATCATTTGTAATAGACATGTTCACAGGGAGCCTCTGTGCATGTCTTACTTCTCCTTTACGGTAGGACTAAACTCCTAAGAACCTGGCTAAAAGGATTCTCATGGACAGAAATAGGAAGGAGGATTGCAAATACAGGTCTCAAAACAGCTGCAGATGAGTAGGTGAAGAAAGAAGCCTGGTAACTGTTTCAACACTGACTGATAATCCAGGTGATCCTAGAAAATATCACTTTAATATCTGCCACCTGGTAAAAGCACTTCAGAATCCCCAGTCTAAAGCTCTTGAGCCCTGTACTGCTCTGCTAAATGCAGTATAAAATACTACATACAGGTGCCACCATTTTTGGTAAGAGTTCTATCTAACTGAGCAGCTTCTTGCAGAAAGCAGAGGCTTTCTGGTTGCAAAAGCAGAATCAGCCTTTGAGGAGATTGATGTCTTCCTTTGAGATTTCCACTTAAATGTGCAAATGCTGGGAGGTACTGGAAAAGCTTTCATTCTGCCCTGTATTAGAAAAATAGCATTTAGCAGCTAAGACAGTTGTTTTTCAAAGTGAAAGACTGAGGAAAAGACTAAACTGATTTCCTGGAATTAAGTCATTAAACACCTCAGCAGGATCTTTAAGTCTGCTTTGGGTTCAAAATTCCAGCAGTAGGTTCAGTCTCCTCACCAGCTGCAATAACAGCCAGCTGCACTTTGATCAACAGAGACACAAGCTCATGGAGCCTTGGGTAGAAAACACTTTCCTGTTGTAAGGAAAAGAAACAGACTGAAGTTTCATCAAAGAACTCTGCACTTTGCAGAGAAATGGTCTTTGGTCTACCAGAAACTGAAAAACACACTATCTTCAATAGAGAACTCAAGGGAACTGTAGCTAAATGAAATAAAACTCAGAAAATCTACTTAAAAGTACAGACAGCCCACAAACCTTGTAAAGGGTCACTAAAGGACAGAGAGACAAGATGCCTGGAATCAGAGAAAAACTTCCCTGACTTTTTCAGAATGCTTGAGTAGGAGAAGAAAGGTTCCCAGAAGCAGCTGCTGGAGCTTGAGGCACATGACAAGGTCAGGAGACTGGCTTTTCTCTTCTCAGTAAAAGGATAGAAGTGACCCTTCCCACAAAGGATAGGATACTGGGCTGCACAGAATGCCAGCATCTCTCAAATCACCCTTAGAAGGAGAGCAAACAGAGAGAAACTCTGGAGGGAGGATGGTAATGGGACAAAAGGAGCCTACGTGTGTGACCAGGACATTTATCTCCGGTAATGGATGTGACACTGGGTCCTACTTACTGAGAAATTAAGGACTCATGCAAGATAGCAGAGGACATCCTCATGGCAGTTATGTGGGATTATCCTTGACAGAACTTTCCTGATCTGCCCAGCCAATGGATATGGTGAGAAGGTATTCTTGAAGATGCCACTCTCTTATGGCTCCATGTTATGATGCTGTTACCTTTAATGAACTGAGTCTCCACTTCTTCCTCCTCTCAAACCTCCTACAAAGGTTTTGCCTTTGTCCCCACAAAAGATTAACAAAGTAAATATTCCAATTATTGAGTCAAGGTGCATTAGTAAGAGATGAGATACTTCAATGTTTGTCACATCCCAATCCACAGCAGTGTAACTGCATTACTGCAACATTACCAGGAACACCATGTAAAAATCAGATTTCTCTGTTCCAAAAAATATGAATTCCAGGTGAAATATATGAAAAGACCAGTTATATGGAGAGAGAACAGGAAGTCTACTTTCCAAGGAAACAGTGGGAAAGGTTATTGAACAAACTAGATACAGCAAGGGAAAATGGCTGCACTCTAACCATAATATATATGAATAGAAAAATGGGGAAGAATCAGCAGAGGCTGAAAATCAGATATGTCAAAGAATGGAGCCTTCAAGAGCATCCTTCTAATAACACAGTGGAGATAAAACCTAATTAGTTCCAAATTGTAATTCAATAAGCTTACAAATAGATTTTAAGATACTGTATCTATTGCCAATAAATGATGGGCTTATAAGGTACTTCAGTCTTTGTTGTGCTGCACTTTTGTTTGTTGATCTTTACATACTGTTTTCAATTACATCTGTCAGTCCCAAACTGTTCCTTTTTTTCATATGAAGTAGTACCTAAACAGATCCGTGCTACACATCAATTGCACATATCTAATGGCAGGAAACAAAGCAATACCTAAAATAACTCTCCCCTAGAACCATTTCATGTGACAACATGAGTAAAACTGCTCATTCAGAAAAGTCAGTCTATTCAGTCTCGGGAACATACAGTTTTATCATTCTCTTTCCTTTCTCCAACCACTAAATGATAACCCTCTTGAAATACACCCAACTCAAATATTTCTTTACATTGTAGTTGGTGAAGTAGTAGTAAAGGTCTTGTGACCCTTATGTCATAAGAAATTCTTCTAATTACTTTTTAATACAGCAGTCACTGGTTTTCCATTTGAAGTGTCAATAATTATGTCAAAACTGAAGTCAGATTTCAAATAAGTTAGCATGGAATTTTTTTATCACATTCACAGGCAGGCACCAGAGCAAGAACTTCCCATCCTCCCAGTTCAGTTTATTCAAGTATATGCAAGTTCACGAAAAAACAGGAAAACAGGAAAAACATCTGTGAGGTTTGGTGATGACCAACCTCTTTAGTTTACAGGACATTGAACACCCTCACAGTGCATTGCTTTCTACTCTTCACATCCCCAAGAGCATGAGGCACTTGTTCTCTCCCCTTGTAGTCATCAGCAAGTGATGAGTAACACTGAGTCTCTAGGACTGGGCCACGACAGCCACAAAAACACACCTGGAGCCCTGCTGCTGCTGTCTTTTCAGTATACAAGCTATAGGATGTTGTTCTGTATAGTATATAATTTTCCTCATTAATCAATTTATATCATATTTGTGCCTCATAAAATTTTTAAAAGGTTGCAACAGTTAAAATACTAAAAATGAAATATGGTAAAGCCTTAAAGGGAAAATTAATTAAATCAGAAAAATAAGGTGAACTTACAGTTTGTGATGTCAGGAGGGGCATAACTGTCATTCATGAACATGCTGGTGGGTTTTGCAACCTTCAGATAAACAAAGTCAGATGTGTTTTTTAAGGCAGTCACTGCTTCTTCATGAGTAACTTCTTCTAAGCAAACACTGTTGACCTGAAGAGAAAAGCAAACATTCTTATCCCAGAAAAATGTACTGTTTTCATAGGTCACTCACTGAAGGCTGTTGGAACACTGGCATTGAGAATTTTTATTAGGATTCACGTGCCACAGACATAACTGGTTACATGAAATTATATAAGAGATGCTTTGTTAAGTATGAGAAGGACAAGTATTCCTATGAAAGCCTATAATAAACTGTATTGACCACAACATAAAGAAGGGACGCATGACTTTGGGGCACTAATGGGACAAATAGGACACTCAAAATGTTGTAAGTGTGCACACTTACACAGCGTGTTACTGCAAACATTACATACAGAAAGTTTATTCTAATAAGAATAAACCCCACATCAACTTGTCATCACATAATTATGTTCTAGACCTTATAATGGGACAAAATATTCTGGCATGATGTCAAAAAGCAGGGGTCAAAACTTGACAAGGTCCCAGAATAACTGATTTACATGCCAAGTAATAAGAATGAGTTCAATTACAAACAACAACTATTTTAAGCTATACCTATTCAAGTGAAACACTAGCACTTCCATTAAAAAAATCCCTTAACAATTACTATCTCATATACAGCCTTAGTGAATTGAGATGCTGACCCTCCCTTATTGTGAAAGGGAAGAAACTTCTGCAGATAATTCCAGGCAACACAGGAAATAAAGCTTGTACTGCACTGAACCCAAGGGGCTAAAGACACTTTCACCATTTAACTTCATAATGTGTAAGAACAACCAGGCTTTGCCAATTGTTAGTTGTGGGGGGAAACTCTATTCCTTGCATCTGTATTCTCTAAGTTTCCTACAAGTTTTCTAAAAGGCTTTTGTTGATATCTTTTTAATAGATTTTTATTCCTACCACTCTTGAAGACTGAAAAGTCATTTTGCAGTATGTGGTAATTGCAGTGCAACCTAAACACAGAGACAGTTACATTCTGCAATGTATGGGAAGTACTTCTGCAACTTCTGGGGAAGTCCTATAAACAAAAACACTTCCTATGATGAAGATTGTAAAACTTAAACCATTAAATATGAACAACATTATCATCAAGCAGTTGGACCTTTAGGTTTGGGAACTTGCATGGCATATGAAGACAAATATTTATTGTGCAGTTAATATTCTCTCCCTTTTTTCCTCCCAGCTCTCAGGTAAGGATTTGCACGTCTTGAGCTGATTCTACAGAACTATCCATTGTAACACCAAGACCTCATTCCTAATATTTAAAAAAAAGCAGGATTCTTCACATAAAGGGATAAGTCCAGTATTCTTTAAGTACTCTCACATTCCCCAGCTCTGTTTTAAGTGACAAAATTATCCAAAAAGCCTTTTTACAGATGGCAAACTCTGCACTAAAACTCTGCATTTAGAGTTAGTTTTTACTGCTTGAAGAGCAGCAGAACACATGTTCTGCTGTGCCATGCTGTGAGTACAGATGTACCCAGAGATCTTACAGAAGCAAATACTGCTAGAGGAAGGAGTATAGAGCAATTAACCTTACAAGAATTAACAATTCAGAAATGCATTCAGAAATTTCTGGCTGTGGCTCTCATTTTTCCATCTGGACAAAAAATTTGTGGATTGAATTTCAGGAAATCGAAAGTTTGGGGTTTTTTTTCAACTTTGAAGCTATTTTAAGCTTTAAAAAAATAAGAATGACATTCAAAAGCATTATAATCACTGAAATGCAATATAAGCAGCAGCTTCACTAAAGGCTGGCCAGCCACCAGTACAAGGAGTTCCATTCCATTCTTCTCTTTTCAGAAGAGAAACAATCCCATTATTGTATGTTTGTTTACAATTCTGTCATTCAGATCCCAGAAAAATAATAGCAGGCATCAGAAATAAACATGCTGATTTATACAGGTTTTGCATGGAACATTGGGCTGAGGAATAGATTTCAGATTTCCTGATGGGATGGTGTTGAATGATGCAGATTTAATTTTATCACTGATTTCCAGACAGCTAAACCACAAATTGAATCATGCTCCTATTGAGCCTAAAAGTGAATGACCATTAAAAAAATGCAGCTCTTACTTACAGCTAAAAGTTTGTCTCCAATCTGAAGTTTACCATCTTTATGTGCTGCCCCACCTTCGATGATTTTGGTTACATAAATGCTGTTGTCACCAGGTATATGCTGATTTCCTACACCACCAGCAATACTGAAACCAAGACCTGCTTGAAGATAAAGGCATTACTCAAGAAACCTTTTTTGCATTCATTGGATTCAAATTCTTACATAAATAATAATACTCCTTGTATGACACAAATATATATAATCAGGGTCTGGCTGAAATAATTCTGATGCCTTTTCAAGCAAACTCCATAATTTTCTGAAAATAAAGCTCTAGAAAAGATGCAAGCCGTACACAACTTCTGAAAAACAAAACTAAGATAATTTACTTCATGCTCTATAAAGTATGGGCAAAGCAGAGCTGTGCTATATAGATGCTATATAAATATATAGATGCTATAAATATATAGCATTTATATATTTATAGACATAATGCCCAGTAATTAATTTCCCTAAATCATTTTTAATCTCTCAAACATTCTTACTAGGTAATGCAATTAAGTATTTTACTCCAACTTTAATGTACTTAAAAACTACTAGATACAATCGGAAACATTTTTATCATGTAAAAACTGCATTCTACAAGAACAGTTTGAATTCTCTTCTTCTTATGAAACAGAAACTTTATATTTCCAACATACCTTTGGGGCCTTTCACAAGTTTGATTTCCACTATTTTTTCTGTGACTGGTTTTCTTCTTTTGACATACAATCGTACAATTGATCCCGCTTCTTTCAATGCTTCCACAGCTTTGCTGTGTGTCACATCCCGAACATCCACCTCATTTACTCGCAGGATACAATCGTTAACCCTGGAGACAGCAACAGTCATGCTCAGCTGGTGTGTTACTGCAGAGTGCACACATCAGGAGCCTAACATTTTATCTATAATACACTAAAATACATGTTAACACACTAAAGTACAGGGATTTATCTCCAAAATTCTACTCATTCAAGACAATGCTCTAAAATTAATTATTAGTGCTTAAAAATAAATCAAGAATCATTATAAAACATTTAAGAGGAATCTTTAATTGATGGATGAAGCGAGCACCTTATCATATGTGCCTCATTCTGACAGTGTTTAGAAAGGACGTTTGTAAAAATTACTTTTTGTTTACAGCTATAAAACAGAATTTAAAAAATCAAAACCTAGGAGGCACACAATGAAAACATACTAGTTTTAAGCCATGATATGAACAAGTCAAGCAGTTTAAGTGCTGGCCTTCCAGTCCATTTAACATGTTGCCGCAGTAGCACTGAGCCCTCATTACACTAAATGCAATGCCAGGCCCACCTGTCACTGTGTCCTGCCAGATGTACCTCTGACAATGGCCAACAAGCTAAAATGAAGCCTTGAAATAAGCTTATTAGGACTAAAACCCATAATACATCAGGTATTTGCACATGAAATGATGGGGTAAGTTCTTGGCAACACAAGAGGAAAAAAAACAGTCCTACCATCAACGTGGATGGGTATCTTTGAAAAATTAAGACACTGAATTGTTACCAAGCATAAAGAAGGGTTGTTAATAAACTCACCTACCTTGTGGATCAGAAAATCCACACATGGATAACCAAGAGTTACCCATCCTACCTGTCTAAGCTTTTTCTTGAATTAAGGACTATGAAACACATGGCATAATAAATTTATACCACAGATTAGAAAAAGTTCACTTAATTCTCCTAAACTGCAGATATTATTAGTTTGGGAGACACATATTGATACACTAAAATATTCTCCATTATTTACAAAACACTCCTGTAAGGAAAACATATTTAACATTTAATGCAGGAGGATAAAACTATTAAAAGTAACAGAAATTTTTCTATTCACTTTTTAAAATACAATAACAGCACTTAGTAACCCAACACAGAAATTCATCCTACCGTAATCTTCCATCCTGTGCAGCTGCACCCCCAGCTATAATTTTTGTAATGAAAATACTTGCATCATCCCCAATATGTGGGTTGTCTGTACCACCTGCAATGCTAAAGCCAAGTCCTGAATTTCCCTAAAGATAAAGGGGGAAAAAATTTACACATTTATTTTTTGGGGAAAAGGTATTCTGGTGTATTTGATACACTATAGAACTAAATCTACATAATTTTCACTGAAAACAAAAATATTTCAAGACAGTTTAAGCAGTATGCTACATATATAACTTACTTCTATGAAAATAAGTATAATTGCATCTTACATACATGTAAGGAGAACATAAGTCATTGTATAACTGTAAGAGACAGTTCCAGCCCCACAGCTTTCTCGTTGAGCTTGATAAACAACATAAAATCTTCTACCTCTAATGTGCTGGATATTTCAGATTACTCATACAAATATTTGCTTCTAATTAAATTATTAGTGACACATTATTTTTCCCAGAGAAAAGCCTTGAAATAGCTTATTAGTCCCACCTCTAGCTTAAAATAGTTTATTAGTGTCCCACCTCTAATATATTCCCACAGACACAGAGATTCAGACTGACATTTTTCTCTTCAAGGATTGCTTGCCCTTACCATCAACTGCAAGACCTCTTCACCCTCTCAGTAACCACCAGAACTGCACAGGTGTTAGATAAAATAATGTCTTTCTGCCTTTTTGTTAACTGTGCACCTCAAGTGAACTGAGCTAGATCTCAACCTAGAAAACCTAACAAAGAAATGCATGTGACAAGGTGTCACTTATAATCTCAATATAAAACTTAACGGTATATAAGTAAAAGCCTATAAAAATAGCAATACAGGAGATTAAATCAGAATCTGTGTTGTTAGTCTCTACAAGTCTAGGTAGCAACATTAAATGCAGGACGTCTTAGAAGAGATCATTCCCCCATTTTACTCTCAGTGGTCAAGGATATTAACAAAACTTTCAATTCCTGCTTAGCAACTGAATGTACTTTTTTTCATTAGGTTAAATAATCTACCTGAAATAAAAAAGAAAGAGTAAGAATTGTTTTGGATTGCTATTTTTCATAGTAAAGTATCATAAACTCCATTTCAAACAGAGTACAGAGGACATTTAGCATGTTACCCTTTCAAGAGTAATTTCTTCATACTCGTAATCTGCATCGGTGCCATTGACCTATAAAAAAAGAGAAGTGAGACTTATAGAGAATCCTGCACTTTACACAACCCATTTTGCTTGGCTGCAAGTTCACTCCCATCAAATCTCAGCTGATTCACAGTGACCACTGGGCTCAGAGGGGACATCTGATTTTCACACCACTTTGTATTTATGAATCAGGCAATCTTTTTGTACAAGTTTAAAAGTTGCCTGTTCAGGGAGCAGACTGTTCTACACAGCTGCTGTAGGGCACAGGCCCTCTGCTTCTGATTGCCAGAAGGAAAAAAAAGCTGTTGAGATCCTCAGATGTTCCTCAGGCTATACAGCAACTTGAAATGGAGAAAAAAGAAAGAGGACGTGGGGTAGAGAAGAATTGTCAGGAAGAACAGAGCAGCATTTTCCTATTGCTGTTCCACACTGAGCAAAGAAAAATCAAAGACTGATGCTTTATACCACCTTCTCATGAGATATAGGTAAGACCCCTCTAAAGTAAAATTTAGTAACTGCTTATAGTACTATTTATTTAACTAAAGTTCAGCAATTTAAAATAGGGACAAAAAGAGAAGAAGAGTTTAGAAGAATACTTTATAAAGCTTAATGAAAAACTGAAATCCTAGAAAGAAGCCTTGTCATCCACTGTTTAGAAAGGATACCCACATTCTTTGCTACCTACAGGACAAGGAAAGCATCAAATACCAGAAGCAAAAAAGAAAAAAATCAAAACGAAGCAAAATCAATTAAATAACAAATTCTCATTCATATTTAATATTCAAGAGTAAGCTTTTTTCCAAGATAACTTGGAAAATTCTTTCCTTCACAGTTACCTACAGCAGCTACAGACAACTGGCTATTTCTAGCCTTTTAGGATGAAATATTTAACAAGGTAAGAAATAACATTTATACTATTACTTTACAAAGGACCTTGTCTATCCTTAAGATGCAGAATATCTGAAAAGACTTCTGCAGTCTTAACACACTAAAGATAAAAAACATGTATAGAAGAAAGCATTTTAAAATCTGACCATTTTCTAGCCGAGAATTTAAAAAGGGAATTTAATTCACCCCAAATAAAATTAAGATCAAGCTACTTCCTTCCTCCTATGTTTATTTAACATATTTAAATGCTCCAAAAGGTAGCAATGCCATGACTTTTACAGGCTCATATCAAGCTCTTTTATCCCTCACTCCCTAATTATATCTCCCCTCAATACAATAGAATCCATATCCATTCCACACATAACAGATTATCATCTTTGCAAAGTAGCTCAAAAATGATTATGTCCTTAGTAGTTTGTTCAGTGGAAAAGATACAGTGCCTTTAACACATGATATTTCTCCATTAAAAAGGGACGAGGTCCTGACCTGAATACATGAAACTGGATCTACTGCTACACCAACACAAAAGAAGCCACTGTGATCAAGAAGTTTTTATGGTTGCTTAGTCCTTGAGCTATTATCTACAGGAATGACAACATGTGCTAACTGAAGCAGTCATCCAGCATTACCTGCAAAAGGTTCATGATGACTGATCAGTGTGCAGTGCTCTTTTTTTTTTATTAAATAAATAACAAGGATGATTAATCATTTCCCTATTCATCGCCATTACACAAAACAAAGCCAATCCTAATATATTTAAGCAGTCTCTTATTTCCATGTACAAAGCTCTGTAATCCAATTTAAAATATCATCTAGATAAACAGGAGCAAACAAAAACCTCCATCATTTTTATGTTCTCCTTGAGCTTAGTTCTATACTCCCTCTTTTTTGGAAAAACTACCTTTGAATTTATTCATCTAACAAACCAAACATTAGCAGACACAGGAGCAAGGATATATCACATGATAAAAATCACTGACCTAGTCTAACTTTTCCAAGTTTTAAAGGGATCTCACACCTACTAAGCTGAGCTTTATTTCCAGGGCCTTCCCCTGGATGAAGGACTTCTTATGTAAATGTTGTAATTATGCCTGACAAATGAACATCTCAGCCTCCACATAACTGCACTTACTACCTTAATGTTTCAAACAGAATCAACTCATTTTTATGAACACTTATAGCACTAAAACCTTAAGTATAGCCACTGCATGAAGAAATGTTTTTTGTGAAGTGCAATGGAAATGGCACATTAAATATTAAAGTATCTGCCTGCACAGTTGAGAAACAGATTGTTCTCTGAACACTGAACTTCTGGAACCTCAATTGTGTTTTGCACTGTCACACATTGGTACACAGAAAAATTCTCACCTGCAATCTGCAACTTTTTTTTTTTTCATGGAACAGCTATTTAAGGAGTTGAAATAACCAGCATGAGAGCTGACAAAATGAAGCACCATCAAAGATATAAAATAGGTCTTCTTAAACAGCAACAACAGGCATACACAACTACATTCATAAAGCATGATTTAAAGTTATAATTGAAAGCAAGTGTAGACTTACATATGTTGAAGTCTCCAAAGAATCTGTATTCACCAGCACTGGAGGGGGATTTGCCTTTAAAAATGAAACAAAAAAAAAAAGTACTCAGCATAAGAAAATGCACTATTAATGATAATTTTACAGCATTTAACTTGCTGGCTTTCCCAAAGCTCTGTTAAAAGGTAGCCTGACCTTGAGAATCTCAAAACTGACCTTCTATAACACGTGGTACTATCCTGGACAAATTGCTTCCCTGACATAAAACGACACGGTTAGGGAAGTCTGAGATCATATTTAATATCTAAGTTCTGACATTTATTACCTTGTTTTTCAAAAGAAAACCTGACTCATGCTACCATTTGACATGATGCCAGTTACCTCAGTACTTATGGTATTTTATGCAGAGGTTGTTTTACCACTCAGAATCTCAAAACCAATTTTCAGTGTATTCAATTTCCCTTTCTTCCCATCAGGAACAGTGAACCACCCCCTTCACAAACTGCAAAATGGAAACCTGTAAAAATGCAACTTAAGCAAGAAAGGACCTACAAAACTGACTTGCAAAAGCAAACCCACAGCAGACATTCATTTGCAGACACCACACAGCAGCACATGCTTCCATCAGAAAATTGTTAAGGATTAACAAGCCATAAGCAGTCAGAGATTATTGACACAGAAAGCTGAAGTAATATTAGCATGTTTACAAGCCAGGAACCAGTAGAGTAAGTTCACACTTTTAGTCTCATACCACTGAGAATTTTTCTGTGAAAAATGTGGTTTCAACTAAAAGAAAACCCATAGAAACTGATGGCATTTTTCTGAAATGTTTCCAAATTAACAGATTTCCCATTTATCCATGAACTATCTGCCTTTAAAACAGGCAGCATCTAGCCTGCTCTAGGAACATAAGCAAAAAAACAAGCAGTGTCCAGATACATTCCAGACTCCAAATACTGCTAATTATTAAGTTCAGTGGCACTAAACAAAGTTAATCTCCTTATTGCTTTAATGAATCTGAGGGGGTTTTTAATATGTATAAAAATATGTTATCTTTAAAATTAAGACATTCCTTTTTTTAATTTCCTAGGCGTGTATGTGTGTAAATAAATTTAGGGATAGTTTAATAGGCTGCAAAAGAAGCCAGTATTAAACTCATGCAAAGATAAAGCTAAGACCTGTAAAAACATGACAACTGCATTAACCTATTCATATTCTGCATTTCTGTTTCATTACTATGAAAGCAAAGTACTTCTGAACAATTTACCATTTTTAAAAGCTCCCAAACCTAGGAAGTGACGACTCAGAAGTGCCTCTCAAAAGAAAGGCTGAGATGAATAATCTCCCATCATTAGACAGGAGCCATCAATCTGCTATCAAGTGTCAGAAATTAAGCCTGTGTCATTTAAGAAGTACTAAAATCCAGTGGGACCTACACACGTTAACAGAGCAGACAATTAAAAGTAAGAGGAAACAAAAAGGATGACACATTTGACTGTCAATATGCAATCAAAAGCCTTTCTCACCCAGCAATTCTCTCAATAGAAGCATTGCCACATTTCATGCAGTAAAGACATTAAGCACTAGTTATTAATGTCACAATAAAAATCTCTGTCAAAACAACACTATCCTTCACAACCATTTTCTGCCACTAAGTTAAATTTCCTTTTCTGCTTCTTATTCAAGAGCAGGTTCTATTCAAATCATAAGATCCTGTACTAAAAAACCCAATCTATTATTCATGACCATAATTTATTGTTAAGGTTACAATAAATATAGTTAAACCATATGTTTTTATGCTTTTGCTCAGAAGAAAGCAAGGTTTAATTGCTCAGTCATGTTCTTTTCACTCCATTTTGGAATATATTTTTATTTCATATTAGGATTCTGTAACATCCAGTTATATTCAACATACACAGTGCCAGTGAAAGCTGGTTCCCCATAATTTTTATTTTTGAGGCAGACAAGTGTTATTTTCATGTTTAAAAAAAAAAAAAGACAACTAAAAGCAAATTTGATGTTTGTAGGTGAGGTGTGGTGAACAGTATGTTTGAGATACAAATCAGCCAACCGATGCAAAATCCCTTCTGTAAGGATTTTTTTTAATTATTGTTCCTAACACTCCTACATTTATCCAAACTCTCCATCAAAAAGCAGCAATCTACCATCTTTTTCAATGATGAATGAGAAAACCTGTATCAGGCTTTCCTAAGGTACTATCTGGACATGGTTTCACTGGTCTGTCCACGACAAATCTTGATGTGGGCAGAATCCCCCTATTAGAAGGGAGTATTTCTAACACTAACCAAATTTCTGGCCTTCCTGGAGGAAGAAGTACAGATGACAGATTTAAATAAACACACATCTACTGGAAATTGCACTATAAAACAGGCAACTGCAAAAATTTTTGCTAATTATGGATTATGCAAAAATTAAAAACTCAGCAAAGACAAAGATTAGCACCTGTTGCAAGTTTAGTCAAGTAGCCTGAAAGTAAAAATTAAGAAAAAAAATACTGACGTCCATACTACAAAAATTTTCAAGTAATATTCTGGATAGCTTAACTTCCTTTTAATTGGTCACCAAATGATTCCAAAAATTGACCCATCCTTTCAGAAGGTGTGCACTTATCATTTCAGATTTCTGCACTGAAAGTTACAGTAAAGTTACAAAAAACTAAGAGCAGAATGGCAATCTATTTGCAAACATGTAACTGCTGTCTATCCTGGATTGTTGCATCGTTTGCCATGCTGTGGTCACAAACTACAATGGGAGACACTAACATTAACTCATGTTACTGCCTTCACTTGTCTAGACACGGTTTGGTTTTTGTTTTGGGGGGTGTGTGGACGTTATGGGACCTAAAGGATTAAGGCTCAGAAGGAAAACACACTTTATGAGTCAAACATGTTAGGAACGGAGAGGTAAAAAGATCTCTTTTGCATTCTAAATGCCCCCCCAAAACAGTAATAGCAATAAATGCTATTTAGGGGAGAACATGAGAAACACCATGCAACTGCAACTAAAGAAAGACATATATTAAGTATTTATAGGAGATGAGAAAACATTTTCTTTATAAATAAATCAAGCAATAACACTTTAGTAAGGGTGAAATGGCTCTAAAGTTATTATGTGAACACAAAATATCCCATTGGTTCTTTCCATTCTTTTGGTTATTTTTTCTTTAGTTCTTTCACAACTTACTAGTCACTTCCATATGAAAATATAAATATTTAAATGTACTAAAAGTTGTCATAAAATGAACAAAAAATAAGATTAAATTTTAGTGTATTTAACAGTTCTTCTCAAACCTGAGCGTGGAGTATCAAAAGGCGTATTTCAACAAAGCAACAAAATAAATTAAAGAAATAAAAGTTGAACAAGTTTAATAAAACAAAACGAAACAGAATAAAAACCTGTGGTATGGTGGATGGGATGGTCTCAGCAGGGACTGGTGGGACAGGGATCACAGGGACAATGGGAGAAGAGGAAGGAACAGCTTCTGTGGGCTAAAAATCACCAACAAAATGTCAAAAATAAGGAAAACTATAGAAACAGTTTAAAACAAACAAGACAAATTTAACAGCTTAAACAACTATGGACTAGCACATGGATTTGGAGACTCCTCAGTACAATGCAGACAGTCCCCTTGACCCACACTGTTGATGGCAGCACGTTCCCAGCACTGCACTGACGGTGAGGAGCCCGTGGCTGGACATGCCCAGCTGGGCTGTATCGTGCACCAAGGCACTCCCCTTGCAGCACTGAGCTTTGGGGTCCAACAAAAAACCTGCTCAGGTCAATGAACAGACTCAGGCTTTTTGTGGGCTGGTTTCACAACAGAATCCCTTCACCAATATACAATATATAGTGCAAAAGCAGGGAAATGGGCTGAAGTTCACAGCACTCAGAAAGCTAATATTCCCTTTCGATAAAGAGGAAAAATCAGAAGTACCTTATGGTTTCTAAACTTAGCAAAAATCAAAGAAAACCTTTTAGTCAAATGGGTGGAAGGTCCTACAACAGATTCAATTTACCTCTCACAGATCTTCACACAGGTTTACCAAACATCTGCAGACTAAGAGAATTTTGGTCTTAGGAATCTTCATAAAAATAACCAGGAAACCTACTGACACTTAAGCTGCAAGGGAATAAGGTTCCAAACACCATTTTGAGCGAAACGTTGACTCAAATATTTTTGAGATGTTCAAATACCAACTGTCAACAAGCTGTCAGCAACACAAACTGCTGGCAACTATTATCAACATTACAAGCTGAACAGCAGATCAAGGCTCTTGCAATTTAGTTGTTCCAAGACATTCTTGTGATCTTTAAAAATAAGAAAGCATAATGACAAAAGAAAATACTAGATCCTGAAAGCGAACAAAAACCCCAGAACACAACAGTACTAAACATTTTAAAAGCTTGAGATATCTTAAAATACAAAGCAGCATACATCAACAGCAGCCACCAAATTAAAGAGTAATAGCAAATACTGCTATTTGCATTAAGGGTCTGAGAACAGCAACACCTATTAACTGTACATATGATATTTCTACCATATACATATGGTATTTCTACAGTGTTCTTAGTAAACAACAAAAAGATACACTTTGGAGAACAAAAATCAAGCAAAGTAAACTTTCCTCACTTTCAAAAAATTACTGTAAACTCCCATATTGTATAAAGTGCAGCAACCTTCACTGGAAAACATGAGAACAAGTATTCCTTTGCCAGTCTGATTTCAATAACTGCTACTTTGATTTCTAGCAATAAAATACAAAAGAAAATTAAGTAAGAAAGTCATTAGGAACAGCAGGGATAAAATTACAGAAAGAAAAAACGCAACACACTTTCTACAGTTTGCACAAAAATGCACATCTCTGAACACGTAGTGCAACACCTACCTTTCCTAAAGAGCAATTAGAGCACGAGCCATCAGACACCCAACCACTAGCAGCTTTTACTTTTGCTGTGCTTTTTGTAGGGCTCTTTTTTACACTGTCCCGTAGGTTTACAAATTTCCCTCTGTGTTTGGCAGACACTGGCAGTGTGGAGGAACTGAAAGGTGCCCGAGCGCTCGGTGCCCACTGCGGGTGCCGGAGCAGCTGCTTTGGCTGCAGATGAGGATTCTGATTTATTTCCATTCTTGGGCTCCTCATCACATCAGAGCGCTTGAGCGTTCCCATCTCACCACCATGAGCAGTCATCAAAGTTGCAACCTGAAGAGTCCTTTCAGCAAAAAAAAACCAAAAAAACCAACCAAAACCCAAAAAAAACCAAAACCTCCCCCCAAAAAACCCCAACCAAACTATGGAGGGGAAAATAAATGAAAATATTTCTTCCTGAGGAAGTTAAAAATATGTTTTCTAGATTATGGTCATAGGAAGAAACCCTACATGCTCTGCATTAGCTAGGTCTGCATGTTGTGTGCTCTCTCACTCTATTTAAAGAGCACCATTGAACCACCACACAACAGTCAATTTGCTGGGCATAAATAATCAATGCAATGCACAAATTATTGAATAGAGGGCAAAAGTCATCTGACTATTATAAAGTTACAAAAGGTTATTTCTCCCAAAAGCTCCTACAATTCCTTCATTTTTCTCCATTTTACCACCTCAAAACTTCTCCAAGCCTCACAGCTAGAAAATTTTTTAATTCCTCTGCTTTTCTGAATGCTTCATTGGGACAGAAAATTAATGAATTTACAAGAAGCTTATGATGGAAAGTATATGAATTGTGAGTGGGTAGATACATTGTACAAGATTTCAACATTAAAGTGTCAAAGAAAATAATTTTTTAAATACCATAATCATAAAAATAATTACTTTGTGTTAGTAATTTTAAGAATTGTATTTCCCTGAAATGCAGAAGCACCACGAAACCACAACTTTCAGGCACACACTGTTTAAAATAAATTTTTTTAAATTTAGGATATTTAAATGAACATGATTTTTTTATTATTCATGCAATTTTTAATGCTAAGGATGCCTGATGTCTACATTACATTTTTATTCCAGTATTCAAAACAAAATCCTCCAAAATTAATCCTTCACTCTTTTCCCAAAAAAAGTACAAAAAGAGGAACTAGTTTGATTTAATCACATGGTTGAATATTTAACTTTACCAGCCTATTTTAAATTCTAGAAAAATGGAATAGCCAATGGTCATTTCCCAGCATTTATATGAAAATTGACAGCTAAATACACCTATATTCTCAGGCCTACAGAGGAAAGAAGTGGGCTCAAATCAGTGGCCACAGAGTCTTCTCAGCAGGGACCCACAGCCAGCACCTGCACAGTGTGCACCACCTGCCTCTTGCCCAGTGGGTCTGTTCTAGGAATGTGCCGTGGATCTGAATTTCTGCTGCTGGGTATGATGACAATGAAGGACACCAGCCCACAGGAAACACAACTTGATTAGGTCAGCTGTACTGTATTTAGATAACATGGAGAGATTCCATCAGTTCACAGCATTAAAACATGGTTATCCATCTCACATCACACCTTCCTACAGCAAACGTGAATATTTAAATTTGAGTCAGCAGAATTTTTACACACAGAATAAAGGAACAGACATACAGACCTAAGTACAAGCATTTCCAGTTATTTATAGCATGAATATTAAGAGATAAATAGGTACTGACAGATGCTCCTCTAATCACCAAGAGCTGCCATGTCTCATCTTCTATCCAGAAGGGATGTAATCAAGAGCTGCAGAACGTATCATTAATGCAATATTCATAATGTAGAGACAGAAATGTTTCTGGCCAGTGACAGGAAACCAGAAATGTGTTGGCCATACCAACATTCTCAGACTTGTGCAGGCACAGGGCAGGGATGTCTTTGGCCTGTGAAGCATTCGGGAGCTGGAAGAATGGGTCCCCCAAATAAATGTGGGCAGGTGCACTCAGGATGTTCTGTTCCAGAGAGCCCAGGAACCTCTAGATGTTGATACTGAAGGGCAAAGGCAGAGATGAAGATAAGCATGTTGTGAATGTGCATGAAGGTAAATAGTTCAAAACCAGCACATCATAACTTTTTCTCCTTTGAGAAATGTCCACAGATGCATTATTAGTGAGCAGCTCTGAGGCACATTCTCCAGCCTGCAGGGATTGCTCAGATGGTGCTGTCTTGTGTTGAAGCCCCTGTATCACTATTCCCTTTGGCAACAGCATGCTAAATGGCAGCTTTTGTAGACCACAAACATTTCTTTTCCAGAGACATTCAAGACTGCTTGAGGTTTAGCAGGATGCATTTATACCATCCATTTTGCTTCCATATCAGTACCCAGCATGGCATTGTCTAATTACTAAAATGTAGAAAAGAAGCAGATGAGGGGCTTGGGGTATAAGGCTTTTCTCTTGCATACATAATAAATCCCAAAATACATGATGTTCCAGATTCAAAAGGAACATTTTATTCCTGGAGACATCAACTTTGTTGAAAACACATACACCAAGTAGTGTGTTGATTAAAACAAAAATAAATTCGCTTTTAAGAGTGCTAAGTAAGAAAACTGAGGGCAAGGGGAAGAGATGCTGAAGTTTCCATTCTTGGAAACTCAGCTGTCTGGCTTCCTATAGTCTCCTCCCAACAGAAAAGGGGAAGACACAATGTAAAAGATCAGGCAAAGGAATTCACATATCTGCAGTGTGCTTTCAGATCTTTTGACTTCAGTGGCAAAAGAACGAACATGACATAGCAGAAAGCTGCTAATGGCATGATTTTTCCTGGCAGTCATCATGCCTTGGTCCCTGAGGTGATATCAATAAGGTATCATCGATTAAAACAAAAACTTGAAGGCAATTGCAGTTCCAAAAGCAACAGTCCAAGCACCAAAACACAGTCAAGGAACAAGAGGTACAGGCAAAATACCTAATCCATGCAGGGCTGCATAGTGTGCCTTGAGACTCTCCAGTGAAAAAGCTCAGGCTGCATTGAAATTTCAGTCGTATGCCAGTACTGAAAGTGACTACAGCATAATCAAAGTGTAATAATGGCTATATAGAACAACCACGATATAAACAAAATGACAACATAACAACAAAAAGAAAAAAAAACACAAGAAAAGGAAGAGAAGGCAAGAAGAATGTTATTAAAATAGATTAATCAAATATTTGAGAGGCACAGGGATCAATCTGCCCAATTATATTCACAAGTGAGGTAAGGCAGAGTCTGCCTTGGAGTCACACTGCTAGAATAAAAAAAACTCTTGCTGATGCCTTGTGAGGCTACCCAGAACAGAGGCTGGGCAGTATTAAAGGAATAAAGCAGGTATTTATTCAAAGGCCATCAAAGGATACACCTTGGGCAGTACAAGAGCCTGGCCGAGGCTCCACCCAAGATGGACGCTGGGTCATGAGTCTTCACACTTTTATAAGTTTTGGTCCATTTCCATATTGGGGTTAACTGTCCAATTAACAGCTTAAGGTTATGAAGTCCTATTCTCCCAGACAGCTCTCCTCAATTCTCTGCTGTTTATACTTTTTGGGCCTGAAGGTGCAATAGTGTCCTTGGTTCTCAGGCTGGAAAAGGATTGCTTTGTCTAACTAAACTGTGAAGAGAACTTGCTAACACTTTATATGAAGTTCAGAGTTATATACTAATGCAGTACAGAACCTGCAATGAAAGCTAAAGCTTAAGGCATCATTGCAAAGCAGTAGGACACATGCACAACCCAAAGCTAGAAAACACAGTTGTGTAACTGAAGCTGCACAGGTTTGGCAGATCATCTTTTGACTGCAGAAAGCAAGTGTTCCCTGCAGACTGCTTTAATTACTAGCATGAGCTGTTCTACTCTAATATCAAGTGCTAAGTGATTTTTCATAACCAGAGGAGGTTCAGGATCAGGTTGTGCTTTCATATTGAATACCAACTCCGAACAATTTGTTGCTAACATGAAGCTGAATCATCACTATTTTATTCTTTAAATTACTGCATCAAATATACAGTGGACGCTTTGCAGCAATCTGTTAAAGTACCAGCAATCTTCAATAAGTAGTTTTTCTTCAAGAATCATTTTCTTTCCACATTCTCTACCACCCACTCAACAGCTGAATAACAACAATACTCATAGAAAGGGAAAATAGTACTACTATTTCACCAGCAATGTCTTCTGCAAAGGTCTTTTTTAAAGCTTTGATGACCAACTTTCTTGACTTCAAAAAGCAATTCTAATAGCCGGAAGAATACTCCAAAAATAATTCTGTACTACACTCTTCCCACTGCCTTCGAGCAGATACTACAAATTCAGCAACTTCTGTTAATATGACTTGACTGATGAAAACAAGATCATATTCATCATCTCTTCTTGAAATTAGGAAATAAAATATCTTCCAAGTGCACAAAAGTTTAAAAGTGGTAAGAAAAAATTTTGATCCAATGCCCACTGACAAAGCTGAATTAAGAAGACATAGATTCTTTCTAGAGATATATAGTTTCATAGATTCTTTCTAGAGATAGATAGTTTAAGGTCTGGCAGTGTAGTTTCATATATTTTCTCTGAACTACATCCTAGAATGCCACAGGACATGTCACTAGTGAAGTGTGCTATTTTCAGAACTTTGCATCCATCTTCCTCAAAATCACAAAAGTCAATACTCATCTAAAAATACCTTCAGGGATTTATAGACTGTTTCATGGAGTCTGACAGTGACAAGAATAAAGCAGAACTGCCACTCATCCTCATTCCCAATCCATGCGATCCAAGTGTGCTGCCCAGAGGATCTAACTCTGAACTCACAGCTAGCACTCAACTCCTGCACCATCTCTGCCCTATTCCTCCCTAAGTCAGTGCCAGCCTGTGGCCTTGGCAGGTCCTTAGTACCACAATGTCAGTGACTTGTGCTGCTAAGCCATAAATTAAAAGACATGCATGTTTTTCCTGAGTGTATTTCTGCACTACTTTAAACAAAATGTAGCTTCAAGAGCATTTTAAAATGAAACGTAACACAAGTACTTTCCTACAGCACCAACTTTGGGGTTCCAAAGAAATCAAATCAAAAATTAGCAAGTTTCACAAGAACTAAAACCATGGAGACGTATCTGAACATAAGCAAACATGTTTCAAGTCAAGTATTGAAGAAGTATTTGAATTTTGAGAACTGCACAGACAGAAGCCCTAATTTAGGCCAGGCAGGAGTCCTGTCATTGTTGATAAGCCAGTCTAGAGAGCAAAATATGCTGAATACACAGAACAGGAAGCAGAACTGCCAACATTAACAGAAGAACAATTCACTATTACCTGACCAGGAGAAATCATAAGCTTAATCAGGATGGCCTCAACCCATGGATGGTTAGGATTAAGGCTTCCTAACACTCTGCACTGATGCAAAGATAACTTTGGGTTTCTGGTTTGTGTTACTGACTTCTACCCCTTTCAAGGGCTCTTGTTGTACCTTGCCATGACAGAGCAAAGACTGATTACCATGGTGTCCCAAGGACAAAGGAATAAAAACCCCTAGATCTCCACCTGGATGATATCCAGGTCTCCCCAGAGAGACTTTGGACAGAAAGCACAGCAACAAAGAAGCTGAGTCTGAAGGCTGTCAGGGTCTGCCTACATAAGGAGGGGTAAGTCAGTACACAATGCTTTAACAATGACATTTTGAGGACATTTGGAGCTGTAACATCAGTTCAGGTAAGCACTGTAACAAAGGCATGGAAGTTTTTTTGGATCCCCGAGAGGAAAAGACACATCCACCCATACATTGTGGATTAAAAGGACTAGTCTGAATGCCTGTGCCTTTACTTTAGCTCTCACCTTTTTCAGAGTGAACCACGGCTCTTGAAAATCTTATCTATGTGAGCAGACTATTTTAAAGACAGACCATTAGCATGCTAGATATTCTAAACTGTAGGGGTTATCTGGTTGCTTGATTTTGTGTTGTTTTTTTTTTTTTTTTAAACTCAGGCAACAAATTGATTCTCTAACCTAGTTTCCTCCTCAAACCCCACAGCATTTTACAATGAACTCAAATGAACTTAAAACTCTGAACTTAAAATATAAATAAATAGCTTTGAAGGGGGAAAACAAAGACAGCAGAATACCAGTAAAATCACAGATGGTGAGGATGACCTGAACTGATTTGAAGATAAACATACTGTGTATTTACTCTTTCAATTCTTCACTGCAATCTTTATCTACAAAAACAGTCTAGTGAGGAACAACATGCACCACAGTTACCCAAGCCAAAGTAAAGCAGTGAAGGCAGTGACAGACAGACTCTTACTTGCTCATGTAGACTGCAGCAAAACTAGAGTTTTGTGTATGAGACAAATGAACAACCACAAGGCAGAAATTGGCAACCTGGACCTACAAAACTATCACCAATGCCACCGCACAATATCTTAGGTTTGTTCAATGAGCAAAATTTTCAGGTGCTAAGAATCTCCTGCAAATGCAAACAACAGTCTCAACAGAAAAAAGTTTCAGCAACCAATCTGTTCTCTCTCTGTTAAGATCAAAAACTGGACTCTTGAAGACTTGCCTTTTTATGTGGAGTATTCAGAAAGACTTTGCTCAAATTAATTTGTCCTGTAACATGTCTCAGGGACTGAGTTTAATCTCAGTCATATTCCAGATCCATAACATAAAAAATGTACACAAAGTTAATATTAGTTTTAATAAAACTAACTTGTGGTTTATGTTTTTCAAACACTAAGTGAAAATCCAGCAGGTCAGTCATCTGTATTCACCAAGCAGCTCAACACTCTAAGCTCAAAGCAGAATTGCAAGGCTCCTCATTAAGTTCATAAGTGCTATTGAGAATGAATTTAATGCATTTAATTTGCAACTTATAGCAAGGCCTAGAAAGCTCCTTTTAAATAACATCAGCCCTAAAAATAATAGCTTTCATTATAATGCTAATGCATCCACAAAGAAGCCCAAGCAGGGTTTAGCATCAGAAAGAGCCAAGACAAAGAGAAAACATATTCTAAGACTTTATTATAGAAAAATAATGGCAGCTCTCAGGTGTCAATATTTTAGTTTTTGATATTCACAATAGAAAGGGTATGCTGTGGTAGGAAACTGAGATGTGATAAACTGTTCACTCCTAGGAACATTATTAAATCAAAATACAATGTTAAAGGCTGGGTACTGTTTACATGTTCCTCAGAACACATAATTTGCAATAATTTTTCATTTATTCAGGAAATAAGTAAGCCTAGACAGAATGCCCATTCTGTTATTTAGAGTTCATTTAAATATCAAAGAAGTCCTATACCTATCTAGCTCTGATACTGAAAAGTGATCTTGCTCAATACTAGTAATGTGTCCATTATTTGTCAAAACTATCTCACTACTCTTCTCCAATTATTTTTTGTTGGTTTTTTTTTAATTGAGTAAATCTTCAAGAACCATTATTCATAACAAATGAAAACTTGCACATGAATGTCATCTTATCTAAAGTACAATTAGGATAAGAAACATTCAGGTTCACTTATTTATAGCACCCCACTGCCCTCAAAGTACTCAAAGGACAGTCTTAAGAGAAGGAGTAGCGAAGTGATCTGAAGCAAGTCAGTGAACCAGAGCTAGAGTTTCCCATTTTAAGAAGTATTTATTATTTTACTGAAAACTGTATTCATCTATGAACAATCTATTATCTAAAAATATTTGTATGAAATAAATAAATTTGCCCTAGAACACTAAGCATGAGCAGAACATCATTTACCTCACATTAATGAACAGCAAACAGAAAACCACACCAGGAAAGTTATCTATAACAACCCATTAATTGAAATTCATTAGCTTTCAGGACATAAATGTCAAGGAAAAAAGGAAAATTAATTACTTGATTTACACTAAAACTGGCTTTATACACTAAAGCCACTCCTTCATTTACAAAAGACTTTGCACATATCAGTGGCAGTAGCATTTTATCTTGAATTCTTCACAAACATGCACTGCTACTTTCACTACAGTCCTGATGGCTTCTTATTGCTACCCACAACTGCCAGCTCAGTACCTCAGCTGATTCATTCATTCTTACACCATGGAGACCCTGCAAGCTGGGATGACAAACTCTACTTTCTGTGCTCATATCAAGCTGACCAAAGCATCCATTTTGCATGGCACTTCCTTGACTTACTTACTCTGGAAAAAAGGAATATTAACTCTACTGACCTGAAAAAAGTGGGTAACAATAAATATTACAAGTAGCACTTAAGTTTCTCAGACTATCATAAAATATATGCAACAACACAAGCTTTTTCTTGAGTTATGACTTGACGTCCATTAAGTTTTGGTCTAATTGTGACAGGATACTAGCTTACAAAATAATTTCTGCCTATTTCCATTTAGTTAAGGTAATTAAAGTACCTAATATATAATATGCTTGAAATTTCAAATTCTTCAGTACAAAAAAAGTCTGTAGAAAGGACTAAGATGGGGGTTTTGACTTCTGAATTTACGATTCAGAAAAAGTAAAACAGGATTAATCAGATCCTCAAGAGTCCCAGCTATTGCAAGAAAATTCTGCAGTTTCCTTTTTTATAATCTCTAACACTAACAACACTACATAACACATTTCTACTAATGTTTCAAGTCCTTAAACATTGAGAGCCTAAGGGACATCAATTAAATCTTGCAACAGTTTAAAGGAAAAAAAGAAGTGAGGTTATGGCCTGCATTTACCTCCCCACCACAATTACTGAAAAAGCACTTACTTTCCTATATCACACAATACCAACCTTTAGCCACACTGTTATAACATTGGTGAGGCCATGAATGGAGCTCTGAGTTTCAGGCTTTGACAAGTGATGCTCCAAAGTTTCCACTCTCAGGCCACAGTCCAAGCTGCTCCTTGCCAAGACTGCTCTGACCTGGCCTAGTCCCTGTCTGCCTCTATGGAGTAATGAATTAAAATAAAACAGAGGCAACAACAGAACAGAAAAGACAAATCTGACTCTTCAATACAAGGGAATGCTATTTCCTTAAAAAATACACTGAATTCTCTTTCCAACACTGTCTTGCATTTAAAAAAACTTAGAACAAAATGCAGAAGAACAGGTCCCATAACCCCAACTCTCCTCCCCTTCATTAGGCTACAAACAAGCAGAAGCTGCTCTTTGACTGTTGAATCCTCACCACTAAAAGAATGCTGTCCAAGTTCATGAAAACTCACGGATTCAGCATTATTAAACACACAAGTCAACTCCAGCTCTTAGAATCCCTGTACTGGAATAGGCAAAAATCTCTGAAAGCCCTCAGAGGAAATATTACAGTTTTTTGGCCTGGGTTTATACTCTTCCCTAGCCCTCTGCTCTGGCTGCTGCTGAAACCAGGGCACCAGCTTGACAGACATGCCAGTAGTTTTCTTCTGCAGTTTTCTTTCCCAATGAGCAAAAAAGCAATTAGAAAATTGTATTTTACTACACAGATGAAACTACACAGATGAAGTATTCTACTTCATCTGATTATGGTTGCAGAAGTTGAAGGACAGAAGTTGATAAAAATTGAACACTGCAACAAAGGCAAAAATGAGCAGGTGAAGAAATAGGGTGAAACAAGAGAAAAATTAACACTGAAAACTATGAAAGAAGAAAGTGGACTAACAGATAGGCAAAAACAAATTAAGTGGTCATGCTATAAATATATAACTACTTACTTGCTTTAAATTTCAAGAACCAGAAAACAAAATATATCTTTTTGTGCTGGTTTCTGAGGCTCAAAGACAAATTAGCAATTAAGTTTTTCAAGTTCTGCATTACTTGAATTTAAGTGACAGCAGTAATGTATGGTATAAAAATTAACACCAGACAAAACCCAACCTGCCAGCACTCCTGCCATTTCCCAGCTGCACCAGAACACAAGATGAACAATCTGTGGTTCCAAGATGGGCAGCATTGTATCTACTGTACTTAGGAGATAGTAGAGCAAGAAAAAACTGAGAACATTTCAAATTCAGAAATGCCTTAGGGCAGCAGCTGGGAATTCACCTGTTACTTGTATCATTAATCACATTCCCTGAGACTATTAATTTAACCATTAGTCCTTTCCAGATACATTTCAAGATTAATTCCTGCCACTCTGATCATCTCATGACTGACACATCACTCAGGGGATGAATCTATCAGACTGCATTTCCTTATGAGACTTGGAGATTTCTGGGGCAGATGATCATGATTGCTGAGTGACACATAAAGGCCAGAAAGTGAGATTCCATTCCCTGCATTTAACTTGCACTCTTGCCAGGCTTCCAAACATTCTCTAGACATTTTTTCTCGTTTTTTTTTTTCCCTAGTGTAATTTATTCAAAAACATCAACTAGCACTGTACACTACAGAGAGAGAGAAATTGTTCTGATAGTTCATGTCCCTCTCCACTGGAAGAAACAGCACACCACACAACCAGTAAAAGTTGCTATACTGGATGAGAGCAAAGGCCCAACTGGTCAAGAGTCTTACCAGCAGTAAAAACTGACAGATGGGCAAGTAGGAATTAGACATATGCCCAGTAAATTTCCCAGAAAACCATCTCACAACCTGACAGTCAAGGTCCTCTTGAGCCACTCTCTGTAACAGCTTCGTGCCACCTGCTCTTTGCAAATCCATTTAACTCTGCTTTTAAGTAATTTTCTTCTTGAGCCTTGAAAAAGAGCATTTTGTCCACAGTGTTTTGTGTCAGTGCCTTTCACAACTTTAGAAGACATTTTACGGGACAGATTTAAAATTAGGTATCTATTGCAGAATTTCTAGCTGAGAACCCTCTTAACTTCATTTTCATTTTATGTCTTTATCGTATTTTCCCTCAGGTTTTTTTTTTTTCTGCTTTATTTTTAAGTTATCTATCCTTATAGATAACTAGATTGTTCCTCTTGATGCTTTGTTACCCTTTGTCTTTTTACTTATTCTATATCCTTTCTAAGACAAGGAAAACAGAACCCCCCAAAATAAAAATTCTACACAATAAATATACTCAGATCATATTCTGTGTTATTTGCTACTACTTCTTTAATAATATCCAACATTTCATTTACCCTTTTTATTACTGCATGATACTAAGGTGACATTTTCATATAATCATCAGTGACAACTCCAAAGTCTCTTTCTGGAATTGAAATACTCTAATTTGTAGCCTATCATATCCCTTTTATCTCATGGCACCATTAATTTTAAAAGACTAAGTCTTTTAAAGGCAAGAACCATAGTTTTCAAAGACTTTTGTAATTATAAAAACAGTGATGACCACATGTTCCCACATAGATTTTGATCTACATGGTCTCTGTTTTCAAAGATGTCTGGATGATCTGCAAGTCCTTACTTTCCCATTACAAAAAGAAACTGATGTGTCTTAAGAATATTTGTTTATCCCTCTACCTGTTAATTCTTTTGTAATAATAGAGAATTTCCCAAAGTTCATACAGTAAGGAAATCAGACCTGCTTAGGTGAAGTCTCAGAAAGCACAGCTTTGCTCCTTTTTAAAAGAGCATCATATGTGCCTCTTCAAAATTTTTGTTCTAGGAACCAAGACAGTTTAAACAAAAGGGTCACACAGAACATAACAGACAGTTCAACCATATTAAATGCAAGTTTTATAAGAAATCCTGAATAAATGCCATCTCCTATTGATCTTGTGTGCCTCTTAACACATTAATCCAAATTCCTTTGGCACCTGAATCTTATTATTTTTCATACAGTAAAATGAGTAGTAGGAAATACTCTGAGCTCAAAGCTGGGACTGCCCTAGCTAGTTTTATGCTCAGAGATAGGCATCTACTTTGGCATTCCACACCTATCTGGGAATATAATTTTAGGTCTGTACTATCACCACCTCCATCAGCAGTATTTCATGGTCACTTTGCATAGCACTTGACTTAGCATCTAACTACTCAAGTGCTGCTCTGTAAGAAGGATTAATGTGCTCGAAGTCTAAAAAGCTTTACACAGAATTTTCCCTGCATTCATCTTTTTAAGTTACAAAGTTAAAAGGGAAATTAAAAGCAGTAGCAAAGAAGTGCAATAAAAAGAGGGATTTTTAAAAAAATATAAATTGCTTTCCAGAAGTTTACAGCTTTCAAAGAGCAGTTTAAAGCCATTATATTAGACGATGGATCAGAGATTGTGATGTATTTTGACATTCTCAAGTAGAAACTTTATTTGTCATTATACTTTTTACATAGGAAATACTAATTTATTACCCTGATTTGGCAACTACATCATGTCCCACTAAGCTTCCAAAATGCTTATTATACTAGTACCAATCTTAAAAATTAAATTTTCTATCTGACTTGGAATACAGATGCCTTTTTCTACTAAATAAACAAGCCTTCTAGTTTCTGAAATCTATCCCTACATATTTATAGTCTGTGACCATATCATCTCCTGACTTTCCTTCAGATGAACTAAGTAGAGGTTGTTGAGTTTTCATTATAAAGCAGGTGTTCCTGAATATCATCTACAGTTACAGAACACTTCTCTGAACACTCCAATCACTTATCATGATTTCAAACTGATTACCCAACACACTACAGAGAGAATCCAGAGTTCCTTCTCTTTCCAGTGGGAAAGCTGACTCCCTCCTCACCTGCTACATCACACTGGGTATTCAGATACAGTTAGTTACCTAAGAAAAACAAGTACAATTTACTTAGTAAATCAGATTTGCTTTGAAGTAGAACTGTATCCCAGAAGCACAAGCAATCTTTCCTCCCCTCCCTACTTTGTCATGAAAGGCAAACACTACCACCTGGAGCAACAGAACACAGGCTTCTCAGTGACTTCTGCAGGCACCAGTCTTAGAGAAACAATTTTAAATAAGCAAATACACACACTGTGAGGCAGCACTGATAAAGAGAATAAAAGACGAGGGAAGCCAGAAGACTCATCCAAAACATTCCCACGGTACGGCAGTTTCTAGCAAGTACCACACAAAGCAGTGGGAAAGAAGATTCCATCATCAATGATAAATCCTGCAGTATACCTGCATCCCATAAAATGTCTGAAGTCCTATTTAGAAGACTGGCACAGATGCATAGATACTAGTCTCCAATAACAACAATAATACCAACTTCCATACAGTTTAAAAAATGTTGGCAACTCACAAAACAACCCAAAACTTAGACTGATTACAAAGACATGAAAAAAATTAATAAGCAATTCTAGTTTACCAGTGTTCTGGTATAGCTTAAACTATTTTGTCTTGACTTTTTCTTTTTTTTTCCTATGAAAAGTATGTATAAGATGGTCTGATTTTATGGAAATCATTGCTTAAATTTATTATTTCCAAAAAGACACTTGCAAGGGACAAGAATATACAAAGGAAACACTGTAATAGAGCAATAGCCTGAAAATTCATAAATGCCAAGATCAGCTTACAAGAGACAAAATGAGTCATAAATGTCTGTTATCTGTCTGGAGAACACGTCAGCTCAACTACATCCTAATGTGCAGTTAAACACCAACAAAAAGAGAAGGGCAGCAAATGCACAACAGAAACAAGCTGTAGAGCAAGGCTGACGTATTAGACAAGTGGGTTATAGGGAACAAGACGAAATTCAATACTGACAAGAAGTCACATGGAATAGCAATAAACAGCACAGAGACACCCTGAGGAATACCAAACTGGAAAACAAGTCATGAAGTGCTTTGGTTGGTGGCAAAGGTTTTTTTTAAATTATACAAGATAGACAGAAGGGAATCCTTGCTCTGCTTTCAGAGGATTCTTTCAGTCCTTCCAAGTGTGCTCTTTTGATATTGAACCTTGCGTGTGCAGCCACAAAAACCTGGTACATGGAAGGGGGCCTTAGGTCTTTCAAAAGGCAAGTGACAGAACTGCACCAGTTTGGGCATTTTTGACAGTTTCTTAGGGAATGAACCATCATGTGGTCAGATGGCCATGCTGGTCAAGTGGGGATTAGAACTTTAACAACTTGAGCACCTACTGTAGCAGCAGTTTCCAGTAGGTAATGTTGGCAAAGCTTAATGAGGCACAAGGAAACTTCTGTGGCTCAGGAGAGTCAGGAAGGGCTATTGGTTTGTCTTGGAGTCCAAGCAATTCCTGGAAGAAACTCAAATAGTAGCAAGAGGCGACCACTTAAGAGGTCAGTGGATGATCCCAAGTAAACAAAGGTATAGCTTAAAAGATATTGCCGCTCAGCATATCAAAGATTAGGCAATATTTTTTCTCTTTTTTGTCATGACAAACTACTTCCAGGGAGAACATTGATGTAATTAATTTTGACTTGTATAGAATTGACTGTTGCTAATGCTATTTTGGGAAAGACCAGAAAAAGCAGATCCTCAAAAGGATTCAGGGACAACTTGCTAGGTGGTGTGGTATTAACAAGTTGTCAAGTCTCAGTACTAAATTTGGCCTCTATTACATTTTCTGAGCTTCCAGGACAGATGGCACAAGGTTATCAGCTTTTGTTGTGCAACAGGAATGCTCCTCTCCGTTCTGTAAGGAATAAAACGGAGAAACCTGTAGAGCATTCTTGAAATCATCTATAGAACAATGCAATCTTCACTTGAATTAAATTTGGAAAGACATATTAGAAAACAGCTTTAAAGGAAGCATTCTTCCTCAAGGGAGGAATGCACCCACTGGGATCCCTCTGCTACAGAGCCATTACATGATAAGCAAAATGTGAATTATGTGGTTATACCAATAAACAAGAACAAGGCACTTCATTTCGATTGCACGCGAGAAACATAACATGAGGAGGTTGATGTTTTCCCAGCATTGTCATCTTTTGTGGATCTGTCAAAGTAATTCACAATTGAACTGTACTGGAAATGCTTCACAGTATGATAATGCTTGAAGTTAACAATCAGCAGCATGTTGAAATTCGTTTGAATTCTCTCCCAAGGAAAGCAGTGATGGACACATTCTACACTCAGGCTATCATGCCCATCTTAAAAAAAAAAAAAAAAAGGAAAAAAAATAAGGGAGTTCAAGAGCCTAAATGCTTCACTGAAAATTTTAAAAAGTAATTGTTATTCTTCAGGAGAAATTTAAGTCCTTTCTTTGATTTGGAATACAGATAAAAGCAGTGGCCCCAGCAGAGGTTCTAGGAAAATGAACCAAATCCTTCTCAAAAGATACTGCATAGCTAGTGTGCACATAAAGACATCAATTTATCTTGTTTAACAAAACAATTTCTCTTGAGTTGCTATAAATCCCAGAAAGACTGTTGACACCATGTTTACCAGGACTCTGAGCTGGGTCTAAACTAGAAGTCCTAAATTCCACAACAGGATACCATGTCAGCTTCCAAACACGGATGCACAGACCACTCTAAAAGACAAGGTCATGTTTCTAAAAACATCTAAGAATCTTCTATTGAGCTAAAGTCTTCAAAGTAAAGGAAATATCCTGCCCACTCTTAATCATAATTGGGAGTGCTCTTGATGTCATGGACCAAAATAGAAGAACAGGAAGAAGACGATTTTCACTTTAGATTCAGTGGTTCTGTCAGACAGTAATTTAGTTAATAATTGTATTAACTGAAATATGTACAGCAGCTTTGGCAGCAAAACAGAAATGCTATACTACAGGAGCCATGCTAGAGCTGTTCAGTAAGCTGGCAGCTGGTGAAAGACAGACTGGCCTGTATTTGACTTTCAAAACACTTTGTCAATCAATACAAGCCTCAACTGTGAGGGCAACTATCACAATATAAAATAAATTAGGAAAGTTATATAACAGCCCTAAAGAGTCCTACCTTTTTCACAGGCTTCCATGCACTGGGCTTCATACAGCAAGACTTTGTTAGTCCACCTGTGTAATTAGCTGAAGACAATGGATTAAGAGGGGATCCAGTGTCTGCCTTGCCTGAAGATTCAGACTCTGGGGCACAGTGCAGACAGAAAGCCCCAGTAGTAGCAGCAGCAGCACTCCAGAAGCAAAAAATTCTGTGTCTCCTTCTTTGTTTACCAGATTTCTGACTCATTCTGGAAAAAGTAATTTTCTTGAGACACAATGCAACAGAAATATGAAGAAATGTTACCAACTCTGAGTGAGACAGAGCTGTGAAAGAACAGGAAAGAGAAGGTGGAACATAAACCCCTCTGGCAGGAAGCAGAGCCTGCAGGTAGCTGAAGCACTGGTTCAGCTCTTATCACCACTCCCTCAGCTCTTATCAGCACTGCCTGCTGCAGGTGATTAGCTGAGGTGACAACCTGCACATGCCAGCACTGCAGTCACACACAGGGCTTGGAGGGAAGCAGCAGAGCCCCATCACTGCACAGGCCTGCCCTCAGCAGAGGGGGACCATTGCCCACAGCAGGGAACCAGCAGGATGCTGACAAAGTCTACATGGCATTACATGAGTCATCCCAGATATTCCTAAAATTTATTGAGACTATTATGATTTTTAAATTGCCTATCTCTAAAATGTTAAGCAAATTTCACAGTCTTGAGAAGTTTTCATCTCTACTGTATACAGAAAATGTTTACAAAATGAACCAAAGGTTCCAGAGGAAGTCCTTTAATGCTTTGGTTAAACTACCAAGAATTTCCTGCTTTTTAAGCCTATTGATTGGAACACATATTAATGCATTCCTCTTACAGAATAAATTCATACTGCTTTTATCACTGCTACAATGCCAGAACTTTTATCACTGCTACAGTGGCAGAACTAATTTGCAATACCAACTCATGCATTTACATATCTGTGATTTTACATAGCTTAAAAATCAAGAATAAGAGGGAAACTTAGTACAATAAAACTCATGTTTCAGTTTGAAACAGAAGGTGCATTGTTATAGAGAAAATCATCCAAAGCATGTACTATTTAAAGTTGCTTTCTCTTACATTCATCACAATATTGGCAGCAACAACATATAAATACTTCAATATATATCAAAATACAAGAAGGATAATAAATATTGCCCTAAGAAATAGTTTTTTAAGAAGTACAATAAAAGAGTGATTAGGGTAGAGACCTGACTTTTTTAATCATTATCTTTCTAACACACCTTACAACACCTCTATGTTGTTGTGTGATTAGACATAGCATTTTGTACATGCTAGAACTATGTCCATAATATTCCAATGGGATTCTGAGAACAATAGTCTAGGACTAATGACGCAGTAAAACTTGTATCAAGAACTTAAAAGGAAGATACACAAAGTCGAGAAATGACTGAGCTTAAACAACTCACAAAAAAAATTGATAAGCTCTGAAATTTAAAATTAAGTTTTTGAAAGGGTTAAGCAGATTTAGGGTGATTTTTCTGCCCTGATCCTTTTCATCTTTCCTAACACGTCCTAGAAAACAGAAGTAAAAATAAGCACGGGATATTCAAGGAGCTAAACAAATTTTCAGTATCAAATGCTGGAAGTGTATGCTCAGTTATGTGCTAAGAACCAGTTTAATGACATGTGGGACTCAGACAAATCAGTTTCTGCATTTGTAGCACACCATGGACCAAATGCCAACAGTTAGAATGCTTTCTGAGACATGATGGCTGGATTGACTGGCAAGAATAGGGGCTTCTCAGAGCTCTGGAAAGACTTCAGAGAAAAGCAGTGCTCTTGATACAGGTACTACCCTTGATGCACTGTGCATATCTCTTGTTAGGACAGCACTTTAAATTACCCTGTATTTATCATTTGCATAATGGTATATTTACTAACCTCATGTCACAGTTATTCACCCTTGTGACAAAATAAATTTGTTGTATCCTTGGTTTTATCATTACCTTCCATTTTATACCACAGATTTGGCTTTTATTAAAGAAACTTAAAAATTTGCCAACAAAAATTGATATATCAGCTCCTAATCAAATTCCTTAATTCTTCTATTTGAGTGACTAACACCACATCACAGAGAATGAGAAGGAAGAAACAATAAAGGCTTCAAATTCCTGAGCATGTTAAATCTGCTTCCAGGACTCATGAAGAAGTCTGGGGTGGTTAGCTGGGCACCATGCACTTGGGCAGGCGTGCATTCTTTTGGGCATAAACCAAGAAATAACTACAGCAAAAAGCAGTGCTACCATATCCAGCACCAACTTCAGCGTTGCTTCTTTAGGATACAAGACCCTACTCAAAAAATACCCTGTCAAAATCCAAAGTTCTCTTACCACCTTGCTGGGGCGAGGGTGACCCAAGCAGGTCCCAGAGAAGGACAGGCGAGTGCTGCCACATCTCCAGGAGTCATTTCCCTTTCACTGGAGATGGAGGGAACAAAGCAAGTATGATCATTTCATGGCATCCAAAAAAGCCAAGCAAATGAAGGGACAGCTAAAACTGGTGGCTTTGTAGCAGATTCACAGGGGAAGCAGGAGACAACTACTTTAAAAACCACCAAATGGTTTTGTATCTGTTAAAAATCATGATGTCACAACAGTAAGAGTTGATAAAGCCCACGATCACACGTAGAATTTCTACAGGCCAGGCTAGAGAAGTATATCACATTTAATTACCTATTTGGACTCTGCAAATGTGATTACATTGAAATGATGGGGATGTATCTCAAAAGAATGAATAAAAGGCATCAAAAATGTTCAGAATACTACAACACAGAACACAAACTGAAGAGAACTGAAAAACAAAATTGCACCACAATGAACCACCTCCAAATGCCTTTTTCTGTCCTGAGGCTAGAACAGCTGCAATGGTGGATAAGGTGCGAGCACAGTACAGCATCCTTCCAGAGGAAGTGGCTTCAACAAGCTCTTATGTTTTTAGTGCACAACTTCTGAATATGCTCATTAAGGTTTTTTTAACAACCACTTCAAAATATTTTATGTTTTTTCCCCTCCTTCTGGCCACGAACATGTATAAGCAGTTATTTTTAATGAAGAACTGTCAGAGCTATGAAAAAATCTGGCAGGCTTTCCCAGAGGTAAGCAATCCTTTCCATAGCAGAAAAATAGAACAAACACTGGGATATTCATGCAGTCATGGCTTTGGTTTGAAGGGATCTCAGGAACTTTACCTGGTCCAACCCTCACTCAAAGCAGAGCATATTCCATATTTTATTTATGAGCAGATTTCTAGGCCTGACTAGTCAGTCCAATTGCAAGCTTCACACATTCCAATATTACTTCTTCAAACTTTAAACAAATGAGAGCAACTATAATTTTTATTCAAAAGGTTAATACTATATATTTTAACTTAAAAAAACTCCAGTATTTAAAAGCTATTATGTCTACCTAATGCATCACTTGGAGTTGTATAATGACCCATTAGAGAAACTACAGGATCCAACTTCCACATCATGTACAAGATGCAACAAGAAAGTCAAAATTCCCCTCTAAGCTCTCCTATTCATTGCTTACTCCTAATTCATAAGCAAAAAACCAGGTAATAATAAGCAGACTTCAGAGGAAGTGCCAGTTTACCATCTTCAAATCAACTACTAACAGATAGAAATTATCCTAATAAAATGAGTGTCTGAGGGTAACAAATTTTTCCTTCTTTTATAAGTTTTTGTATTTAAGGTTAAATCATTCAAGACATCTTGACTAATGATGAATTTCACTTGACAGTAGCAAAAAAACCCTAATCTCCCATGTTTAAATAAATAAATTCTGACATTTCAGCATTGTTCCATAGGTCTTAGTCATATTTTCCAAAGAGATACTAATTTTCTAATGCCAATAAGTTTAAACTTCTCTCAGTGTCAACCTTAAGAAGACATTCAAAAGCCACACAATTAAAATTTAGCTTGCTTGCTTTTACCTGACTTTGAATGATGATTAACACAAACATCACATAGAGCAGATGGACAGTGAAGTCGAAAAATGTCATGTTTTTCTTACAGACTGCACTATTGAATGTACACCCTTTATGTAAGGGAGACATTCCTTCATCTGTGTATTATTAGTAGCCAAAAAACCTAGAAAGCTGTTACAGAATTGAATTTGTTGTGTTACCTAGAGTTAAGGTTTTAAATTATTTAATTCTTTAGATAAAAATCCTTAACCATTAAATACGTAGCCTATTTGATTTCACATCTTACTAGAGCTATGGAATTGATATTTCTTAACTACGTTATTGCCCTCCAGAGCTAGGCAGCAGAATGCAAACTAAATTTTCAATATTTCACTGTTTCATTAAGATATCTCATATTTAAAATTGCTGGAGGCTCATCACTTGCAAAATAAATAAAAATCAGACCTCATTTAGTGTTTCCATTTCCATGCTTTAATGCTAGAAATTATACAGAGCTCTTTAAAATATGAAAATGAAAGCAGACAGCAAATGCCATTCATAAATAAGAGATTATATGAAATCATGCATATATAAATAATTGCTCTTTCTGACTAGCAAGTAACCAGAAAACATGCAGACACAATCACTTTAACATGTGGCATATTACCTGGGTGGAGCTGGCAGCAACAGAAATGCAGTCAATGAACCCGTGTCTCCGAGTGAAAAATGCCACAATCTGCTGCCACCGGGAAGGCTCAGCCCGTAACTCATCTGTTGAGCCTTTCTTTGCCCACTGCTTCTGTTTGGGGCCTACCGAGCTGTGGCTGGAGCCAGCGCTGCCTCGACTGGCGCGAGAATAGAGGAGTGTGTTATTTCCAAAAATGTAATTCATCTCTGCAGCTCTGCAGGTGGTTGCCAGGCAGTCTTAATTCCCTACCAGCTGCTGAGTGGTGAATGAGCAGGAAGAAAAAAAAAATGCAGATAGAATTACAGCAGCATCGTTTACAAACCAGGAAAACAAAATTCTTGCTAGCCGATGCTATTTTCCTTCCAAGGTTTTCCACCTCTTACATTCCCTCTCTACCTGTGATTACAATGATGAGTATAATCTTGAGCAATTAAAAAAAAAAAAAAAAAGCAGTAAGCAAAAGCTTTCCTTATTTTCCCTTTTCAGAACGCACAGGAGGAAAACCTTGCTCTCTCTTCCTAGCTGCCAACAGACAGTTAAGGGAAACTGGGTAGCAGGTACTGTACAACGTTACAAATTCACAGCTATGAGGAATGTGGCGGATGATAACAGCTACTGGGTGGAGAAAGCACAGATCAAAAATAACCAAGTTTCAATCACTGCCTGTAGAAATATCCAATAGCATCTTTTCACTTCCTTGCCTGCATAAATTATGAACCTGAAGCAAACAAAACAGGGAATATAGAGCAGAGCTGCACTTTTCACTGATTCTGTCTTTACGAAAACACTCCACAGAGCAAAATTAACACCATGTTCAAAACAAATATTTAAGAAACAACTGTTTGCTGATTTCTTCTTGTTTTTCCCTGTTCTTTTGTGCATACAACAACTATAGAGGGAGTGAATCTCAGTGCCACAAAACAATCATTTTGTGTTGTGTATCAGAGGATGCCTAGTGAAGTCATTTGACTGTGTTTTGGGGTTTTTTTAATCCTCAAGAAAATCAGAGACTAAGATTAAATACTATGAGTCCACACTCTGTTGTTCTTTTTCTGTGAGTAACGTGTCCTGTTCATAACACCTATGTCCAAATTTCTGTGAGTGCTGTAAGCATATTATGAAAGCAATAAGTGTATATATATATATATCTTTCTGACTCAACATTACTTCTCAAAAACACAAGAATAATTCAAAACCAAAAAATTCTTACTATTTACTAATGACTTTTCAAGTAAGATTATTTTGATATCTCATGCACATGACAAGTATTACTGTTATAGGTTTTCTCTGCTCTCTTCATAGCAAAAAAGAATACAGATTAATTAGCTGAAAGATTATATGGAACTCAAGTTACCTTACACAACTCACAATTCAAATTTTTATAGCCAACTATTTTAAAAAAATCCTCCAGCTCACATCAGAGGGATTATTTTAGAAATCAGTTAAATGTCAAGCTTTCAATACCAGCTCATCTCTGAAAGCCGAAAAGTTATCAAAACCATTTGTGGTATATTTCTACAATCATGATCATAGCAGCAGGGCAAGCATTTTAAAAAAGCAGAGGACTCTCCATATGACAAACAAAGGCAGAAAAATTCCTTACAACACAGCCACAACTTACAGCCCCATAATTCTAAAAATCCACTGATTCGTGATGTGCGTTTTAGTGGAGTTACCAAATTCCCTCACATATTCTTGGGACGCAACATAATCTGCTGTTTAACAAACTCTTACTGACAGCTATCCTATTCTGAGTAACAGTTTTTTCCTGCCGGCTTCTATTACAAGCAGAAGTAAGAAGTACATTAATTGAAATCTGTCATAGCGAGATCAATGCACCATTTACTTCTAGCCACCAGTACAGCTCAATAACACACCACATGCCAATATTCTGAGCACACCTTTCAGACAGACTTTATTAATATTTATAAAATACAATGGCTTATCACTCTAAGTCATATGAAACTGGGTCTGACTTGTGCAGTGTCCTTAAAGCTATGAGTGTAAGATAGATAATGGAGGTTGAGAAATGCCTGAGACACAGTAGATACAATGACCGTTTCAAATGGACAAGCTTTTCATAATGGGAATTTTTTCACAGGAAGACTGCAGCACTTCCTGAGCCCTACCTTTTTCCAGACACAAAAAGCATACCTAGCCTGAAAAATACTATGAATTTTTTACCAGAGAAATTGATTAATCCCTGGCTATGACTGAAGGTGTTTGGAACAAGGTACAAATGATATGCTTTGAGTTCCAAATCTTTTATAAGAGTCAAGGTGAAAATATTTTTTATCTTTTTCTACATATAGCCTTGAATGTCAACACTGCTATACAGTTTATTAAATATCTTAGAGCACAAGAATTTGTCTAACATTCAAAAGAACTTCTTCAAAAATTCATTTTTCTCTCTGTTTCTCCCAATAGGCTCCAAACAATGTCACATGGAAGATTATTGTGCAAAATTCTGGAAGAAAACACTGCAATACACGGACAAGAAATGTTCCAAGTAGCTATTTTTTTTACTGTTAAATCAATCTGTCTGAAGAAAATGGAGGTTTGCTGTGTTTTAAGGCAGTTTCTTTCAAGTATGATTCCCACACAGCCAACCATCCACTATGGCATCAATTACAACGTGATTTTAGAAATCAGCACTTCAGGAAAGCATCACATGGACAAAAAGCTCCCTGAAAGCGAAGCAATGATGATTTAATTTCAACTGAGAGAGAAATCCAGAAAAGTACTTAAGGAGGAGGTTATGCAATCCTGCTGGTGATGCAAGGCAGCAATCTGTGGCACCTACACTCCATATGGATGTAATGGTATCGAGCAAGATTTGCTGACGCCTAAGCAGATACAGTTGCAGTTATTTGTAGAAGGAGCCAGTACTGTGGTGATGAGACAAACCCTAATTTTTACATGTTACAAAGAAACCTGAAGATAAAGGCAAAGCATAGCTCTAGAGAGGGCACAAAGTCAGGATAGCACAAAGGAGTCCAGATTAGAAGAATGGTCACTTGTGGAGTTGAAAAAACAGTGCGAGGCTGTAAAAACAAGGGCTTGTTCCAGTCAAAGAGCATTTCAACAGAGGGTCAAACACCTACAAGTAGAAACTGGAAAAGGTTCTATTTGCACAGAAAAGGCAATATCCAGAGAAAGGAAAATCATCAACACAGATGTCACAGCTGGAATTGTATCTGTGAATGATTGCCTCCAGAGTCAGGAGGCAGAACAGGGAGGCTCATTTGGAAACTGCAGGAAGTCCTAAAAGAAGCAGAGGGCTTCCATCACCCCTTTTTCATGTTCTGGATATTGAACTGATGGGACTAAAAATAAAAACAAAGCAAACAAAAAACACCACACACTAAAACAAAACAAAAACCACTATTTACTGTTAGGCAAGAATTGAGAATTTGCAGATTGGAAAAGATTCCCACCCCAAAACAAAACAGCACGTAATTAAAGATTTCTACATCAGTGCACATATCTCTACAGGTAAGAAATTTACTGCAAGATTTGTCTGCATTTGTGGAGGCTGCAGAGTAACATAATTTGTTCTGTGGCCAATTAGCAAGATACAGTAATCACAGTGGTTACTAAATGTAAAAATCAACATCAAATACTTGGACTAAAATTCCTCTGACTTTATATCCAAGCAAATTGGTATTATGATCTTGCTGAGACAAGTCAAAACATGACATAATGCTGTATTTTAATCTCTCAGATAAAGGTTTCCTGGGCATAACTTTACATACAGAATGCACACCTAAAATTAAAAAGGCACAGCAACAAAAATTGTTTGTGAACAGAAACAGCAGTTATATCTCAACTACCCTTTCTAAACAAGAACCAACAATCCCTCTGAAGCATTTGAAAGTGTCTTATAAAGTTTTACTACCATTCGGCTAAACAGAGTATTGGCTAAAATAAGCACAGACCCTAAAGGAAAAAGAAATTGTCTTAACAGAGAAAATTCAATAATGACCTAAAACAATGGCAGGGACTTATTTTATTTTCAATATCAGTTAGGTTTTGACCAAAAACAGAGGCAAAAGAAATGTTCAGAACTTGGATATTCAAACATAAGACTACTCAACTTAAACTCTTCAGGCATAGGAACAAAAACTACTGAAAATGTAGATACAAACTCATGTTTCTTTATTACACTTTTCAGAACTCTAGATTTAACAAACTTTCACTGGCATAAGTGTAAGTCTCATAAACAAGTATATGCAGTATCCTAAGCCAAAGTCCAGGAGTTCAGGACTCAAATACTGTGGAGAAAAAATATTCTTAACCCTTTTTGCTAAGAGATGCTATAAAGTCTATCTTAACTTTTAGTTTAGATAGGACTGAAGGATAGTTCTTGATCAAGTGGCATTTACATAATCAATAAAAAATATATATCATACTGCTGCAACCAACTTATAAGTAAACATCCCAGCACAATTATTCTATAATGCTCTGTTTTAGTATAAATATTTAATATAAAAGATCATTACCTTATTACTCACAATACACCTCAGACAACCTACCAATCTGGGCAGATTGAACTGCCTGGTCTTCCGCACCCTGCTCATGAACCTCCTGCCCATCTTTTTGGCACGCCAGACTGATAAAAACATCTTGTGTTCAATGCAAGTCTCCTCAGGCTTGCTTCAGTCATCAAAATGAACCCAACTGCACTGAGAGCTCGGGGAAAATCTCTGGTGAAAACAGGGCAACCTCTTCTAGGAGGACTTGATGTTGATTACTGTATCTTAGGTTGTTCTAATGTTTGGATTAATCCACAGTCCATCTGTTACAGCTTTTCTATCTTGTCTCTGTTGACAAGAATTTATTGAGCAGATACTAAAGGAGAACTGGGCAGATTTGGTCAACTGCTTCTTACTATAAAACACAAACTGACACCTCTGCATGTATTTCCACATTCTTCAATTACAGAAGTTTAAAATCAGTAACCTATCAAGAACTTGCACAACGCATTTTAATTAAATACTTCATAACAGCTTCTCCCAAGTGTGACCACCGAAGTACGATACTAGTGTAAAAATAAGTATGCCTGAGAGTATCTTCTTTATGATTCCCAGTATTCTATGTATGTTCCTAACACCAGAAGCACTGCCTTTCTGCTGAAGACGGCAAAGCTTTACAAAGTTCTCAATTTAGAAAAAAGTAACAGATTGCAACCTTCTCACAATCATAACCCAACTTGCAAATTACATGTCAACTGATCTTTGATTTCTAAAAGAAAACAGTACCTCCATCTTCAGGTTAACCTCCCCTACCTGCTCAGACTGGAGCAGGACAAGAAAATCTACTGGGGCAAAGAGGAAGTTAAAATCACTTTGACTGTTGGCTAACCTTGAACCCGCACAGTTCAAGTCATAAAGACCATCAGCCTTCCTGAGAGAAGAAAAACTCTCACAATTAACAGAGAAGGCTGTTTTAACAGCAGCTCCACAAGCTCTAAAAGACTTCTGGGGAAGCACTTGAGAAAACAGAGGGGATTGGAGAGAAGACACACACCAGGAGATAAAAAGAAGGGAACCTATTAATATTATCAGCACAAGACTTGGATTCACATGGAAGGGAGATTGTTAGCATTGAAGGAAGGATGTGTAAATATGCACATTTATATAACAGCTATTTCCATACAGCTTAATGGGAAGGAGTTAAATAAAGGTGCTTGTTTGCAGTTGAAGAAACAAGCAATGTATGCTGTAACACCTTGGTTGGTATAGCCAGAAACCAAAAGACTACCAGCAGTTGAAAGATTATTTCCAAGTCAGAGGCTGACCACTGTGTTTACAGGCTATAAAACAACTATAACCTGCCAATCTATAGTTCTGAATATAAATTTTAATTTCTGAAATAACCATTCCCTAGTAATTTTCATCATTTTAGAGACTCAGTGTTACTGACTGTAGTTTCATTGGTATCTCTTGAGTCAACTCTTTACCAAATGGAAGGGAGTCAAATTAGTTCATTCTTCATTCCATGGTAGCTGCCCTCTATCTCTGACCATTCTTGTTGTTCTTCTCTGAGTATCTAAATTTGCCTTCTCAATCAAGATAATGAATGGTGGAGATCTCTAGAGTGATAAGATAATGCAGTTTTATTCCCATTTGCTTCGCTGATCATTCCTTGTATTCCATGTGCCTTTTTGACTGTAAATTGAGTACTGAGATGATTATTCCATTAATCTATGATAACCCTGAGCTCTTCTTCCTCTTAGATGATGCAATGAGAGCAAAAGTTCTTCCGAGATCCTTCTGGTAACCTCCATCCATGATTATTGATCTTCTTCGTTACCCTTTACTTTCATTCTGTTGTTGGTTTGGTTTTGGTGGGGGCATTTTTGTTTGCTTTGGTTTTTTAACAACTAAATCCCAAAATTATTTTTTTCTTATTTCATGGCAGCTTAAGTTTCTCCATAATCTTTTTTGAGTGCATCCATTGTGTGCATCTAAGAAAACCTAGAAACCTACAACAACAAGATGATCCCTAAAGCACATGCTTTAAGGGATTTGTGCAGCAGAAATTCTCTTTGCAATGCCTTCATTGCTTTCTCATCTCTCATTTCTCCACATGCTCATTGATTCTGCTCTTTAGAACAGTTTCACTATGCCAGTACAGAAATGAGAGCGAGTTCCAATTTCTCCTCTCCCTTCTGGAAGCTATTTTAAGAACAAGTACCACCTTGCCATATCTTATTCCTGTGATACCACAGCCAGGGTAAATAGGCTGTTTCACAGCACTGCAGCACTAATAGATAAGCAGTTTCAAATCAGGGTTAATTTAAAACCATTAAGCTTAAATAACATTAGGTCCTGGAAATACTTTTCCAAAGATGACTAAACATGTGAAAAAAAGCAGGCATACACCAAGTGGGCACAAGATATTTATTCCACAGACAGTGCACGTAGTCAGCAGAACTGCTGTGCTAGGATTACAAAGCCTGTCTCAGCAAAGGTTTGGGTATCACTGACACATTATTAGACTTTTTTTTTTAACTGTGTGTCCATTTGACAAAGCTCAGGATATGGGGCACAAAACCACAAGCTGCTGCTTCTAAGCAAGGAAAGGCTGAAGGACATACTTCTCACCCTACAGGCACCCACCACTGGGTCAAATAAAATGCCCAACTAACCTACTGCCTCTCTCAGCAGTGAACGGGGAAGGTGTAGAGTGATCCTTCCCTGCTCAGTACACCATCACAAGCTCCAACAGAGGTTCACAGAGCCAAAGCAGGTAAACTCTGTCTCACTGCTTTTATTCTAACAAACGACTATTTGCACTCTAATGCAAACTGAGCCTGAATATTTTCTCCCAGATCTGATATTGCAAGGGGTAAGCAGATATAAAACACAGGCACTGGCACTGGGCACAGCTACTGCTTCAAAGGTACTCCCTGGGTGTTTCATCTGGGTAAAAAGATTCCTTTGGTTAGAATTTGGGGGTAAAACGTCAATCTTTTATTCAATGGGGAGCAGTATTTCACATCAGTTTGAAGCATTTCATTGTTCAGAGAGAGGAAAACAGTAACTCATTTGCATTTAATGTCATAATATTATGAAGTCATAGTTTTATTCACCGACGTAAGTTTATATAACCACAAAAGAGTCCTCCAAGTGCTTCAAATGGATAAACAACACTAATCCAAATGTTCCCTTTGGTAAAGGCAAGTGGGGATTTTACTGCCATCACCTGAAGCACAAGTGCTGTAGCAGAATACAACAGCCCCAGCCAGAAGGACGGGTCTGTGCAGGAGATCAAACAGGCAAACAGCAATGGGAAGGTGATCCCTGCACTGCCTGTCCCCAGCACGCCCTGTACAGGGATGACCATTCCTGGGAACAGGAACTGAGGTCAGGAAAGCACCCCTGGGAACATGTGAGGACAGGAAAGTACTCCTGGGAACATGTGAGGACAGGAAAGCAGCCAACTGTGCTGCATGAAACACAGACAAGAGTCCATGATTATGGAACTACACGTTAAAGACTTCCCCCACCAACCCAAAACTACTTCTCACAATTCCTAGAGTGTTCTGCTACTCCACTGATGATTGCACAAAGCTGTTCTAGAGACACCAAATATTCAACCAGTAGAATGTCTTTAGCTCCTTATTTAGCTATTATTTAGCTCTGATTCAGTCAGTAATTAAAGTTTTCATGTACAGTATGAATAAGCAATTTTATGGCCCTTACTAGACTAATAAAGCCAGTACAATGTTCCAACTGAAGCATTTCTGTTCAGCTGTCCATATCTGTGGCACATGAAAGGAACAAACCAGGTGCAGGCATTTTCCTCACACTCTTTGAAGATCGGTGCTATGGTGAAAATCTCCAGAGATAAATCATTGAGAAAGATTTGATTAAAGGAAGAACAGCAGAAACTTCTCTCAACCAGTAAGTCTAGCTTCCTGTTACCACATGCAGCCACATGATAATATAATTTATAAACTTATCAACTACTTCGAACAATTTTTAAGAACTTGTGCAAATTTCAAATGGCAATTATGGATAAAATGGAAATGCATTGAATGTTAAGAAATTATTTCAGAGCAAGATGAAGATTTATCACACTTGTCATGGTATATTTATCCAGTACAAGATATATTTAGTAGCTTACAAATTATTACACATTTCCTTTAGAGTTTCAGCAGTAACAGTGAAATATTAGCCCCAAATACCAACACACAATACACAAACATATTAGAGAAATATATGGAAGCCCCAATCAGGTTCTATACTTAAATACTGGATTGCCATGCTACGTCATATATATGAGATAAATAATTTGCCATGCCCAGGTTGCTCTAAATAAAGATTACTGATTTTTTTGTTGTTGTTTTATTGCACCTTGACCCACTATTTTATAGCCTTGTAATAATCTGTTATTCAAAGCTTCTTTCCTTGATAGAAAACTTCAGCTACCACTCCACAGTTTAAAAGCTTGCTTGGTACCATACCATATCTGTGACAGTTTTCACGTGACTGGAGCTGTTTAATGACACCATATTTTAACTCCAAAGCCGTCACTCCGAAGCGGCTGTGATCTCCCTCTCCTCCAGCACTAAAATCCAGGGATACCTGGAAGCGCTGTTGTAGCATCGCCATCTCGCGGCCACTCCGCAGAGCAGAGCATTTCAGAACTCTGGGCACCTCACACTGGAACCACGAGTTTCCAGGTGCAATTTGGAAACCCCGTACTGAAGAAATTCTGGTACTAGCTGCCTACCTACCTGAACATATTCTTCAAAAACTTTGGGACAGAATATTTGTGAAGGATTTGAAGTTTGACCATTTTCACGATTTCTTCATGATTCTCTACCATTAAATACTTTTTAAAAAGCTGTTTTAAGCATTAGCGTTCCATTTCACACAATATTCGAGAACAGAGGACACAAAATCTCCTGGGCCAAGTTTACTTCTTTGCTACTTGAGACACAGGAAGTAAATATTTCTTCTTAAATTGACAAAGCTTCACTCTAATGAGACAAAATCTCTAAGTCTTACTTAAACTTTAAATCCATACAGGTAGTCTCTCTTACTTTATCCTTATTGCAAACATGCAATATTTTAAGCCAATCTGAATCTGAGGTAGCCCATTCCCCTGTCAAGAAGATAAACCACCTTCATTTACTACAGTACTTAACATTTGATGAATAGCAATCACATACTCATGATCTAAAACTTTGGGATCCACATTTGTATTTTTGGTCATTGAAAACTACTCTTTCAAAGAGCATCCACTTGTTCAAGCAAGTTATAAAAGCTGGTTTAAGTCCTAGAGTATTTGAAAGCTTCTCTCAAGAACAAAATGCCAACCAGTATGAACCAGGCATCTCCATTCCCTTCTATATTAATGCTCCATACTGCAGAGAGCTTGCTATAACAGAAGGTATTCCTCAAAATCCCATTCTACTGGCTTCTGCAGCATTGCTTAAAAGCAACATATAATCATAAAACCACTGACTTCTTCAAACTACTAACTCTGTATTTGAAATTTTAAGTGCATTTAACATTTATATTTAAAACAAAAAACAAACCCCTCTTATTATTTTATTCATGTCATATACACAACATTCTCTATTATGTTTAGTTTCCTTAAGCAATGGGCTATCAAAGAAAGCTGATTGAGCTCTTGTATATCAGCCAAGACCTGGTCCTTGCACAGTTCATCAAGCCAACCTACCAAATAAATCACACAAAGCACTCTTAAATCAGAGCTGCTGTTGCTAAATTGCTCTTCAGCACGAGCTATGCCAAAACTATGAACACCTTGCAGATCATCAGACCAAAGGCAGAACAGACCAGCTATGCTAATAATACAACAGCAACCTTGGGTTTTTTCTTCAGGAGAGAAGAAAGCCAGCAGTCAATTAGCATCAGAATTCAAAATTACACAAAACACTGGTAAAACAACTGAAACCTGGCACACCCAGCCCAGTTTTCAGATGAACAAAGCTTTGAACAATTTCAATTTACCATTCATTGCTTTGAAATTAATAGAGAGGAGTTACCTGAAAATAATCAGATATATGCCAAAAATGGTAATACAAACAGAGTGGTAATACATCCCTTATGAACATTCTTCCCTATTGAGAGACGACTTCCCAGCATTTTCCAATGTGAGACAGATAATAGCAACCCTCCTCAGAGACCTAAGACACACAGTATTTTGAAAAGGCCCTACCATATTTTGTAACTATATTTAATTCTGCTTAATTCCATTTTGAAAATAGTTTTCTTTCTTCCAGATAGTTTTACAGCTCCCCTCTTTGCCTTTTTGATCCCCTTATGCTTTCTAAAAGGCAAGACTAACTGCTCTAGGAATTAGGAAAAGCTTGTGACTATACAGAGCTGACCTTAAATCCCCAGAGGAAGAGGACTTTTTTAAAATTTATTTCCAGGGGTTGCACATAAAAGGTGTTTCATTACTTTCCAAACATCAATAAATTCAGGGAATTAGACACGTGAAAGTGTGTTACTGTGTGTCTAACTTCATAAGCAAGGAAAGTTTGAAGTCCTAGCCATGCCCCAAAATGAAAGCTTTGCCACATGACTATTCTCAGAAGGCTTTTCAGAGGGCAATGTAGCCCACTTCTAAAACGTTATTCATTAGGGCTTAAGGAATTCAGCTGGTCTAACTGAAGACTATGGAAAAATACTGAGAGTTCATTATGGAGATATAAGTAAAATTCACTGCTTCAATGCCATCATACACTTTTAGAACTTTTAAAACTTTTAGAAAAACTCGAAAACAATTACTAAATGCACTCACACACTACAGTTGGTTCTTCTACAGAATCCTTACAAGTCAATGACAAAGAGGTGATACATTCAAAAAAACCTTTTTCATAACTGAACAAATGGAAATATATCTAGGTTCAAAACATTTTTTTCTTAAAATATCATAGAATGGTTTGGGAAGGGGCCTTAAAGATCATCTAGATCAAACTCCCTGCCATAGGCTCCAAGACCCTGCACTAGACCAGGTTGCTCAAAGCCCCATTCCACCTGGCCTTGAACACTTCAGGGATAGGGCAGCCACCCCTTCTCCAGGCAGCCTGTGCCAGGGTCTCATTACTCACAGGAAAGAATTTCTAACTAATATCTAATCTAAATCTACTCCCTTTCAGTTTAAAGCCATTCCCCATCTTGTCCTATCAGTACATGACTCACAAAAATTCCCTCTCCAGCTTTCTTGCAGCCTCTTTACATGCTGGAAGGGGCTCTAAGGTCTCCATGAAGCCTTCTGTTCTCCCAGATGAACAGCCCCAACTCTCTCAGCTTGTCTTCACAGGAGAGGTGCTCCAGCATTCTGATCATCTTTGTCCCCTCCTCTGGGCCTGCTCCAACAGGTCCATGTCCTTCTTTTGTTAGAGACCCCAGAGCTGGATGGGATCTCAGCAGAGCAGCACAGAGAGGCAGAACCCCCTCCCTCCCTCCCCTGCTGCCCACTCTGCTTTGGATGCAGCCCAGAACATATTTGGCTTTCTAGGCTATGAGAGCACATTGCTGGGTCATGTCCAGACTCTCATCCAGCAGCACCCCCAAGTCCTTCTCCCCAGGGCTGCTCTCAGTGTAACAGCATTTGTTCTTTGCAGTTACAAAGGGCACTATCACACACAAACAATTCATGCTAGAAGTACCAAGCTCTAAGCCTACCACAATGTAAGCCCATCTCATCACTCTAAAGCCTAAACATTCCCCAGTATCAAATAATTTCTCCACCTTTCCTTCAAAACCAGCCATAAAGACTCAGATGGAGTCTTTATGAAGACTCCATCTGAGTCTTTATGGCTGGTTTTGAAGGAAAAGAAAGCAGCATTTAGTCTGACACACAAAAACACTGTGCTATTCAGACCATGATTGAGCTACATCTATCTACTAACACAGTAAATAAAACTGCCTGTTATTACCCCCTCCCAAACCTCACACTCAGTTTGTTGTTTAAATCTTTAAATCTGTCTTCAAGTTACTGAGGCAATCTTGCAAATAATGGTGCTGCATGCTGCAAAACTCCAGAGACATATATGGCACTTGGATTATTACATATTGCACATAGACCCTCAATTAAAATATTTACTAGAAACAAAGTCAGAATTGACTCTACAGGTTTCTGACTGAAAATCCAAGATGAAAACGACAGCATGAACTTCAGTGCCCCTCAAAACTACATCCAAAATCTTAAGTGACCTATAGTTGTTTTCTGGGCATTTTACTACCATGCACGTCTAGTTAGAATGTGTGGAACTAAGGCAATACTTTAACGTATACTAAGTACATTTCACAAATGAGCAGTTCTATAAAAAACAGAAAAAGGTGTTTTGCATGCGTTTTTTTGCCCCACAAAATTAAATTCCTGAGAAGCATACCAAAACAGTTCACTCTTTAACTTTAAAAAAGCCTACCTTTACTGGTGAAATATGAGAATGGGAAACAAATCCATGGACATTCTCAATCTGTGACAGATTTTTCTCCGATACATGAACCAGCTCTGGACCTGTCACCTCATTGGCAATGTGTGGAGAGCTGTGCTCCTGTGGGGGTGTATCTTCATCCTGATAGCGGTATTTCTGAAATAAAAGTCATAGAAAAAGATCAGGCCACCACAGAAATGAGAAAAGATGATCCAGAAAACCTAAGTCAGACAGAAATAGTTGTTTCTCTGACTTTGCTGACTTCAAGGCAATACAATCTATAAATAAAAACTTTAATTAGCATTTTTAGTTTAAAGACTGGTCCTATCCAAAAATGGTCCAGCCCTTTTAGTCCCACCTGAGATTTCTGTAAAGCTACCTAAACCCCAGCAGGATTTACTGTGTCCATAAGAAACATCCCAGCATTTTCTAAGCACATTCACTTTCACACACTATTGCTATACTCCCAAGTATATAGTAAGTAGTTATTAATAGTTCATAGGGAAAGTGTGTCATATTATTAAAGGTACAGAAAAACCTTCTAAACACATACTCTTTTTAATCTTGGGAAAAGTTATTCCTGTTATTGAAGCATATTTAGGATAGAAGATATTTCCTTAGGGTTTTTTTAAACAGAATTCCAAGATCTACATACTACAGTTTAAATAAAAAATAGACATTTTCTTGGTAATTCTTTTATATATCATAACCAAGTAGGTAACTGCAAGGAACCCATTTGCCTGTAAGCACAGGAACACTACACCAAGGCAGTATCTGACAAACAGTGCATAACTTCTAACCCTCTCAACAGTTACATGCAATTTCTATTTCAGGTTACCACAAAGATCCATTCCCTTCATGAAAAACACCTACAACATTACAAAGTTAAGATATACAGGATAAACTACAAAGAAACTGCTTGAAATGATCTATCAGTTATCAGCTCCTGTAATGCTTAACACATTCTTAACCCAACTGTAAAGTAGAAGCAATTCAAGTGTATTTTCTCTAAAAATACCAATTAGCAGAGAAGCACAAGACCCACTTCTTCCAGCATAAGAAGTAACTCCTAAGAAGAAAGCAAGAGCATCCCAACTTCTGTTACCACAAGAACCCAACTCCAAACACTTCCAGACCTTCTCCTCAGCTGGATGTACCACAGATGAGACGGTCAAGTCTGACAGTTAAGAAAAATTGCAGTGGTTACGCAAAAAGCCCTCATTTTTCAAAATTTTAGCAGAGAGGTTTCATGAGATAATCAACTTAATAGCTACTCCTACCAGAAGATATAAGTTCTTTTTCTTTTCTTTCCCTGCAGCAGTGAGATGCTGGATTGCTCAGCCTCAGACTGCTGCCATTCATCCTTTTTCTGAGACTGACTTGTTTTTTACTTATCAAAATAAAACCCTGAAAGGAGTTGACATTAGCTCTCTAGAGCAGCCATATTAAACATTAGAAACAAAGAAGAATTATAATTTAAACAAAATGTTGGCCAAAAATACAAGAGTACATTACCAGAGTATAAATTAGACCACATTGGCAATTAGAGAAAATAAACACTGGAGCTGCAAGAAGCAGAGAAAACGTCCTGCAGCATCAGAGAATGTAAGAATTCTGTGAGCTTAAAGCAGCCTGCTCCACTGATAAGGCTGTATTTGGCTTACTCGTGATCCAAAATATCCCTAGCAGATCTTAAGCTTAGATTTCTTTATGAAATACAGGAAAATTATTTAAAGTGGATTTAGTTTCCAGATCATCTCAGACAAGATCCTGTAGAAGCTAGAAGTGGATCATTCCAGTTTTACTGTGGGTCCCAGGCACACACAACAACATCCACACAAAAACCCTGAACACACTAATTAGTCAAATAGTCACAGGTCAATCAAAACTCATTTCCTTTACAGAACAGTTAATATCTTTAGACAAAGCACAGAATTATCTTGGTTTTTTCCCTGAAATCAGATATATTTATTAGAAACAGGCACTTTATTAGAAACAGATACTTGAGCATGACTGAATGCAAACAGGCTCTAGATTTCACTAATAGATATATGTTTACATTAGAGTATCAGTGCTTATAATATAATAGTGCATATGAAGTTTTAATAGATCCGTATTTCATTATTTTGCTTAAAAATGAAAAAATGTTGTGATAAAGAATTCTCCCCTAAAAGACAGTGACAGAGCCTACAATCTTCTCAAAAAAATTTAAAAAGTTAACTGCTACTTAAGATTTTGATGTAGTATTTGAGATTGACATTACTATTTGACATGAAGTTGGTTAAGAAAAGATTTAGTGCCATGGTGTGGTTGACAAGGTGGTTAGGTTAGACTTGAGAATCTTAAAGGTCTTTTCCAACCTTGTTGATTCTGTGGTTCTGTGAAGTGCACGAAAACATAATATCCACAACCTATTCTGAAAGGTACCACAGCCCTCCACAGAAACTACTGTTGAGCAAAGTGCTTTAAGTAAAGCAAATTACTGTATCTTGTGACAGCTAATTCTCTATGGAGGCGTTTCTACTGCTTTACTACAGAGCACTACCCCTGAATACAGTGCCTCAAGTGAGCTGTTGGTCAAACAGCCACCGCTCAGCACCCTGCCCTTCCTCTCCCAGGAGCTGCCAGCCCCTGGACAAGAACTCAGCTGTTCCAGTCATGCCAAGGTAATTGTGCTGCTGCATCCAAAGGCCTGTGCAAGTTCCCCTCCACAGGGGTCTAAAGACACAATTTCACAGTACAGCCCAGCTCTCTCCAAGGGCAGCCAGGGTCTGAGGAAGCAGAACCCATTCACTTGCTCTTGGTCAAGCTGTACAACTTCATCTCCCTGCCCCTTGCTGGGAGCACACAGCTGACTTCAGACAGTGAGCAAGCTCAGCAAGCTTATCTAGCAGAATTGTTTTTCCCCTCTTCCAGCAGCAAGAAATTTTCTGTAGTTCCCTAGGTGAGACAAGTTGAGGCACACAGCAATGCTGGCATTACAGGGAGAAAAGAAGCTAAAGAGCTAAAGGCCAACCCACCTCCAGTGGCTAGGAGCAGGTCATTACTCTGCTTACAAGTAAGAGAATGCAAACCTGAATCCAAATACAGGCTCTGAGGAGACCCTAATTTACACGAGCCAGCCGAGCAAGGACATACCAAAGGAAAGAAAAAGGTGTGGCAAAGCAGCTCTGAACTGGCAGACAGTCTCAGCTGCACACTTCCCAGCACTCAGGTAGTGGCCTTTAAGTAATTTACCTCCTTTTTAAGGAGCTTTATGGATTGCTTTACAATTTATAACCTTAAGTCCAAAGCAACCAAATTGAACATTTAACATTTAACACATATATCTGACAGGGACACTGCCTCAAAGGATTCTGTTGCGTTTGACAGGTGTGTCAAACAATTTAAAACATTTCTGATGCAACATAGTTAACAGGATATCTTCAAGCTAAATTACTTTTGAAATAGGTTTTGAAATGTCACCACACTCTATGGTCACTGGTGTAAACTACTGAAAAATCCATTCACTTTAATAAACCAAAGCTACTTTTCACGAGATGAAACTCGAAAAGGAACCCAATTCACCACAGTGAAATCATTTTTCAGGTCCACAACATCCTTGCTTCAACTCTCAGGCCTAGCAAAGTTAGACAAAAATAAGAACAAAGTATCTGCAACAATATGCAGGATAAATAAGGATTTTTCTGGACATTTTATAGCAATATTTATCAGACCAGAGAACATCTGTTCACAGGAAAAGCACAGAAAAGTTTTAGGAAACCCATTCTAAGAGGGTCTCTTTAGTCTTTCTAGTCTCTTATCTGTATTTTTCAAAGAAGATATTTCAAACTCCCTTCCTTCTCCAGACTTTAGCCCTCCCCACCCACCAGCCATACAACTCCCAAGTTACTGCTCACTTCCATCAACAAAACCAACAAATCCCAGGAAAGCACAGTCTGACTTACAGTCTGTCCCTGGGTAAAGTTTTTATTTTCACTGTACAGGTCCAACCATGGTTAGAAAGAGGTTAAGAATAAAAGAAGACTTGAATAAGTAAAGCTAATACTTTGAATTTGATAAATAAAAAGAAGCTCTCACACCTCCCCAGCTTTCACAACTCTGTCACCATTCAGCAGAAAATAACTTCCAACAACTCTAATAACAAAAGCAACAATACAGAAAATTTTGCATACCTTGCTAAAACAAAACTAATAAAAAAGGAGTAATATATTAAAGATGCTAATGTATTTTGTACAAGTCTTTCCTGTAGTCTAGTGCTAAACTAGAAACTAGTGCTTAGGAAAACAATAGTGCCTTCCACACAAGGGAAAAAAAGGAGACAAAACAAAGGTATGCTCCACTATTGCAAAACTGAAGTAAACTTGAAAGCTTCTTATTTGTGAAAAGCAAGAAGATTATGAAAGCCAAATAAAACCTCTTTGCAGCTAAACAGAAATTCATACTGATAAGTTAAAAGGCTGTGAAAAACAAAAGCAACTTAAGTAATGTAAGAAAAGATGATAGCATTCATGTCTTTTTAGAACTTCTTCAGTGCTCATGGAATAGGACATTCAGCATTATTCTCAACTTAGGCATAAACGTTAGGATAAACGGAATGATTTGCAATATTGGAAGAAGGTTTTTGATCTTGGAGTTTGCTTTTCAAACACAAGTTCAGTACTTTGAGTAACTAACTGCTTCATTCTCAAATAAAAGCACTAAGTTTTCTCTAATAACTAGAGCTATGACAAAGACATAAGGCATTTCACCCTTCTTGACCAGTTTCAGTTTGACAAGTGCTTGTAACATGGCTATTTAGGTCACAGTGTTCCATCATGTGTCAAAATGCACAGCCAGTGTTAAACTTATTTATGTAATGCTTCATGTCATGGACATCCACAAACAATAAAACAATTGAAGATAAGTATATACATTTACCAAAACTCCAGAAATAATTGTAATAAAGTTCACCTGTTCCAGAAGGCCAAGGAAAAGAGACTAAAGAAGGAACACTCAGATTGTGAGTGTTCTTTTCATGTGGTCCAAAAAAGGAAAACTGAAAACACTATTTTGTGTGATTACTTGCGTGAGATTAATCGTTTCATTACGTGAAGGAGTGGTACAGGTACCCTGTATTACAGTTTCACATTGTCATTTAAATATTTACTCAGTATTCAAAGGCTGTATCTTCTCAGAGGACAAGAACATGTTATTTTTAGTACTATCCAGCCCTACAACTTTTACTCAAAGATTGACAAGTGCCTGGTGCAAAATCTCTGCACTGGCAGCAAGTCACTGTTAAACAGAAACCCTCCGTTCGCCTGGGACGCGGGCAGCACAGAGGCAGCAGCGCGGAGCAGCCCTGGGGACTGTCAGCAGCCCGCGTCAGTGGCACACAGCCGAGCCTGTGCACACGCAGCCCCGGGCACTCACTCCAGAGCCGGCCCTGGCGAGCGGTCCCGCTCGGGCGGCTGTGGCCGCCGTGCCCCGCGCCCGCTCCGCGCCGCGCAGCCCAAGGACGCCATGAAGGCCAACAAGGCGCGGGACCCGCGCCTGCAGCGCCCCCCGNCTGCTGGCTGGGTATTTTTAGTTTGCCCTTAAAGTGAACGGCATCCCTGCTCCGCAGCTCAACGGGCAAAATCCACGCCGAGAGTATTTTCATTCCACGGCTTTCTTCCCTTCCAAGCTCACTGTTTAAACATGAGCATGCCTTATAAATAAGGAGAGTGCGGTTCCACAAAAAAAAAAAAGAGAAATATTAGGGTTATATCAAGTAGTTTCCAAATGGCATCAATAAATAGGTACATATTTCCAATTGAAAAATGCTTGGGACACAGGAAGGATAAGCAGACTCAAAACAAGGCAAAGGCTTCCTCCTGGAAATAAAGCATTCAACTTTAAGTTTTATAATATTTATGGTATCAAAAGAGCCATAAAAATTTAGATTGCTCCCTCCCAATGTAGGTGACATTTATTCACCATTAAGATTTTGTGATACATACATGTGTATATACATGTATATATAAATGCATCACACATGCATATATGTGAGTATATACACACACAACTGATCCCACTTTATAAAATAACATCTAGTTGAAATGTTTTTTGTTAAAAATAACAAACATTACTTGGAAATCCTGAATATATAAAGAAAGTTTTAGAGAGAAAGATTTCCTAATTTCTGCCTCAAAAGTAACTTCATACACACATCCCTTTAATTTTAAAGTGGCTTTCCAGTACTTAAGATTCTCCTCATACCCTTGACATTGCGTGTTAATTTTATGGAAAAGAAATAAAAAAAACATTTTTGACACAATACTGAATATATGCTGTTTATCATTCTGATGATTACCAAATTGTATATGTTTTATTCCTCTGAAACCTAAACAGCTGATGTAGTCCTAAAATGACTAAATGCCCGAGGGCACTGTTAAACCCAAACCTGCCACTAACAATTGCTTCCATCAAAATGATGTCAGGAGGCATTTCCAGCCCTGTATCTCAGTGCAAGTCTCCTGTGTATTTAATTCTCTACAGCCGAAGAAAATGAAAGCCAAGTGCAATAAACTGATTACGTGATGATTAATGCTGATTAATGAAGAATGACGACATTTCACATGCAGCATTCAGTAAATTCAAAATGTTGTTCAAAGGGATCTTTAAACAGTAGGCATGATAATTCATTACTTATGTCTCCATCACTAAGAGTTCGGATAATTGAGTAAGGCATGGAACAAAACACACACTTATTTAACCAGAAATTTAAGGTACAGTTACATTAGACACAAAAGCAATCATTCATTAAATGCAGCTTACATTTCCAGGAAAGTCCTTTTATAGACCCACCTTACATCCAAACATTAAAGATATTGTGTTGTTGGTACATGCTACTTTACAGTGGCATAGCATCGGAGAAAAACAATCCAAGTTTTTTATGCTAGGAGACATTTTTTCAGACCCTGTGCACTTCAATCGATCCGTGACTGAGATTCCAGAAAAATGCCTCTGTAAGCGCTGCTTGCTGCCTGTCTTTGACATTTAATCTAGGTCCATAATGTTCAGAAATAAGCCTTTATATAAAAAAATAGGTTGAATCCTTCAGGAAAAATGTTGCTTCACGTTAGAAACAAGATCTTATAAAAAAAGCAGAGAAAAAATCCTGTGTCCATTTTTAAAATTTTTGAGTCAGCTTTCTATTTAATTACGTTAGCGCCAGCTTGAAGTGACAACTGTCTCACGGCCCAAAGTAATACTCAGATCCTCTCAGCCAGAAGCCCGGGTTAGATCCAAGGCAGCTCCACCTGCTGCAGTGCAAGGACTGCTATCTCCTCCATGAAAACAGAAGCAACTCCAGCAGAGCCACTGCTCAGTGTGTGCTGCTTGCTTAGGGGAGGGGCGAGATGTTGCAGCAAGGGACTCATTACACGGCCCGACAGAGATAAACCCAACGCTTCCTGCAAGGTGCTTTCGCACTGCACCAATGAGCATGTGAAAACCCATTTTTAAATCAGCTGTGTGTAATTATAAAACCAGGGACGTTGTAAGCTTAACAGCAGGGAATTTGCTGATCTGCAATTTACACTAGCTTTTTCAAGGAAGTGCCAGCAGACCACAAAATGAATGGCTCTGGGATATTTAATCCTCATTTTCAAACATTAAAAATTCAAGGTTATTTGACACATCAAAAAAATGGTCTTTAACTGCTGAGTAAAATTCCTAATGGTCTACCAAATGTAATAAACAAACAGTACAGAAATACATTAATACTCTCCAACTTCAACACAATAAAAACAGAAACTGCTATTTTTCCCCATTAGCACTGTGAAATAATGAACTATCTGGACTATGCATCCATTTGATTATGAAGAGCTCTTGGTAAAGCATTTTAAACAACTGTACATGTGAACACTTTAAAAGAGTTTTAAAAAAAAGCTTTTTTTTCCTTAGAACCGAGGTAAATACAGTCTACAGTAAGTAGTCTCCTTAGAATGGTTTGTTTAGGGTTTGTTTTTTAATTGGGCCCTATAAGATTCAAACTTTATTTCCTTTTTTAGAAGTCCAAGGGTCTCTGCAGGATTTCAATCTATTCATGTATTTTAATAAATTGCATTACAGAAATTGCTGAAACTGATCCAAAACATGCCCTCTGCAATTACTCTGCTCTTCTACCATAAGCTAACTTGCCTTTGCAAAAAACTTCAATAAAATAACATTAGCCACCATTTCTATTTTTTATTGCATTAAGCAGTATGGTAAAGAACTCTCTTTAGGACATGACTGTTCACTTAAATTTACACCTGTAGCAGCCTTTTGTCATCTCCTTTTTACTTCATTTGGTTTACCTGATAAGCACCCCCTGAGGTAGCAAGTTTAGTGTAGTGTAAAATTGCATCCACACTTCCAGCTCAGAAACTAGTAACTTCATGAATTATACTGAGACAGTCAGCTTTAGATAAATGTGCAGATTGATGAAACCAAAACTAAGGCAAGATGTCTGGAGAAAAAAAATGTGTAACTCAGCCCACAGTAAACCTCAAAATAAACTTATTTGCATGAGGACCTCGTTGTTCGTAGACTCTCCAAGGATTACCAATGACAGTATTTCCATATTAATAAGCATAGTTTTCTTTCCACCATGTGCTGCGACCTACAATTTTTCACCAAATAGCCTTAGACATGATTTCTCACAGTAGATCATCTTCTGCATGTGAGTACAGCAATATGGGCTGGACCAAAGGAAAAAATCTAACCCTGAACTTAATTGTTACAGAAAAAGAAACAGAGTGTAAAGAAACCAAAAATGCACCTTATTTGTCTAGCTAAATTAGATTATGTTTTTCTTGCAAGAATATCCAAGGGTAACCCTAAGTAGAAAGGCTGACAGAGGTACCTAAAACCCCTTTATGTTCCTTCAGCTGGCTGGGGGTCCCAGTAAATGGACTCCTGACTGAAGAAACAGGGCAGAGCACAACTGAGCACATACTCAGACACCACACATGGAGCAGTGCACAAGGGGAAGGAACACAGCTGTCTCCTGCCAAACATAACAGTGTTCCTATCCCACAAAACAACATCTTCTATGCACTATGGATCGACAATCCATCTTACTTCCATACCTCTAATCGCATGGTAATGACATGATTTCTCACTGAAATAACACACAGTCAAATGCATGGCAATTTCATGGCAACAAATAAAGTCAAAGAGCCAAAAGCAGTTCTTGAATGTTGCAGAAATAGCTTTTTGTGATGCAGAAAATATAAGCTCTAATGTGCCATGGGCATAGAAGAATCAATAAGAGGAAGATACAGTCTACACATCCACAAAGGGTTCCATCAGGAAGATACAATAAGGAAGAGAAAGCTTAAGTAACTTCAGGCAATTACATCTACATTGTTGATGAAGACTGCATAAAACATCTGAATCTTTCAGCCATATATTTACAGCTGTAGATAAATAAATTGGTTACACTCCAAAATCATCTTTACCTTCATACAAAGATGAAAGGTTTTACACATTTGCCTGCCCACAAGCTTAGAAATACAATGTTTAAACTTATACAATTAAAATGTATCCTTACATATTTTGCTCACTAAACCCTCAGATTTAACTGTAATGGTTTCACTTGTTCAAAACAGTTATTTGTGCCCAAATGCTTTTATAAAAAAAGCTGTTAACATAAATCTTTCTGAAACAGGAACATATTGTATGTTCTCATGTAGAGAAACATATGAAACAGAAGATTTCCAAGTCTACTTTTGAGCTCTACAGAAACATATCCACACTTAATTATTGCTCTGATTCAAATTGAAGGTTGAATTAACATATCAAAACACAAAAAATAATGTATTAACACTATGACTAAGCCATTAATTAGAAGAATATGGCCTTAACTACCTATCAGTTCTCATTGCCAATTCATTAGTCTGTATTTTGTATTGTCACATAAAAGCTCCTACAGTCAGAGCTCACCATTTCCATGTTTCCTCAAAAGTGTTCTGAGTGAAAAGAACTGGCTTTATCCTTACAAAAACGCTACCTAAAATGAATTGTCTTTATTTCAGGTTTCATTTGACTGTTCACTTGGCAATAACCCATCTTTATGTATGGCTCCCACATGCACAATAAAAATACCCACATCATTATGATCTTCAATTAGTGAGCAAGAAGAATTTTGTTGTCTTAAAATAAGAAAGCTCCTACTTCAAAGTCTCCCTGAGCACTAAGAATATTAGATAGAGAGAAACAAGAGCTATATAGCATCAGAAAAACCACACTATGAGACTTCCATAGAAACTTAATGCTTCAGTTCAGCACTTGCCAACTATTCTTGATGGAACACAAGTAGTACCAATATCATCGATCCATGTGTTCCACCTGTATCCTCAGTACAACACAGGTTAGGAAACAGCAGTTTCATAAGCAGCAAGACCTGGAGCATTTAATGAAATGAGTAGTGAAGGTCTAACTTGACAAATGTACCAACTGTTCAGACTGCCAAACCAAAGGGGAAAAGGCTGCACAACTCTTCAGACGGAGCATGTCCCTTAAGTACCACTGCAGGCACCTGCCCAGCTGGTGGGACTCAAGCTTAGGTGCCCCTTCCCCAGAAGCCTGGGCTCGTACACTTCTGGGATATGTAATACAATCCATTTTTTTAATGCACTTTTTATCATCAGAACTACTTAAATCTAACAAACTTATTTTATCCTCTTTTCTGCATAATCATAGTCTGTAAGGTCTTCAGAAAGGTCTTCAGAGAGTACACAGAATGCCAAAATGACAAAGAGCTCTGCAAAACAGCTTGGATGCTGGTTTAAGATTACCCCATACTAGCACAGAGCTCTAATGTAATGTCTGTAATGATTTCTTACTCAAGGAGTAGTAATTTTATAAGCAATTTCTATAAGGCAAATGAAATTTGAACACTAGTTTGAGAACAACTGATGTCTGGGGCAAACTGCATCTGTCAGCACCCAGGAAGCTTTTTGGCTCTGCAGTTCTTGCTCCCTGAAGTATCAGATGACCATCCAAGCCAATTTTGAGAGAGTAGCCAAAAAATGTACTGCTTGTTCCTGCATGTTCCTAAACTGCCAAAAAATCACTTGCACCATTCTTTCTGGCAAAGAGGTTTATTAACTCAAAACACTGTGAGCTGAAATTCCCCATCTAAAGGGCATCTTTAACAGGTCTCCATAGTTTAGAAACATGTTTTTGTGAGCTTGGCAGGTAAACATGTTTGCAGGAGTTAAACCAGCAGCCACTGCTGCATGTCCAGTTCAGAATGCTGATGTGTATATGTCCTTTTTAAGAAGCTTAAAGCTGTCATATAAAATTTTGCAGAATACACCTGTCTTGGTCTAAATTTCCAAAACCCTGAAGAATACCACAGCCTCATTAACTTCAGAAGGAATGTAAAATATTACTTTGGAAAGAGGAAGCTGATTAATAGTTGCCTTTTTTGTTTTTTAAACTTGCCCTGCAATGGCATTTAAGCCCAGAACAGGTCCTAGGAATAGAAACTTCTCAGTGGGTGTTTGTGATTTTTTCTCCCAGTTTATTCCAAGTCTTAAATTGTTACATATAAGACAGATCTGGGACATCACTCCGATGAGGTCCTTCATAAGCCTTGATAAATCAAGCCAAAAAACAGTCAAGACTGTCTCCCTTCCCAACTAAGTGACCATCACTATGGACATTTGTATAAGCTTGCTTTAGGAGTTTTTCAGTCCAAAACAGAGGAAAATATAATGCCATATTGGAGAAAGAACTCAGAGGTGTCTGCATTATCCTGTCCTCTATATGCAAAAATAATCAGACTTCAAAATATGTTGTGACAGACTGAAGAGTGTTCAGAAGCAAAACTTCATGAAAAACAGACTTTCCTGACAATTATCACTGAATAGAGGTCCTACATATTCCAAGTGTGATTTCAAAAATATTTCATCCTATCATTCATCTGTCAGTTCCTGCCTCTTAGTAATTCTAACACTACAGTTTAACTTCAGCCAAACTGACTAGAAGGAATAGAGGTCTCTGAGGATATCAATCATGTGCAGGTTTCTCAGAAGTAGGTAGAAACCATGGAATAAACACCAGAAAATCCCCACCACAGGAAAGGGAAACAAGGGAGAGGGTAAGGTGACCTAAGCAACAACAAGCAGAATTCATATAATGAGAAAGGGATTTAGAATATCCAAGGGGAGAAAGTCTAGCAAAATCCTACGTAGGAGCTTATATTAAAACAGAAGCACACCTTGACAGAAAGTTACAGGTAGTCCTGTTTTGTAAGGCAGGCATGAAGCCATTGCATGTTTTGAAATTAAAAATGCCCTGAGTGAAAGATCTTCCTTTTCTTCTGATGTTTTGAAAGGATTTTAGCACTACTGGAGCATGCTTTACATCTTTAGTTTTCACACAAGAAGTTCCTGAGAATAAGAGAGGTCACAGAATTGGCTAGTATGACTACTCTGAAAGCCAAAACTCAACATTATTTTTTCCTAGCTGGAAACCACTAGAGTCAGGAGAAAATCTTCAATACAGACTAGGAAATGACTGAAAATAAATGGTTCCTTTTACACTGCTTGAAGTTTGATCCAATAAAGACATTGCACATGGAGCAGATAGGTGTCTATCTGACCTTCTGTTAAATTCACTGCAGCAAATTATTTCATTATATTAGCAACATCTCAATGAGGAAAAAAAAAGTTACTATATTTTGAATAGGCTGTACTGTGATTAGAATAGAACTCAACCAGAAAATTCCTAAAATCAGAATGTACTACATTCCTTCAAACATATTTAACATGTCCAGAAACAGTCCATGGTAGGCTGAGCCTGGATGACAGGTAATCATCTAACCAGCCACTAACTCGCTCACTCCCTCCCAGAGGGATGAAGGAAAGAATCAGAAAGGCAAAAATGAAGAGGAGAATCCTCATAGGTCAAGATAAATAAGTGAAAGGGGAAATAATTAAAAATAAATGAAACAAAACCCAACCAACCACACATACAAGTAAGGCAAGCCAAATCAGTAACCACCAGCAGATCAATGGCCAACCTCAGCAACAGCCACTGCCTCCTAAATTATTGCTCAGCAAAATATTAAAATATATGGAGCATCTTTTCACTCAGTTTGGGTCAGAGGTTCCAGCTGTATCCCCTCACAACCTCTTGCATGTCCCCAGCCTACCTGCCAGGGCAGCAGAATAAGAAAGTAAGAGGCCCTGACACGTGTGAGTGCTACTCAGCAGTAACTAAAACACTGGCATGTTCATCAGCAGTTTGTCACAATCCAAAACACAGCACCATATGGGCTGCTGAGAGGAAAATTAACTCCATCCCAGCCAAACCTGCTACCAGTCTGACCTGAAAAGTCCTTTAGTATTAAAAACTATGAGATCTTTGCATTCAAAAAACATTACTGAAATCATTCAGAGTAGAAGTATGTGATTAATCTAAAGCTGCCTTTGATGTGTTGGTTCCATTTGTCCATATAGGGGGAAAAAAAGTATTGATATATAGCTTTAAATGGTTCCACAGAACTCTCAAAAAGATTTCTAGTGAACAACAGACACTGAATCACAAAGATAAAACTGCTAAACTATAAAAGCCCTCCTGAAAGACCCAAAAGCTTTACAGCCTTGTCTCATCTCTTGCCCACACCTTCAATGAAGATTTCACCCAGTCTGTATTTGATGTGGATTGACTCCAATCTCAAGTGGTAATTATCAGCCAAGCAAGGTTATATTCTCAAGGCTATACTCAGTGGGAAAGATTAAATCCAGCAGGGTATGATTAGCTGGAACTGCTCTCCACAATGTCAAGTCCAGGCTGGAGGAAGGATGTGATTTCACTCTGGATTGTTCCCTGTAGGACCCAGGCTGACTAGGCTAAGCATAGCCTCCAAAACATTTTGCACCTTTTACATCTATTGAGCTTTAACAGAAGGTGAGTTTCATTAAGACTGTCACGTGGAACTGTTGGAGGGGAAGTGTGATGGGATGAAAGAGGAACAACACCTTTGAGGTTTATTGCAGTATGATAACATATAAAAATCCTTCAGTTATTGTAGAATTGCTCAGTATCTGATTCATCCCATCCTATCTTTTTCAAGGAACCTCTTCAGGAGAAGCAGTTTTCAGTACTGGTATACCTTCTAAATGGCCCATGCAAAGGAGCCACAAAAAGTAGATCTGCTGCTGAATAATTCACAAAGAATTAATAAAGCATCTGTGCCTCCCCTGAAAAAATAAGGGCAGACTGGTAAAAAAACAAGTGAAAATGAGTGAGAGAAAATATATTAATAATACATATCTTTTATCTGGTGAAGCCTCAAACTACTCCAGATTCATCTCAATTGCTGTTCGTACTTCTTAACACCACATCAAGAAGAGACTGCAATTTGACATATTTGGTGCTACATCAAAGCAGCAGAGCAGGAAAGAGACGAGGCTAACAATCTCATAGCCAGGAGATGAAGTGCTTGCACAATACCAGTAACAGTGGGGGCTTTTCCCCCCCTGCAGACAGTGAGAAGGTTGTTCCCAGAGACAAGCACAACTCAGTCCTTCAGTCCTGCTGTTTTAAAAACAGTGAAAACTGATCACATCTCAATTATAAAATAATCTGCAGGATGGAATCTCAACAGCAGTGCTGTTCTGTGGATGCTCAAATACTTGCCATATATTTCTGAAAACACAGAGGACTGTCACGAGGTTCTAGGTTAGGGTAGCAATGCCACTGCTAATAAGTTAGTATCACTTCTCTCCAGTTGTTAAAAAGTATTTTTCAAAGTATTTCTGCTGGTTTTAGCAGATTCGTTCTCCTATGCAGTGCTCACTAATATGGTCACCATTGCAGTAAAAGTTTCAGAATTTGCAAATAAGGAGGAAATACTTTAATTAACAAGCTGGAAAATAGAGTTGGGGGGGTGAAGCTTATAACTTTAAAAATTGAGACCACAAATTACGACTGAATCACCATGACAGAACAGCTTAAGCAACAAGGGTGGGAACTGTTACTTTATATGAACCTGAGTTCCACAAAGGAATCTCAAACCACATTTTCTTATAGCAGGTTGAATTATCTAAATGCTCATTAACACAAAATACATATTCTTACAGTGAAAATTGCTGTCAAATTAGAGCCAAACTATGCTAAGAATTCAAGCAGTGATGAATTAAATGCTTTGTGATTACCAAGTGCCGTTTCCCTGACCACAAGCAAACTTTCAAAATATTGATCCTGGACTCAATGCTACTTATTGATTCTAGAGCTTCTGCATATTAAAACAGGTTTCTAAACCACAGCATTTCAGCAGGAATCTAGGGCAAGAGTCCTGGCAGGCACCAGTCCTCAAAAAACACCAGCAGCTGTTGGCAAATTAATTGCACAACTGTTAGAAATGGAGTATTTCTTCTTAGTATGTTTTAGCAAGATGCTACAGAAAATAACACCCTACTTCAGCTTTGAAATTACTTCGGTTAGGACCCAAACACCTGAGTGACTATGACAGCATGTTATAGCTAATGTAGGTCATTCTCCACTTCTTCCTCTCCTCTGTTGCCTTTGAAACACCTAGAAAATAGAACCTCAACTAAAATTATAGAGGGGTTTTAAACCACCAAGTGGAACAAAACTACTAGCTCAGAAAAAAAAGAAAAAGAAAACCAGCAAGTATTACTTTTCTGTATAATTTTGAGAGAATCATAAATCTTGCCTATTGGAAACATTTCTGATCATCTCATCTGACAAAAGCCACAAAAATAAAAAAAATTACAGGGAATAACATCAAGGATAAAGATACTCAGTGGCTTCTATATGAGAAGCTTAACTGACAAAGCTCTTCATCTTAAAAAAATCAAGCAGCTGAGTTGGGAATATGACACTCAATCTTTGAAAAGATGAATGGCATAGAAAAGGCATATAAAAAGCAACTACTAACTATTTAAGACAACACAGGCATTAGCAGACAATTAAATTACCCAGCTGATGTTTGAAAGCAAAGAAAAGAAAGTACTGCAGAACTCATTGCCAAAACTATCAAATCAAAAAGGAACAGAGCAAATCAACAAACCAGGGTCTAATAAAAACGTGTAATCACTACCTCAGGAGAAGTACAGCAACTGAGGTGGGCACTTGTCCTTCATTTACAACCATCAAATAGAATCACTAGGGCTGCAAAAGGCCTCAAAGTTCATCAGGTCCAACCATTAGCCAGGCCCTACCATGTTCACCACTCAACCATAGCCCCAAGTACAACACCCACGTGCCTTTTGAACGCTTTGAGGGATGGGGATTTCACCAGTTTCCAATGCCCAACTGTTCTTTCAGTGAAGAATTTTTTCCTACTGTCTAACCTAAGCCTCATCTTAAGATGAATTACCAGTCGTAGTTGAAAAGGATCCACAAAGCTTACCCACAAGTCCAACTCCATTTTTAAGGAGTACCTATACTCTAAAGAATTCAATTTGCATCACCTACTACCAGAGCATCAGAGATTCAGATCAACTCAAGGCTTCCCTTGGCATCTTAACTACTGGTTAAAGAAAGGCTGATATAACAACAAACAGAAAGCGGAAAGGCAAAGGGAATGAAAATTACAAAAAGCTTAATGCACTTGTGCTTTGCAGCGCTGGGCAGCATCCAACAAAGCCAAACAACACAGAACGCAGCAAGAAAGTTCCACATTCCTTGTATGTTTATTTGATGCTGTAAGGGAAGTCATCACAGAGAGGTGAAGTCACTTTCATAGCACTTGGTTTGCTGAGGACACACAAGTTTAAATTAAGAAAGGAAGAGATACAAACAATACTTGCCAGAGTTTTCAAAAGCCCTTTAAGACATTTCATAAAAAAAAACAAAGACAACCAAAATAAAAATGGCCAATTCTCATATTATAGATAATCATGAACTAGACTAATGAAGGCTGGGATAATCCAATTTTAATGAAAATTACCACATTTGTGAGGGATGTGATGAATATTAACTATATAAAGGAATTTCCAAAAGAATATAGGAATATTGAAAAAATATGTAATATCAACAAGATTTTACAGCTTCATGATCAGCAAGTCAACAAATTAACATCAGCTCTGTAACCTGTAGTTAACATTTCATTTCTTTCTATCGCTCAAAAGAACATCCTCACCTACTTCAACCGTCAGAGGGATAAGGAAGCTGGGCAAATTCTGGGAAGCAGATCCCGCATTGTCGCGGTCATTGTCCCGGTGAGCAAAGCACTCTGAACACAGCAGAGGGCAGCAGCTCTCCACTGCCACTCGGCATTTCCCTGCTTGCAACAGCAGCCTGGAACGCTAACAATGCAAACCACTACAGACCAGAGTATATTCCTGCTTCCCAAGCCTTCCTTTTACAGAAGCACACTTTACCCTCTACAAAGACAAAAAAAAAAACAAACCCTCACTCTGATATGCAAACATAAGATCTGAACTAAAAACAAAACCAGGGAAGAAACAAGCTGATTCTATCAGAGGTGTCTTCACTTCCTTTGTTAAAGTCACAATCTGGTGCCCAAGTTGTTTCAATGTGCTGTTTATAAATTGCAGAACACTGGTGAGCTGATGCACAGAACCTAAACTTTATTTCAGTCCCTGAATGAACAGATGAAGAAGCATTTTAGTTAGTGGTAGAAAAAGTAAAGGTTTCCCAATTGCCAGTTAGCAGTCACAGAGTTCAAACAATCCTATTTTGAAATTAACTTTCCTGTTCAGAGTTATCAGATATGTACTTTTTCAATCCCTGTGACAGTAGAGATACATTAGAATATGCTACAAATGGTGCTTAAAGGATTTGAGATGACTAAAAATCCTTTTTTTTTGGATCCAACCCAATCTGATGCTTTTGATTCAAAATGCAAAGTGAGACAGATTTTTCTGCTAGGTCTCTCACACAACCCAAACACATAATAAACAACTTTACATGATATTTAAAATCATCTAGCTAAATTATAACAAGCTTGTGTTATCTACACCATTGTTATAAAAGTCTTTTATTAACTAATTACTTTAGCAGCAAGGATCCTTTTGATTTCCAGCTTTAATTTATTTTGGCTTAATTCATATTGTTCCCATTTCAGCATCATCTTATTTCAAAAGTCACTACCTTCTTTTGGGTTTGGTAAGCCATCAAAACAAACTCTTCCAGCTTTTTTTTCCTGCCCTCCTTCCCAGACAGCACTTCTCTCACCACTCTAATAGTACTTCCAGCTGTGTATGTGCAATTTGCAGTGGCCCTTATATAGCACACTGTAAAACAGAACTTTTCCATCTCCTCAGAACACTCTGATGGCCTCCAAAGGGTATTTCAATCAACCAAAATAAGATCAGGAACACAGTTATGAAGACCATACAGCTTCTAGCCCAACTACAGACTTCTTTCCAGTCACCTGAATTATAGTTCCTGACCTAAAACCAGCTGTGTACATCAGATCCTGTAAACAACCTATTAAGAAGTTAGGAAATAAAGAAATTGATCCATTTCTCACCATATAAGTGACATTTATTTCCAGGAAATTTTCTACAAACAGCTTTCAAGATGCATTTATTAATAACAGATCACTAAGTTAAATACTAAATTAACTACTTAGTTAGATCACTAAGTTCACTAAGTATTCCCTTGCCATTTCCTTAGCCTGAAGAAAGATGAAACCTAAAAGCTAAGAAAGGTTTCATGTAATAAAATAGTCTTCCTTTTACCTTCTTGAGTAACTGTTATAATAGAATTTAATTACAAATAGCAGCAGAAAGGTGATTTGGTTGGGGTTTCTTTTTAAAATGAACTGCAACAGCATCATCACTTCAGACTGCAGAATTATGACAGAAATTTCCTCTTCATTTTGAGTCAAGAGTTCTTTTGAGGAGAACTGTACCTGAATTAACTAAACTATAGCTAAGCAACCAAAGCAGTAGATTTTTCAGATTCAGTCACGATACATACTTGCATTTTACCACATATGAATGTCTTGGGTTTTTTTTTTCTAAACAGAAAAATAGCAGACTGAAGAATCAGACAGAAGTCTCCTGAGTAAAGCATTTATAAAGACATACAGGAATATACTACAAGTCAAATGTGTACAGTTTTGATATTTTCAAAGAATATTTTCATATTTCATACGTATCAACATATTTTCAAAGAAATAATGAGCATACAAAAGTGAAAGGCCATCTTTTTAATTACAGGAGAAAAATGGACCAGGTTCATCATTATAACACTCTATCTACAGAGTGTTATCTATTCTACAGATAAAGTCCAAGAATCTTGCAAGAATACAAGAAGTGACTGTTCCATTCTGGATTCAGTGCTACAACGTTTGGCCAACTCACCACCCCAGCAGCTGGAAAGCCCAAGTCAGCAGAGCCTTTGGAGTCTGCTTAAGAGAAAAGCTCTGGAGCTTGAGATACAAGATGTGCAAGAGGTGTGTCACCTGCACAACATGCCAAGCACTTCTCAGCAGTGGTGCCTTCACCAGGTAATAAAGGCACCCCAAATGCAGGTGGCTAAATGCAACTATCACACAATTTTCCCAACAGGCAAAAAAGAACAGCCAGGGGAGTGAGAATTCTCTGCAGTGGTTCTCCATCTCAATGGCACATTTGGGAGAACTGTCAATGAAGGCTGGCACATGCAGCCCTGCCAAGACTACAGCAAAAATGTCCTCAACAAATCTTATTTGTGGCACAAGTAAACTCACTGTTAGAGCACGAAGACTGAAAGAAGGAAGTAATTATTGTTCTAATGTTTTCACCACATGGAGGGTAGGGAATCATTCTTCTAGGCAATATGGGTTTGTCACTAAAACCCCCTAAGGCCTGTTCATTCTTTGTTGGGCATTTAGATGAATTCAGAAAATGCTGATGATTCCTGCCCACACTGACCTTTAAGACAGCAGCTCTCAGTTATATTTTAAGTATGCATTAGAATTTCATTTTAAAATGTCCTTCCCTCCTCCAAACCCAGATTTGGCAGTGTATGGCCTTCAAAGAAACATACCTTACAAACACAAAAACCTAACAAGGTTGAATATCTCTTAAATAGAGATAGTCTCCACCTGAATATGTTTTCAAAGTTTTACTTTTTTTGGTCTGGTAAATACCAGTCCTAGGAATGAGATTCAAGTAATGTTATTCCCACTTATGAAAGTATGAGTAATACCCCCTGACAAAACATCAGATTATGATTAAGCCTCAAATAAAGTGTAAAAACACCCCTCACATTAACAAAGCCCTGGTGCAATGCACTGCATTGACAAAAGAAGTGATCAAGCACAGTGCTGGCTAGTAAAACAAATCTGACTAGCAGCATACCAGATAATCAGCCAGCGAACTCAGCCATCCCGAAATCTCACTCCAAATAAGAGAGGAAGCCTTTTGGGGTTTTTGCCATCAAGAAATCTAAATAGCTCTGCCTCCTGAAGGAATCGTGTTGGAGACCATATGCCCAACTATGAACAACCCTACGTTTATTCACCCACTGTTTCCATTACAACAGGAAACTATGCCAAAGTTGTTCACTCAGAGGGTCCAGTTCCATGAGCAGCAGCCAAACTGAGGAAACAGTTTAATTCTGCTGCTGCAGAGAGAATCACTGCTCTTCTCACCTTCTCCTTCCTAAAGTGTTGAGCTGTTGAGGCTTACCATTTTACCTGCCTTTTCACAGGCATGTGAGTCACTTTAACTGCTCAACAGTTACCAACTCTCCATCCCAGCAGCTATCTTGCAATGGGTCTAGTGCTTGTTTGACTTTTCCATGAGCTATTTTCACTCAGTAGCCAGCAGAAAAGCATACAGAGTTCTACCCGGTTCCTAGCAGGTGAGCAGTGGTTAAAAAAACAAAAAGGGGTAGAAGCATTCTCAGCAGCACCAACTGGATTTCACAGTCACTCGAGAAGGCATAGATTGAATTCTTTTCCCAAAGTAAGCAAGGTCAACAAAGCAAAAGTCATCAGGAATGAATGCTTCACCACTCTGCTGCCATTAATACCTGGAAAATTACTCTGGTTATGATCATCAGCTCCTCTGAAATAAATCCACACAGTTCCAGGCAGGCAAATGGAGTTACAAAAACACTTTGAAGGGGGGTCTTATTTGTAGGATTAATTTCAGAAAGTTATTCTCTTTTTTTACTACTGTATTCAGCATCTCCAGTCTAAACATGTTCCACACCATGATCTCAGAGTCAGTCCAACTCCCTGGTGCATAACCAAATATAACCCATTTGTTACTTATTTCTAGTATTAATTAGCAGCTTTTTCATTTAAAGCAGAAGGAGAAATAAGTATGAACACACAATAACACAAGAGCTTCATTTAAAATTCATCAGCTTCATACAAACATCTTGGGTGCCTAGTATCCAGTTTCTTGGAGCACACAAACTCCAACAAATACCAACATCACTGATGCCAGCATAACTACACAACCGTATTAAGTTCTGGGTTATCAATTAAACAACCCTGTATGCTTGCAGCCATTTAGAAAGAGCATGCAAACACAAGTAAACAAAGATTAACTTAGAAGATGCTCTGTATAAGAAGCAAACACCACAGATTTATACCTTTGGTCTATATTCTATGTACATTTTGATGAGACTAGATAATCCACATAAGGCAGAGCCAAAGAAGACTACAGAATAAGGCTCTGGCTCAGGAAGTTCTTGAGTCTTAAACTGCTGTTGGTTGGGAGAATACCAAATAGCATGTTAACAGAAAGAGAACTCTGAAATCCAGAGAACTCCCTTAGAAAGAAGTTAAATGCAGAAAGCTTATTACATCCTTGTAATCCATACACAGTAAGAATGTAAACTTCTACTAATCATTTGCCTTAAGTTAGTCTAAGTTTTCTCATACTTCCTCATACAGCTTTTCAGATTTTGCATATCAGGTCCCTTCATCATTTCCTCCATCATCACTCGGTGTCATCAGTAACCACCTTGAAACATATTCATCTTCAAAATTCTGAGAAAGCACTTTCAGTTCCATCCATAGAATCCAAAACATAGTATTTCTTAATTTCTTTAGCTACAACCTCTAGAATTAACCACCAGCTATCTGATGTTGCACTGCGTTTCTTTACCTGCCCTGTAGAGATTAGAAGCATGACCCTCTACCTAAGTTAATTCTGTATATTAAAACTTGAAACTTTTTAAAGGGCTGTTCACAACCACAAACACAGGCAGCTGGGACATTGTTTCTCCTGGCATGACCACAAGGTCAGTATTCTCAGCATGTATTCCTCACTGATTTTGTCAAATACCCTTTAAACCCAATATGGCAAACATTCCTCACACACTTGGTCTCCTATTCCACATGAAAATTGGCCAATCCTTTAGATTGCAGACAACCATCCTTGATTTTAACACTTCCCAACCATCTAGTAGGCAGCTGTTTCTTTGGCATTGCATTATACATCAAGCTTACATGCAGGAGCAATATCATACCATCTGCAGATGCTGCCAACATTAGAGTTGCACCATTTTTTCACTTCCAAAGCTTTTATGACTGATTCTGCACCCTTTTCTTCAACACTGTAACCAGATGACATAGTGAATTTAAATGGTTTACTATTAGTATTATTCAACTGGCTCACCAGATAACTATGATTTATCCAATCAAATAAGTTTGGAAAGCAATTTGCTTTTTAGTGAGGACACGGAATGTTGGCAAAATTAAGTCCTTGGCCAAAACCCATTATGACACATCATTCACATGTGCCAACTTGGAAGAGCTGTTGTGTACTATTAAGTACTGAAAGTATTTCTTAAGCTTTCAGTGTAAAAATTGGCCATATTACTCATTTACATCTCATCAACAATTTTAAATTCAAAATTCTGTATTTTGTTCCTCCACTTAAGAAAACAAATTCTTTTGGGCCCACCAAATAATTTCTTCATAAAGTTTATACATAAAAGCTTAGCTTTTCATTGTTTCTGTTTTCACACAATCGCGTCTCACATTTTATTTCCTAACCAACATTGAAGTTTTCAGGCTTTATGCATACAGTACATAATACAGAAGGCTAAAACTTGCATTGCAACCTCTCTTTATGTTTCTACAAACACTTGTTAGACCTGGAATACAGGATCAAGTACAGTGGAAAACCACCAAGACGGTCACTTGGCTGAAGCACAATGAAGAAAGGTTCAGGGAACTGGCCTTGTTCACCCAGAGAAAGGCCCTGGGCAGGAGCTGATCACAGCCTTCTCATGTCTAAGAGGAGACACTAAGAAAACAAAACTGGGCCCTTGTACACAGCAGGAAAACAAAACCAAATCAAAGCCCTGAGTGACCTAAGTTGATGCTGCCCCTTCTTTAAGCAGATGGTTGGACACGATCACTTTCAGTGCAATTTCAATTATGCACCATTCATTTAAGTTGAGGCAAATTCCAAAAACTGACTATAACAACAACGGGACTCTGAACTACAGTGAAAGGCAGAGCCAAGGGAGGAAAGCTGCAGGAATCACACAAACTCAGTGTCACCTTCCCCACTTCAGCCACGCTGGCTGTAACTGTGCTCCTGTGGTCAGGCACCTTGCAGCCACACCTTGAGCTCAGAATTTCTGAGGTCTCACAGCTTAAGTTTTACAGCTTAGGAAAAAACCCTTCACCTTTCTCCCTGAGTAACAGGTTGATGCATTATACATTTCTCCTCTCCCGAAATAATGGAGTTTGGCTACTGTCAGAAACAAGGACTGCACTGGAGCAGTCCAAGCAGGATGCTTCTTAGTGTTTTGAAATAAAAATGGTACAAAACAATTGTTTTTTCACACTTGTCAGGCTAGATATATTATTTAAAGCTATTCTAGATCATTGTAATTTTAAATTCAACTGCTTTACTGGAAGTATACTACGGAACGAAGTTAAGAATGACTGCTAAAAATTGTTTTTTCTGGAAAAATCAACAACTTTTCATATCCTGTATTTTTAAGTGCCATGAACTCATTTAAAACTGTGACTTAAATAAAAATCATTACTGTAAGCTCAGCCCACGTGCCTGCTCTTAATAGTATCCATGGTTGCAGTGATGCAAATTTGCCTACCTACATCAAACCAATGTGCCCACATAAGGAGGAAAAAATACTGTATTAATCAGTATTCTTTGCACTAGATTTGGGCAAAGTAAACCAGTTAGAACCTTTGAAGACAGGACAGAAATTAGTTTAAGGACCTGCTCACCTGTTGTGACTAGATCTGAATTTTGAACTAAGCAAAACAGAAAGATCAAATTACAAATCAAATATCAAACATCAAATTACAAAAGACTTCTCAAATCCACTAGAAAATTCATCTCACTGGCCAAATTCTTCTCTTCCCTAGTCAGAAAACAGTAATAATGAATTGTTTCAAATATGCCTCCACTCAAGGTAGAGAAAGGGGAAGCATTTAACATTCTTACTAATCCTATCATACATTACATTAACGCTGATTTAAAAATTGCCTTACTTACATGCGTTGATTTTTCTTGAGATTTGAAATAAAGGTTTATGCACAAAACCAAGGAATGTACTTTTCATTAGACTACTACTACTTCTGAGTAATTAGATACACACAGGTACACAGGGAAGCAAACAGCTCTTTTCTAAGCCCCACTTTAAATAAACAGCTTTAGTTGAAGCTACAAGGTACTACAGCAGCATTTAGTGAAATGAGGCCAAAACTTCACAAGAAGCAGGCAGGAAGGATGACGTGCCGATAACTCCAGGTGGAAATGAACCATCAGTCTAACCTCACCTAAGTCTGTGCTGTGCAGAGATGATCTCTCCCCCTCCTGTACAACATTTCTGTGAGCAGTCTTACTTTCTTAGCAGCCACAGAGCTAGGCTAATCATATTAAAAAACAACTTTTTTTTTTCAGAATGTTTTCTGTCGGCTTAACTGTCCATATAAATTGTCTTCCTGTTCTTAGACGCGTAGAAATGTGAAGGTGAACAAATGCACAAAATAAAACTAAAGGTAAGCAGTTTAGTTATAAAAATGACAGCTCTGCCTTTTTTAAAGTAAGTACAGTAAAATCAAGGTACATATCAATATAACTGAAATGAAGCAATCAACATCCAATCCAAATCTCACTGTACAAAAGAGAATATTCTAAAATAAATAAAGCCAAAATGCCACAAATTAATATCACTCGAACATGATTTAAAAGGGTATATTTAACTTGCAAAAGAACTGTGACAGTTCAGACATCAGAAAGACTCCTTTGCTAGTTAGACACAAGGTAATTTCATTCATTCCAGTCAACCTTTGCTTCCTTGTGTCAAAAAACCCAGAAAGCATCTTTTCTTTTATAAAGGCTATAATTAAATCCACCTAATATTCTCAAAGATGTTCAATTTTATTCTACTTCTTGAGAAGGAGAAGTATGTATAAGTAAATTTTATGGCTTCAAATTATCCAGAAGAATGCTAAAAGTTAAACCAGTCTGTCAAAAAAAAATTAAACTAGCAACTATCTCAACATCCAGGGAAAGGGGAGCCATACAGAACAATTTTACTACTCGAAGGAAAATAAAAAGCCTCCAAAAAACCAAACTCACCAAGTCTGTATTTCACAAGCACAGTACTAATGTATTATGTTTATGCATCGGATTTTATCTTTAGCAGTTACAAGTGGACTGCATTAAAAACAAACTTACATAAAACTTTATCCTAGTACAGAAGTAATGACACTAAGTTATCTGGGTGTCTTCATCTCAAAGCAGCAAGATGTCAAAATAATAAAGCATCTTGCAATACATCCATCCCTAACACGGCTTGCCAGATTCATCTTCTCTTTGACGATTATTTTAAACATGCCCTTATAAAGGTTATGTAAAACATCATTTGGAATTTCTTATTCCGGAATAAAAAGCAAACTACTATTCTAGCACATTTAAAGGGAGTGAATTTTTACAAAAGAGTGCCTTACTGCAGAATGAGGGGAAAAAAAAATCATTCTACTACACTTTTCAATATGTGCATAATTAGCTCTTCAAAGCATTAACATCCACAATTGTTCTTAGCAACAACTACAGAATTTATTTTGACGATCTGTGCAGTTTAAAGTTTAAAAAGGATCAACACTTTAAAACCATCAAGGCATTTTCATTACAGGTAGTAAAAACTGGAAGAAAGATTCAGCAAGAACTTCCAAGATAGTAGGCATTAATCAAAAGCTTTATCGTCTTACCTTTGTTGTTACAATGCATAAGCAATCCATCGTTTCAGCATAGCAGGTATATTTCCAAACATTTAAAAGGTTTATTTTCAGTCACAGCTAAACACCATCTCAACAGAATGAGAAAAAGCACACTTATTTAATAGTCAAAACAGTTCAGTGAGTGCCAGGTTTCCCTTTGGATTCATTCAGAGGTAGAAACACCGTGGAGAAAAAGCAGCAGGCTAAAATACAAGTGCTTTAAGTTTCATGAAAAATTCTTAACCTATTTTGTTTATCTATGTCTGAAAAACTTAAATGTATCCTTGCAAATATTCTACAACAGATGTCAAATCCTGTTCCATACCAGTTAAGTACCTCTCCGTATTCTATTTCATATACTCCTCTGTCAGGATTACCTAACACATGAGCATCACAGGGAATCATTTGATGAAATGCAATACAAAATTATTTTACAGCAAAAAATCTCAATTCAGCTTTTCTTAGCTGGCTACAATTTCTAAAATGAAGCGTTTGTTCAAAAATAGTTTTGGTTGCAAACAAGTATTTCTCCTCTAACGTCATTTCAGCATTTGCAGACTGCAAAATAACTGATTTCCTAAGCAGTAATGAATGGAATATTCCATGTAGATCAGGGAGAGAAGAAAGTGGCAAGGAAAGAGTAATGCATATTGCAAGAGAAATGCTATTTTGAGCCTTGAATTAACCTAGAATTTCCTTTCCTTTTCTAAGTCTGTAATGCAGTGACAAGGCAAAGTTTGAATGCACAGGCATTGTCTTCTCAGCCTCATTAGCACAGCTGGGAAAGTCTAACACTTGGGCACAAAACAACCTCCTGTGTACTCTGAAACACTAACCTGACAGTTCCATACACTGGTAAGAACCTTATTACAATAATTGCCCACAAGAGGCATTGAAAGCAGCTCATAAACTCAGCTCCCACTATCTTGTCCCATTAGGTCCCCCACTAACACCTTTGCTGCAAACACAATGAATATTGAAAAAATTCAATGAGTAATTTCAAGCTATTAAATCTTACCTGTATCATTTTGCTTTTACCCCAAGATGTACAAGTGACTGTATTTTGCACCAAAACAACTCTAGAATATACTGTGTATCTAGAGCACTCCCTTTAAACTTTCTGCAGCTTTGCTCCCAGCTCTTCCATATATACTGGGAGAAGTAGTGGGGTGTGGGGGGCTACTAGTTGGGGGGAAGGGGGTGACCTGGTATATAAGGAAACTAATCTTTCCAAAATCACACATTTTATTTTGTGGGAAGATGATATCTTTATATATCATATATGTATTATAAAGATGATATCTTTATAGGACAAACAGAATTTTAAGATAAATCTTACACCATTCAACCACTAAGATGATTATTTTCACCTTGTATGTCCAAGTCAAGCCAGAGATATTTTTCATTTTTACACTGCCTATAAAATCTGTGAAGAATTTCTGCTGTGACCACCTAGGTGAAGTTCTCGCTGCTACAAAGCATCTGTGGCAAAAACATGCATCTTTCAGACTCCTGAAACTGGCTGAACCCAGACAGAAGGCTAAAAGTTCTAACTTGAAATTACAAGAAAGAACAAATTAACATTCCTGTATCAGAAGAGGGAGGGAGGGATTACCTTCATAGCTGAATGCACACAAGGTATCTCACAAAGAAATTCTTGCATTTCCCAGGTATTCTTTTGGGAAGACCGTAACGTTCCAATAAATTAACAAAGTCCAAGTATCCAAAAAGTTATGGAAAACTAAGGAAATGTGTTTTTAGGTAACTTGGCACATGTCCAGTGTCTAGGCCAGAAATATCTTCAATGACTAGTACAAGACATGCAGTCAGTCCAAATGTACATTTCTTGCACAAACAGCTCTAGGACCCCCAACAGCACATGGAAACTTGACTTGTCCTTCATGCTCTGTCCATCAAGGGCAAAGATTAACAATCCTGCTCTTCACTGAAATTTCTCTCAGCCACCCTGGTACCAAATTAAGCTTCTGCAGATTAATCCTGGCTACAATTAGCTTATGTTGAGAATCAATCACTTTTATTCTCAATTTTTTCTTCTCTTGCCTTCTTTGGGACACTTTTAGAACTAAGGGTCATTATCATATCATTTTTCTCCTCTCCCACTTGCCACCACCCTTCCAACAAGACCCATTAGTCCTGTCATAGCAAGCACATAACTTCCTTCAAGCTGCTGATGGAAACTATGAGATATAGAAGAGACCCATCCAGAGAGGTGAGGAAAAGGCATTTCTTTGCTGAGGATTTGTGGATCAGGCTGCTCATCATGAACAAGCACCCTAAACACTTCAGAGCAGATGGGAAGTCATCTCATACCAAGCGTGCTTGAAATGTAGTAATGCATGCACTGCACAAATCAGAGCAGGATGCACGACAAAGGTGCATTATATCCCATTACCAAAAACTGCACCACTATGGTGGATTAAAAGTCCTTCTGGTAACTGTACATGGCTGTCTCAAGACCCATCTTCAGCCAACAATGTCCACACACAGGGGAAAAAACTCCGTATCAGTAGACCAAAAGATTTTGTGGCGAACACCAATACATGTTTTAATAACTATAGTATAGTGTACAGAGAGATAAGCACTCAAAGATAAGACATTATGCATAAAAAAGTATTTCCTAGCCCAAAAGAAGTTTCTGCAGCCTTTTCACTGGAAATATGGTATATAGAAGAAATAAACATTCAAAAAATATTGACCAAGACTCAAACATTCAGGAGGTTTAGCATTTTCATAAGAAAAAATAATACAGCTTTTTGAAAGCAAATCATAGAACTCCTTGAATGAGCAAGTATGTGTAAATTTTGGAGATCAGAAGAAAGTTTTTCAAAATGAGATATAGGTAAAAAATCCAGAAGTAAAACTACTGTAATTAAACAATTTCATAAAATAACTTAGACCCTTCTTTCCTTAAAATTGTATTGTGAGAAGGAACAGAAAGATATTAAAGAGTACACCAAAACTTGAATCATAATCATGAAATGCATGAAAAGTCATCATTTCATGGACTGAAGAGTAAGACATTTTCACATAGTGCTGTTAGTCATTAAAATAACTATTATTCTATGGAATCTGTGAGAAACATTGTGATGTCTTCAATGTCATTCATTCTTAGTAAAAATAAATCTTTCTGTCCTGTCAGCTCCAAGTGATCTCAGTAACAACCAGTAACAACTCTTCTATACAGCTTGGCCAGAAGGCAAAAATGCATTTCCATTCACCACTATTCGTGGCATTAATGTGAAAAAAACAAAGGACGCTTCTCTTTCTCATACAAAGGTAAGAGATGGGTTCTTCTTTCCTTGAATTACTTATGAATTCTTTCAGGTTATGTTTGGCAGTCACTTTTTGTACCTTCACAGGCTTATTCTTTTTCCAGTGTGGCAGATTCTATCTACAAAGCCACCAGATAACTAAATAAAGGAAAATTCATGCACAGATAAACTATGCATAGAAATAAATCATGCAAATGAAAACAATGCCTTGAAAAACACTGATTTTGCAGATAAATAATTTCTTCATCTATCCACAAATCTAAAAGTGCATGCGGTGATTTAAATGCTAATTTGCTCTTGGATTCTATGAGAAAAGCCACACAACACAGGGCTGTCACAGGTGTAACCAGAGAAGCAAGCTCAGCTCAGCCTCACAAGGGAATGTCAAATGCCCAACCTCAGCATATTTGAGGAGATATCAAAGACTCAGTGAAGATCAAGCACTATCATATCTGCAAGCACTCTCTCAGCTACTTTAGTAAAGAAAGCACTAAAAGTGTAAGATGTCATAATTTATATAGCTACGTTTGAATCTGACTGCAAGATGTAATTATTACAAGTTTATAAAAAACAATTAGATTTTTTTTAAAGTGAATTTGTAAGTTGTCTATTTACTTCTAAATTGAGAAATTTAGAAATAGCAGGGTTTTATTGCTTGTGTATACATCCTGAACTGAGCATCGGGATTTTGTTTATTTGCTTTTGAGTTCACTTGCACCAGAAGCCTGCTCCTGGAAGACTTTTTAGCTTCGGTTCAAGACGTACATTCTTTTCTTTGTACAAACAGCCTGGATTTCAAGTATTGAAAGCAAAATACATAGCAAACCAAGTACTATTTCCTCACTGTAAAGTTAACACAGAGAAAGTAATGAAGCTCCTGAGTAACCCAGGACTATTCTAGCTGCTGAAATAAAACAAGCACTTCATGTGTGCAGAGAAGGAGTTGATATAAATAATGGGCAATAAACATATACAGATACAGGCATAAAAGACCAGTACAATAACAAGGAGCACAACAATCAGACATATCATCAAGTTAACCCGTACTCAATCTTTATAAATATTAAGGCAAAGAAAGTATTTGAACATAGTACAATAGGTCAGAGATTTTCACCAGAACAGTTTGTTAATACAACAGGTAAGAATGACTTTGTAAAGTGAAGGTGAAGATATTGGAGTTAAAATTCAGAAACAGAAAAACAGAAGTAGAGCATCCTGCACTTGAATAATGTACTCTACATACGCAGGTATCTCCTCACAAGTCTTCCACTAAGATCCTGATTAACTGCTTGATGTACCATTCCATTCTGAATACCAACTGCTACTGATTAAACACAGATTTTTCATTGCACTAGGAACCAGACATCCAGACATTCTTTCCCCAGTCTACATCAGCTTATCTTATTAAGAAGTTATATAAAACTATCACAATTTTAAAAAGGTTATGAAGACATTACTGGTTGCTTTGTAAACAAAGACAATTCCCATATTGTAGGTGAAAATGAGGTTAGTTTAACTTTATCCCTTTTCAAAATATTCACATTGACAGACACTGAGCAAAGCGAACACAAGCCTGCAGCAGGCCTTAACAGCAAAGGAGGTGAACAGGAGCTGCATTAACAGAAACACAGCCAGTAGTAACAAATAACTATAATGAGTTTCCCTTTTGCTTGGCACTTCAGGGCATCTGGAACACTGCATTCCATTTTGGGGACCCAATACAAGGATTTTGATAACCTGGAGCAAGTTCTGCAGAGGGCCATTAATATGGTGAGAGTTTTGGAAGCCTGACCCTTAAAGAGAGGATGAGGGTACAGGGCTTGTTTAAGCTTGGATAAAGAGTTCAGAACCTAAAAGCAGCCCTCCAGTACCTACACTGGGGTTAGCCAGAAGACAAAGCCAAGTCCATGTGGCATGATGGAAAAACCCTAGAAACTACAAATAAATTGAAACAGCAATTTCAGTCAAAAATAGGGTGAAGTTTTTTCACCATGAGGATAGTCAAGCTTTGGAACAGATTGACCAGAAAAGTTTTCCATTTCCAGTTCTTCAGATTTTCAAGACTTAGCTGGTCAAAATCCTTCACACCTCATAGGTGATACTGAGCTATTTTGCAATTGCAAGATATTTAGCAAGTGTCCTTTCCAGTCTGCCTTGGCACCAAATTTTAACTGAAACTGCAGGCATAGCAGCTGTTTCCTTACTTCCTCTTTTGCTTTCTTTGTATGAAAAAAGAATTTGGCAACATGCCCTAGAAGAGAGTGAGCTAGCCAGTCTCTACATGCCGGACACTAAACACATGGGCATGTGCAGATAGATGGGAAAACCACAGATCAGATCAAAGTCCTTCTGACAGCATTACCTACTAAATACAAAGGTGTCCTCATTCAACTGTAAGAGACTCCAGAGTTCCATGTTCTAAAGCAAAAACTTTCCTTTAAGACATTGTTCAGCAGGGTTTTTTCCAACATCTAAAAGCGAATTATTGTGTCTACTTTTAAATCCAAGCTAAACAGCAAACATCTTCTCTGGTTTAAAACAATTAAAATACTAAAACAAATCCTACGGATTTAAAGATAAAAAAGAATGCCACAAGACTATTTCTTTAGCAATACACTACTCAATTAGGCCAGAGACTTCTTCCAGTGATTCGAGTTTCACCGCGGGTTTGTCAAACACCAAGTGTCCCACCTACAGATGGCACCACAGATCACAGCAAGCAGCTCCCGAGGCTCCCTCCCGCACACGCTCTGCTCGCACACAGCGCCCAGATCATCTCACATTTGTTCGCTTTGCCAGGCACACTCCAGCTGAATATTTAATGTATACAAGGAAAGGGATGAACCATTCGTCTTTTTCAGATTGCATACATTTGTTTTTTTAAACTAGTTCCTAGTACTGAAAGGATTAACATTCCTTTCCTGCTTTATCACTGTCTTGAATCACTCTCTTTTTTTTTTAGTGTTTTTTTTTTTCCCATCATTTTGTTCTGGAGAGTGAAACAAATAAAACTGTTAAATAATCTTCCAAGAAATATAGAGCATGGAAAAGAAAACAGATTGCTGTGAGCAGGAAAACTTGCAATCTGTAGCTCTGACTTTCTCTAATCCACAACCTATGGGGATTTCAAACTCCAGTCTTTGGATTCAGGAGCAGGAAGGAAAAAACAGAAGTAGGCTACATGCCATGAGAAGTCCTCAGGCAACCTAAGCTCGTATACCACTATTCTATGTATATACACAAGCACACATTGCTAAAAAGTCATTCCCAAAGTCAGCTGTGTAGAAAGTTCTTGTAATCCAATCCTTAACCTCTTTAGGGGAGCATTATATTGCCACTCTCAAGCAACTCTCATATATACCATCGAAGTGTCAGCTGCAAGAATATTCATTTGGCCCACAGTAACTACAGCCAAAAAATATCAGCAAGGTAAAAGAAACAGGGTTGAAATACATTACTCCAAAGGCTAACAACGTCTAAGCAAGAAAACAAACATTCCATTTGTATCACCTGTGGACTCACCAGCCTGGCAAAACTCAGAATAGAGTTAAAATAATACCAAAGTGCATACAATCTGCTTGTGTCTGGTTAATGAACTAACACTGAACTGGACAGCAGCCCTGAAAGTCTGAAAAGTGAGAATTTATTTTTAAAAAGCTAGCTATGAACAAAAACAGATATACTAAACCCAAGTTCGCTTCAGTATCTAGTACATTTCAGCAAACAAATCACTCAATTAAACACATGCTGTACTGGAATTATTATGCTATTAGGTTTATTAAAACCAAATATAAAATAAATTTTTAAATATCCTAAGTAACTAAAAAAAGCATTACTGAAACGAAAATGCATTAAGCATTAAAACATAAATTTTCACATACTATACATAGCAAGTATGGGGAATATAAACTCTGAATACATGAGAATTTCTCCTTTTAATTTTTAATAAATTTTAAAATATTGAAGGAAAAATATTGCCTAGCAGGTATATAAAGAAAAAAACAGTTGCCAAAGAAGAAAGAATTAAGGTCAATAAAAATGTACATATGTTTATGTAACAATTTTCATATTTATTTGAAAGCTAAACTACGACATTCAGATATACTAGAAAAGCAAAAATGAAACCAACACCCAACTACCATTTTTCAAATTTGTTAACCTTCCAACTCAACATGGAAACAGTATTCTAACTGATGAAATAGAAGGTAACATTTACTGTGACAGAGACTGGGAGAAAAGCTTGCTTTCAGTTTCACATGAACTGGGATCAACACCAATATATGCAGCTATGCTTTTAAATACTGGAAGTAAATCTAAAACCTGACCTTCATATACTGAAGGTCAAACAACTGTGATTTTCACATGATATTCAAGACAAAAAATATGAAAGAAGACAGGTAACTTTGTCATAAATGTTCAAATCCAGGCCACTTAGAAAAATAACAAAGTAATCCACACCATATCAGGTTCTGTTAGGTAACACTAGCATGGCCACCAGACTGTACTGGAGAAGCAAACAGTGCTGCTGAGAACAGACACTCACATCTCTGGTGAGCTTTCCCAAATCAGGCAATTCTTCCTTTCAATGCATTATTGACCTTGCCATGATAATGTGCCTGTTGTCATTGATGCAGTGTCAAGGACAAGGCCTTGTATTCCTGGCAGGTCAATTGCACATGAGAAAAAAACCTAAAAATGCAACTTTGTAATTAAGTTACACCTTCATCTACAACACAGAAAGATACAAGGACAACACTACACTTATAATGGGCTGGAAACAGTTTCTGCAGGGGGCTGGGAGTGAATTATCACAAAGCCTGGATTTAACACCACACACTATTCCCCACTTCAGACATCCACTTCTCCTACAGGGGAGGCACAAAATGTCCTACAGTGGCAACATCGTAAGACAAATGTCATAGCAGCAAATATGTGCTTCAAGCCCAGTCTGCTAGAATCTGGAGTATATTTACTAAAAAGAAAATGTTTTGGTAGGGACATGAATCCTCAATTCCATTACATTGTTCCTACGTGTGTTACAGAGATGAAAAAAGCCCCCCAAAATATTTAAGCTCTTTAAGACCATTATGCTGCCTCGAAAGACCTTCAATAAGAGAGACTGGACTATGCTATGCTGGTGCTCAGGAAAATATTTTAAATGCTTTTGAAAGTCTATTTCCATAGTGTAAATCTAGCACATCTTGTATAAGAGCAAAATATTAACTTTTTCACATTCTATAAATACAGGAAACTTTTCTTTCACAATCAAGTGTTCAGTTCTTTCAAGCACCACCAAACCTTGCCATCTTCACTTTGTTTCAGGCTTTAGATCCTCCATGTCAATCTCTAAGCACTGAAATTAAATGTGTTTTTCACACCATGGTACCTCAAATTTAACAGTATCTCCAGCAAAACCTTATGCAGACTAAGTAGAACAGAAGAGTTTTACACCATACTTATGTCAATAACATGTCCTTTTCATCTATTAACATGCCATGGTTGACTCACCTTAAGATTCTAAAATTACCCAGACCTTTTCTGAGAAACCAGTTGTTAACTATACAACTTCTGTTAGTTTAGCCAAAATGGAGGACATGAATTACTTCATGAATTACTTCAACTGCCCAAGGCTTCATTCTAGTCTTAGCTGGTGAAGCAGCAACATACCATTCTCTTCCCATGGTTAAATTTCTAATTTAATCAGAATGTGTTCACTAATAACCCAAACTAAGATGCATTTTTTGAAAAACTTTAACTGATATATTATCTCAAAAGACAGCCTCTTAAACCATGCCAAAAGTTCTACTCGGGTCAGAATTTATCACATTTATGATTTCTTCCTACCACAAGGATTATTACCACAGTAAAAAGAAACTGTTTGACAAAACTGTCATCAATAACTATGACAGCTATTGTTTGGCTCATTTATGACTTTCAAGGAGCTACCAAAAAACTGTAGAATCATTCCCTGTACCCGTTAAACCTAAATCTCCCTCTCCTGCTTTACTCTTATGTATTCTGTTTTTAAAGATTGTTTTTAAAATTCTGGTTTTTTGTCCATTTGCCATTTTCAGGAGGTTCATCCATCCACCATGACTAAGGGCAACTGCAATGACTCTCAATTCACCTCATTAAGTTCTCTGCACATGCAAACATGAAATACATTAGAACCAGCTTATTTCAAAACACCTCAGTAGACAAAATAAGCCTTGTCTCTCCTTGCCTACAGCTCCTTTTGCTCCTACTTCTAAGAGATGCCATTCCCACCATCCCTGCAGGAAGGGACATTCTACAGCTCTAAGCCTTAGATTTAGATGATGGCATACAGACAAATATCACAATGGCCTTTTCCATGTTATTATATGCCCTAGCATTACCCCATTTCCTCCAAACATGACAATTCATTAAGGTGACTGTGATGACAGTGGACTTCTCTATGCAATTTCAGGTAATAAATTCCACAGAGACATACAGTTTAAATTTTAATAATAATCTTGTGTTACCAAGATTCATGAAAAAATCAAAGAAAATAGTCTATTCCCACATTGCAAGTCCAACCAGAATTTTAATTCCTCAGTGTTCAACTACTTACAAACCTTAAAAATACAGTATGCCTAGGCTGCTCAGTTTTTTCATGTAAAGACATTTTAATGGCTGTTCTTTGCAATATATAACTCATGCTCCTGGCTTGGCTGACCTTTTATCCACTGGCCATTTTCTACTTTCCAAAAGAATACAAGTTTTGGATTTCATCTACAGTTTCCTTTAAAGCATTCCTGATGCATTTCATACTAGCTTCAAAATGACAGATTTGAAAAAAGCTAGAATGAGCACAAGCATTTTTTTTTAACTGTACAAACTCATTAGCACATCACACACTTATGATCTGCAGCTAAGTGAACCTTCTTACACAGTCCCAACAGCCCCTGATAAAGGTTCACTCATTAATGCATCCCAGCCACTTTATCTTGCTGAGCAGTACAAGTTCCCAAGCCTCCCTACAGGCTGCAGCATCAGTCCTTCAGCTGATCTCTCCCAGTGCTCCTCCTGAGCTCTACAATCATTTCATGAAAATAGCTCAGCAAAGCACACTGCCTTCACTTACTGAAAAATTCCCACACTTCTAGTGCTGTCAGTTCTCAGGGCACACTTCAAACTAGGTTCACCTCTTTGGGGACAAATAATAGCTCTGATGTGAAAATATTCAAGGAACATTTTAAGTTTAAACTGAGCAGGGAGATTTTGTTTTAGTGAAAAATGTACATCAATGTGCATTTTCCTGATCAGTTTTCTCACCACTCACTAGTGACAACTGGCTGCATATAGTTTTCAAAAACAAGTCCTTCCAGAGCATAGACAGACAAGTAACAGAGAATTTCTTATGATCAGATTGAAAAGGTTACTAAACAGAAAAACACAGCCTCAGATTTCCAAATAATTAATGAAGTAATGACTCAAGTGTCACAAGTATGGATGAGTATAAGCATACTAATGACGGAGTATAGCATACTCCATCATATAGCATACTAATGACGGAGTATAGCATACTCCATCATATAGCATACTAATGACGGAGTATAGCATACTCCGTCAGTGAGGTTCCAAAATCAAAGCATAAATCCAATTTAATGGTCACTTAATGGTACATTTGACAAACAAGTTTATAAATTTTTGACTAAGCAAAATGCATACATGTTATTAAACATTTCAATAATTAAATCCCCTGTGACTATTGATCTTAATAATGTACATTTTCTTTGACAATTAATATTTTATAAAATGAAGGAAACTTAGAGAACAATGTCAAACTAATAGTCTCAACAAGAAAATAAGACAGATTTCCATATCATACCTCTACACTGGGGCTAAGGCTGCTCGGCAATGTTTCTGATGTCACTGTTGTGCTTGGAAGGCTGGAGAAGTCCCAGGTATTCACAGGCTGTATTGGTTCAGATGGCTGAGAGTGATCAATGCATTTTGGATTGTCCAATAAGGTCACTTCATAAAATTCTTGAATATCTAAACACATAAAAAAATGGTTGTCAGGCTTGATAGTTACTCTAACATTCTGATTTTAACTACATCTTCCTGCTGCAAAACAAACTAGATACAGCTTCATCTGTCATGACTAAATTCGTAGGGATCACCACGACCACATGAACCTCCCCCACCACACTCACAACTCACTCTCTGTGTCCCCACTCACTCTGGGCTTCTGACCCCAGGAGCACAAGCTGCAGCAGGAACAGCAGATGCACATGAAATAACTGCAGTGGAATAGTGGAAAGGATGTGTGTCTGTGTTTCAAGTTCTGGTAAACATAATTTCAACTAATGTAGCCTTTGGTTAGCTGAACTCTACTGTTCAAGGGGAATATTAGAAGGTCTATTTTGTACGTGTTTCAATTAAATGACCACAGAAATAGAAGTACACTGATGAAATCAGCAAGAGAGAGAGAGAAGCTTCAAGAAGTGAGGAAAGGGAAAATTGATTAGGATAGGTCATCATCTGCTTTTTCAGTCTAAGTACCAGAATTAGGATGAAACTTAACAGTATGAATTCCCAGTCATAGTTATGAACTAATTAACAGCTTTTACTATAACCCTGAAGACTCAGCTGGAAACTTCTGGGAAACAAAAATTTGGCTGTATTACATTATTTATTAACATCCTACTCACTCCATGAAGCATCAATAAAAATAACACAATATAAAGAAGCACCAAAGGTGTTCCTATGAAGTACAGGTGTATCAAAATTGCTACCACAACTGCAATCACATCCATAAACACACACATTAAAAAAAAAACAAAAAAAAAACCAAAAAAAAAACCACAAAAAAAAAAACAAACACAAAAAAACAAAACAAAACAAAACAGAAAAGGTGTAGGCTAAGGGAAGGGCAAACGAATGAAGAAGTTGTCCTGTAAAACTTTTAGTCTCTTATTCAAAGTAAAAATCTGCTAAACAGATTTGCCAACTCTTGATTTTTAACCGCACCAACTTCATAGAAGGTAAACACACAAGCAGAGTAAGCCAAAGGAAATAGGACCCAGCCATGAGTAAGGAGTCTAAGCTGCAGTTTTGTAGCTTTCCAGCAACAACCCAGAGTCAGTAACAGAGACACAATAACCAATTCTTTTACAGAGACACCCCACAAAAGAAAAACCACACAACTAAGAGTTGCAACTACCGTTGCTGGCATTCCAGTCTTATGTGTTCTTATAGATATTGCACTTCTGCTCTCTACCAGTTGAGAAAACTGAAATTCTCAAATTCCATTTGTATCTTTCCTCTGAGCAAGAGTCAAGTTCCCACCAACAGCTTACATTAATTTTTAAAGTTACACTTGCTCTTAGTGCTGCTGATTGGAAGAAAGAGCAGCGAGGGTTGCAGAAGACGTTAAGTGACCTACATATGGAGGAGCAAAGCAGCCTAAGAGATACAAATTGCCTTTAAATCTATCTTTCACATTAGCTCCCTCGGTTGCAAATTTGTCTTGTAGCTGCATTAACATCAATACATCAATCAAGCACACCCAGTAAAGATTTTCTCCCCCCCCCACCCCGACAGAGAGTACTTTGTGTATTAAAATAGGCAGTGGTTTAAGTTGATTCTATAGCTGCCATCCACAGCAACCGAGCCAGGAAGATCACTACATTATTTATGGGAAGGGGTTATTTGTGCAACTGTTTTGCAACAGAAATCTAGGACACTGATTTTCAATTCTGCTACTATTCTTTTAAGTCCCTGCCAGTGGAGGTAGCCGTGTATTCCCCCTGCACAACTCTCATTTCAAAAAGCACAGCATTTCCCATACCTCACCTCCACTTCTCCACAGAGGACACCACAACAGACTCGCTATTGAAAGATGGCAAGACATAATACACACCACTTAATGAGGGGATTAGTTTCTGTTTATCCTGGACTTGCTCCAAATCCACAAAGTTTCTAGAAACTTGGTGTCTATATGATAATATCTACCTTCCAAAAAAAAAGTTTTCATTTTTACTATTCAGAATGCAAACATTAAGTACGTACAAGTATAGGCAAGCCACCTGTGAACCCTGAACACATTAGGTCCTCAAGAATAAAAGCTGACAATTACACTTTTATAAAGCCAGAAACCTAGACCATACTAAATTAAACCTAAAATTTCCTTCTTATTGTCTACAGCTATATATCAGCTCACAAAAATATTTCAACACCTCAACACACTTGAGTATGTACTGAACACATATTAATGATGGGAGGGATGTATTAGCATATGAAAAGTTCTAACATTTTTCTAATTATTACAAATAGCAGGTAGTAAAATACTAAGTTTTAGTTGTATTTATGGTCAGATTCCCTCTTCAAGCTAGGATGTGCTATTTTTATATTAGCATTTTTCTCCCATATTAATCCCAAGAGAGATTATATCTCAAACTAAGTTACAAAAACCTGATTCAAAGCAGGTATCACACAACACTACAAGGAAACACAGATGGGGAACATTTAGAGACTAGAGGGGAACATTAAAAGAACAGCTGAAACTTGAAAAATAGGAGCACAGAGTTTTAGGAATCCAAAGTAACAAAAAGTGATGAATGTTAGGCAACAGAGAAAACCATCCTGGAATTTGGCCTGCCTACAAGTAAAACCACATTAAATAGCCAAATCAGAAATATGTTTGACAGCACAAAGAATAAAAGCCTATACAAAGCAAGTGGCAGACCACCAGTTCTGCAATGGAGGACTCCTATGAAAAAGAAAATTATATTTCTTAGCCTATTAGTAGTGTGAAAAACTAATGAATGGTGACAAACTGGGGTTTTTTATTCTAAAAGAAATTTGCTGGTGTATTGTTCAACCCTTCTCATATTCTCCACTCATCTTAGCTTTGTTCTTTGAACAGGCTTGTTCACCAGTAACATGATATGCCAGAACCTAAAACTGCTCACTTTTAAAGCAAATGAGTTATCTGCCAAATACAAACTGAAACCCAAATCCACTTTACAAGGAAGATTCAGCTTCACTAAAAACCACAACACAGTAATTAAAAGAACAGCAGAACTGCAAAAACAAATTATTTTATTTTCTAAAGTATATTTGAGGGCACTTCAAGAGACTACATCAATTCTGTCTAAAGAATCTGCCTCCAAGGACAAAGATTCCAACCAGCAACATGACACCGACTCTTTAAGATCAATTTCTTCCCTGCTCCTTAGAAATCAAACATAAGGCCTCTGCTTATCATTTGTACAGGTATGTGCAGTGTCTGCTACTTTTTGCTATGTATTCAGTGGGAAGTACTTGTAATCAGGATAACTTAAGATCAGTGCATGTTCTGAAAAATCTCATTGTGTTCACTTATGCATGAACCTTTTGATAACTGTAACTTTGCAAGTGAAAGATGGGATAAAACAGCATTTTCTTAAGGGAATGGTGTAACCCTATGTACAAGGTGTTGGCATTGCTGATAAACAGGCCATGGGCCTTGTGTTAAGTGAATAACCAGGCCTCTGCACTTGTCCTGGCCTGCCCAGAACTTTGTTTTAGCTTGTCCAACTCTACCACCAACTCTCTAAAGACCAGATGATGGTGACTCATCTAACTTGCATGGCTTTTACTTAGCTTCAGACAACTGTGTGAGCTAACACCTATTTCTATAAATATTTTATATATAATACACATAAATAAATATCTGCTACATATATTCCATAAATAGCATACATAAATATATGTGAAATCATTCAGTGTTACATTACACAATTGTCCAAAGCTAACTAAAAGCTGTACATAAATACAAGTACATGCACACACACAGACTGAATGTATAAATTCACATTTGTGTGTGTAACATGCCAATAAAACCAGGTTATTCTATAGGGAATGGATTACCTATGACCCCAGAACAAAAAGCTTCATAGAAGAGCAAAGGCATAGCGTGACAAGAGAGGCCTTGAAAACAAACACACAAGATGGTATCAGAGGCCTTAAGTCTTCAACTTAAGCAACTGCTAATTACTGGTTAAAGGAAGCCAACCCTGAGAACTGGGCAAAAAAAGCTCAAGGGTAACAGAAAAGAAGAGCATCCAGCATATATAAAATACACAGTATATACAAGAAATTCAAATGCAACTGCAAAGGAGAGAAGAAAGAATGAAGCATAGAATATGTCAGCAAACAACAATAACCTCAACAAAACATAACAGTGAGGAGAAGGAAACAGTCAACACTGCACACCTCCATGGGGCAGATTCCCTTCACTCAGGCTCCCATTCCCTGTTCTTTTCTGACCAATTTTTCATATGTTCTGGTCTTCAAACAAGCATCAAGCAACTCCATGTAATTTTTATAGGATGTTGGTTTCAGACTTCTGATACTGAACCTTTGTATTTATGGTATAGAGGGAACCAATTAAATTTCATTGGCATTTACTCTTTACTTGAAACAAGGTTGTAGTTGAGGTGAGTGTCTGTCTCAAAGCAACAAGAAAAAGGACATGAGGAAATGACCTCAAGTGGTGCCAGGAGAGGTTTAGATTAGAAATGATGAAAAATTTCTTCTCTGAAAGGGTTGTCAAGCATTGGAGCAGGCTGTCCAGGAGAATGGTTGAGTCCCAAGAGGTGTTTAAAAGACCTGTAGGTGCAGTGCTTAGGGATATGGTTTAATGGTGGACTTGGCAGTGCTGTGTTAAAGGTTGGACTCAATGATCATAAAGGTCCTTTGCACCTGAAATGATTCTGTGGTTTATTCCTTTTTAAATTGAAAGCATTCCTCTAATGATCACAATAACCTACTGGTTTTGGGCTTTGCATTTTTACAGTTTAAGCATCTTGACCATTTGTGGGTTATAGATGGTTTTTCTTAACAAATGCCAGGAAATTCCACACAAGCTTAGCATTTCATGAACTTAAACAGTAACACATTTACTACAACAGACTGCTTTGGACACTGTCCATGTAAACCAGTGAACTGCTGTCCTTACGTCATGCACAACACAAAGGTACAAACTATTACCATAATATCTGTCAATTTAACAATCCCATTTGTGTATGCTGTATTAACTGTATCCCCACCTGAAGGTTTTCAGTTTTAATGTAGTTAACAGCTTTGCATACAAGCAAGAATTATCTTAGGAAGCCCATGTTTCTTTTCTGTTTGTTCATTTTTTTATAAAATCTAAATTCATGTTTTGCATTCTAAAATGGAAAGGGGGAGGGTTTACCTGCTGGCAATTCTAATGCTGGCTGTCTAATGCAGCCCAGGAGACTACTCACCACCTTTGCCCCAAGGCACAGGGATAGCTCATGGTCAACCTATTGTCACCAGGACCCCCACATCCCTTCTTGCAGCACTGTTTTCCTCCTGGGTGACACACAGTATATATTGGTACATAGGATTGTTCCTACCCAGGTGCTGGACTCCACATTTCTCAGGAACCTCATGGAGTTCTTGTTGAACTCCATGAGGTTCCTGTCAGCCCATTGCCTCAGCTTGTCAAGGTCCTTCTACATGGCAGCATGGCCAGGATTTACATGCTTCAGCTACTTAGTTAATCCTGCACTCAACAGGTGTTCCTTTTCTTCAACAGCAGAACAAACCAATTTCAGCCAAAACCAGCAAGTCAGCAAAAACTAGATAACTTTGCATCACCATACAGACTTTACCACACAGTTTTTCAATACCAGCTTTGTTCAGGAGAACCTCTCAGAGCCACTGCGCTCCCTCAGACTTGCAAGCAACCAAGGAGCTTATGAATTCCATTAGAAATTGACCTATTTCAGTTTAGTCCATGTAAGCAATTCCTTTGTCATCTCTCCTTGGTCTGCCTCTTCTCAGACATTTGTTCATCTAAATGGAGCACATGCAAATGCCTGGGTTTGTTTATGATGTTACCCATATTTGAAAAAACAGGTTTGTTAAGAATTTCACTACCTGTGTGTTGTCCAGGAAAAGGTGCCATCCCATTGTAAATGAAGTACTTCTCTAAATCAAGGAGGGGAGGGAAAGACAGCTTTATTTCTTAGGGCTTCCTGCCAAAGCACCCAAAGCACTTGAAAACTTAAAACTACTAGAAAGAAAACAAAGGTCAATATGCTATTTCAGTTCTGAGCAACTTGAGATAAATGGTATCTGCCAAATTCTTAACAGCCCAACATAACAAATACATAGACAAAACAGATCATGATCACTGTCAGAACAGGCAAAAGAGTCTGCCAACACTACGGACTTCCATTCTTCAGTCATAAAGCAACTCCTGCTAACTCCAAGGAAGGCTCAATCATGCATGCTTACTTCATCTGCTATGTCAAGCTAAGAATATCTCTTTAATACAAATAAAGCACAATTCGAAAAGTGCATAATTAGTGATCAACAAAAAAATACAAAGACCAAGAAGAGTTTCATGTCCATTTACCAAGCCAATTACCACAGTTAAGTAAGCATTCTCTTTGTGTATTTAATGGTTATGTTGTCATGGTGTGTGTGTCTGATCAAAAATAAATGTTTGCATTTGTACTATGAGAAGTGAAAACCAGCCTCATCACAACCCCTGTAAAGCCCCTTTCAGAGTTGGCTGTTTGGGGATCTATTTCTTCTTTAAAACTGCTGCACATAATCAAGACTTCTTAAAAATTTAAGGAGCAACTTGTGGTGCAGCTTTCTCACTACACATTCTGTTCTACAAAATCACTTGCCACAAGCTGCAGCATCCAGCTACTGATCCCCAGCTCTTTCACCAGCTTCAGTAACTGTGTCCTACCCTTTGAATATCTTTTCTGCACACACTTCTTTGCTTACCTCAAATTCCAGATGTTATCTTCCACTTTTCTCTTCCAGTTCTCATTAACTGGTGCTTAATCTAATTGTTTGCTTTTATTCCTCTAGCTGCTTTTTACACTCTGACAAATTCAACTCCTTACAAACCTGACCACTTACACTTTCCAAACTACTCACTCATATTTTCCTCTTTGCTTACTAGTCCCTCCTTCACCATGTCTTCACAGAAACAATTAGGTTAGTAAAAAGAACCCTGAGATCAAGTCCAATCTATGACCTAACACCACCATGTCAACTATACCATGTGTCACATCCAGTCTTTCCTTAAAAAGTGCTTCACATTGTCTCTATCTGATTTTCCTTCAGAAACCCACAGGGTTTTCTATGTCCAGAATTAAGGTAGGAAAAACTGTCACACACAGATGAAAACTGACACAATATTCTGCTGTCTAAACTTTCTGATTTAATATTGCCTCATGCACACTTAGTCATCAGCCTAAGCCTAAAAAAAAGCCCAAGAACCTACCAACCCCCCCCAAACAAACAAGTATCCAAACTAAAAATGAACTCCCAGCTATCCACCCTCCCCAAATAGCTGAACACCAGTTGCAAACCAGCAGCCACTACAACAACGTACTTTTTTCTTAAAGGGATGCATTTACTACAGTTTTTAGTGACAACAAAAACCTTACTCTAAAGCCTTATTTGTAGTATATCCCCTAGATAATCTCAGTATATAGGACTGATGATGTTTCTCACTAGAGAAATGTATTCCAAAAAACCAAACTAGTTTTGGGATGAGTTCACTCAACCCTCCCAGTGGAGCTTCCATACAGGTGCATAGCTTTGCTTAGATGAGACAGCACAAGCATTGGTTTCTTCCCCCTACAGAAAGCTCAGGCTCCAAGGTAATTATGTGGCAGCACAAGGCTGGGTGTGCCACAGAGCAGCATCTCCTCCAGCACTAACACTTGTGTGTCTCCTGCAGCCAAATTTTAACACAAGTTTCTGAAAACTAAAACCACCTAAAGTTGCAGTGGTTTTACAATTTGCTCACACGCTCTCCCTGCTGCTCCTCTGTCTTAGGCTGACTTTTTCATTTCAAGCCAAAATAAGTCAGCTGTTTTGAGGGCATGGCTGGGAAGATACTTGCACATGACAAGATTCCTATAAAAGCTTTACCAAAGAGCTCTAGAGCCTCCCCTAACTTGGGGAAAGAACATGAAGCTAAGGAGGTTATTCTAGTGTCAGCCCTACACCTTCTGCAGTCTCTTAACAATCCTGCAAATTTGGCCTAGTTATAATTCAGGAAACCATCTGTGCCAGGAGACTCCTAGTCAGCTGCTACAGCTCAGTTTCTTTGAAGATTTCTTCCCCCTGCACCAAAACAAGCTCTATCTCAAAACACAGGCACGGGGGGCACATGGCATTCCAGCTGCAGAGCTGAACAAGATGTTCTGCCCTTGCTGCTAGGACCACGATGGAAGCAGGACTAAGATCAGGACAAATATCCTGTCTCATCTTTCCCCCTTCCTCTACACTGTACCCAGCACTGAAGCAAATGATGAGGGAGATTAGGAGCAAATCCAGGAACACAGAAGCATGGGAAGAGGTAGGCAGCACACCTAGGGAAAAGAGGTGAAAGAACATGGGAAATAAAGCAAGGACAGGCCAGAAGGCAAACTTTCCCAGAACCTGGAAACTACACCAATTATTCAAAATTTCTACTGTCTTTTCAGCCTCTGGATGAACAGCAGATTTATTGACAAGTTTTTTTTTTGTCAGCAGACCCTTTCAATGGTAACCCTGGGAAGAGAATACTGCAGTTGATACATTCTACAGTGCAGTTATTCAACACTGAATACACAGTCACTGAAATACCACAAGGATAAACTTTTGCCACAATACTATTTATCTGCATACCAGTAGCTACTCAACTTACTACTTACTTGCTATTTTAGGCTACCAAAAGCAGCACCTAATCCCAAAAATTCAATACATTGCCCTGTCACACAGACACACACAAGACAGGGTGGAAAACACTTTAAAAAGCAAGCTAGCTATCAAACTGCACTACATACAAAACAGCAAGTAATGCTTAAAAAAAAAGAGGAGCAATGAGATTATTTCACTTATTATTAGGTTCCTTGAAGAGTAAGACACGAAGTTCTTCCAAAGACTGGGACATTCAGACAAACTGCACAGCAGAAACATACTAACAATGACTGAATTAACATTCCAGTCATCTGGACACCAATTAAAATATTTATCCTCCCTCCAACTGGACGGAAGTAATCAAGAACTTAACTATCTTTGTAAACACAACCCTAAGTCAAATTTCTGTAAAACTGACCAACTTTTGTGTATTCAAAGGAGACCAAAGCAAGGATAACCATAGTATAAGCCTTATGAAACTTGTCCAGAAGTCGATGAACACCTCAAAGTTGCAAGGATTATACTGCATGGATGTTTCAGCCCCAAATATGAGTAAAGATGTTGTATCACAGAAGCTGCAATCTGGGGGAAAAGTCACAAAAAATGAAGGATAAGATTTCAATGTGAAAATAACCTATTTAGCACCTGCTAAATTTCAGTAACTATCCGATGTTACAGAAGATCCAATTGTCCCTAAACCTTCCTCTAATAAAAACATAATAATAATAAACCCCAGCAATATTCACTATCTAAGAAGATCGTCAACTTACTGTCTAGAATTTCTGGATTCTTGATGTAAATCTTATTCAGCAGGGTCTGAAAGGCACTAAGGCTTCAGTAACCTCTGAAAATGGGAAGGCCTGAGCCGATTTGCAGAGTTAACTGTGTCATCATGGCACATGCTGTTAACTATACTGCTGAAATAAAAGTTCTAACTGAGGTTTCCCCAAGAGAGAATACTTCTGGTTTCAGTTCAGAAGAGGAGCTTGTGTTTAACTGTGTTTGATTTCCAGTTAGCCAGCAAGTATAGGAAATACCCCAAGGTGGCTAAGTGAGGAGTGAAGGGTGAGAAGAGCCCTAGAGCTGCCACACACAGCTGAGCTGAGACCACATGCCAGGTAACAGGAATGTGGTCAGTCCACTCCAAAGTGGACCCATTTTGGGGAGTGCTGACCAAATCCAATCTACTTCAATCTAAAATCTAGAGTTGCTTTCCTAATTTAGTTCAGAAAGCCAACGTGGACAGAGACGAGAAATCCGCAGACCAAGTTTTGTATTCCTAGAATTTTCAGTCCAAATCACACTGCTGAGAAATCTGAACAAAGAGCTTATTTTATGGAATCATCAGCTATTTTCAAAATTTTCAGAGACAGGACTTACTTTTCTGGGATGTAAAAAGGTATTAACAGCATTTGTAATATGTTATGTTCAATTAATAAGGCTCATCCAAACTATGGTTAAAAGCACCTTCACATTTACTGGGAGAAGCTGTTCTTTGGTTTAGTAAGGATTACTGAAACAACTACATTTTTTTATTCAAAATTTCCTAGCACTGGATGTTTAGTGCTAGGAAGAGTCAGTGCATAAGCACAATTTTCAAGGCAGGTCTTCATGTAAAAAGACCCTAAGTGAAACAAATGAGACTGCTTATACCATAAAATTCAACACGTTGAACCTTTCCTAGTCAGATTTGCCATTTTGTACTAAAAAGCCTGTATATGCATAGCTACCAAATTAGATAGATAGATACATAGATAAAAACAGCCTAATTTAGGCAAGAAGGGTAGCACAGCCAACTGCATTGCCAGTGCATGTAGAGGATCTTAGAATTCCCTTTTTCTGGCACCAGTGCACATGGAGTTAGTTCTTGTCAGGAAAATGAATGCTTCTGAAGTAGCAAACAACCTTATGTCTCTAGCTATAGCTGTAATATTTTCAATTTTAGAAGTCTATTTTAATATGGTAAACCTCAACATCACACCCATTAAAAGCAGATCTTAATTAAACAAAAATATTATGCGTAAAAACAGACGTCTGCTTCATATGTCTTTCTGTCAGAAGCGTTACTTTTGCATGCAAGTGTTTTTCTTCCTATATTTTCAAGAGGATAAATATATCTGTACCTTTTTAAGAACCTGTAGCTTGTGAAAAGGTAAAAGAGTACCTAAGCTGAGAACTATTATGTCACTATTTGAAAATAAATACCAAATACCTTACCGAAGTGAAATAAATCTACCCCATGGTTCTCTATATGGATATTTTCCTTTGGTCTCTTAATAATTTGGCTCACCAACAATCAGAATATTGGGAACAAGCTGTTTCAGCTGAAAACAAGAACTCAAAAACTAGAAAAGATACCACGCATTTTTGAGCTTCTACAAAAGGAAATTGACTTAAAACTGACACAATTCTCAAGTTGATTTCAATTACAGGCCCTTGGTATTGATTTAATTAAAGTCCTAGACATTATTACACATAGCTGGTTGAACCAATGGAAAATACCAGATTACGGAAGACAGAAAATATAAAAATGGGCTTTTTCAGAGACTGTTTTAAGGAGGTCACATGTGGTTACAACTGTTGTTACAGATTCAAAGTTCTTACAGTTACATCACTTAAAATGTAACACTTGCAATGTCGATCGGGTGACACTGGCTGTTCACACTGACTGGTTACTGGTCTAATTCAAACTATTTAAAGCCATAATTCAAGAACAAGGTCAAGCTTGTAGATTGCTGAACTAAAATTTTATCGAGAGGACTAAAAGGAGAGGATAATACAAAAAAGGTTCAAATGAAAAATTAATATTACTTATTCTTCAGCATCCAAATGGACATTACAAAAAAAACACCCTTTCAATTTCTAAAACCTCTTTAGTTTCTAAATCCTTTTAATATCTAAAAACATGAAACACTGTTAAAATCTGTCGTTTTCAGGAATATTTATTTTCCTGCATTACAAACCCAAAGATGTATTTCTGTGCATAATGCTATTTATTGCTTGAAAGAACAGCATTTGATTGCCAAGTCTTAAAAATTAAAATTATACTAAAAAAGATACATGAAGTTGACAGCAGATCCTGACTACAACCTTCACAAACCTACCTACTACGGGCAAACAAGTCTTGGATATAAGTGCAGTAACTTGGCAGAAAAAGCAGAAAATAAATGGATGAAGTTTTGTGGGAATTTTTTTAGTATTGTTCCCCTTAAAAAAAAAAAAAGGGGGGAAAAAAAAAGCACCCAAGCCAGAAACTAAAAGTAGCACACTTTCTGGAAGAAGTATCTATAAGAACAATAACTTGGTATAGTTGAGCCTGAAACTTGCTGTCAGAACAGCCTTTGCTATTTCAGTTGGGAACACATCACAACTTCTATAAAATGCACACTTCAAATTCAGCCATAAAGCAATGACCAATGGAGAATTCCAGGTAAGTCTAACCCCCAGCACAGCTGAACACTTCATCCAGCCTGCTCCCAGATCTTCATGGAAACAAGACAGGCAGGAGCCAGCTCAAGGCCTTCTCAGTCTCCCCACTCTTTACCCCTATCATGCAGTAATCACACCATAAGAGAAGGTGCTTCCAGGAAAACAACAGCCAGGAACAAGAACTCCCTTGATGTATTTCCACAGAAAGTAGCAGGTTAAAGGAGAAAGACCCAAGCTGACAGCATAAATTGCTTGGCAAGTACCAGCCTTCTGCCAGATGGTTTGGCAACATATGCATGCAAGCTAATAAACAATCATACAGGGACCCAGGAAAAGCAAAGTTAATGCAACATGCCCAAGAAGCACTTGCTGTGCATGCACAGATGAACTGAACTCAACAAGAACTAGAGTCCTGTGGCTGCAATGTGCAGCTTCTTACAAGTCCAGAACACAGGCCACACAGCCCACCCAGGCAATAACACATTCCTGCTTTCTGCTCTTGCAGAACAAAGCCAGCAGACGTGAGGCTGCCTGCTCTTTCAAGTCCACTACTACTATTAGGTGGAGAGCTATAAACAACGAAGGTTCATACGTGGATATGAGAAGAAACTACATCTTGCAGTTTGAATAGCAAAGGCTAACAGATTGGTATCTTTTCAAGGAAGTGAAGAAAACAGAGTACTGCATGGACCTTGAAGAGTTTTAAAATAAAAAACCCTTACACATACACACACCCAGAACAAGAAAAATGGCAGTCAACACTGAAGTTTTCTGGGTGAAAATAAAAAGTTCTCCTGCTGTCCCGTAAATATTTGACACAAGATTTCAACATTCTGATCTGCCAAAGAGTGAATCCGTTCACACATGTCCCACAAGGATTATGTTTAGCTCTTCATCATAGAGTTGATGAGCATCAACTGTGTAGCGAAGAGAAATGCAGAGCTCCTATAAGAAAAAGTCTTTTAACTGACCTATTTTCACATCTACCCTTCATGAAGTCACACGTTAAGAAAAAAAAACCAGCACAACTACTGTCTTCTGAAAACCTACACAAGATGAAATAAATAGTCTAGAAGAAAGCATTCAGCAGCAGTGCATGTTTATGTTTTGCCTGCCCCATGTTTTCACCACAACACAGGCTGGAAGAAGCTGCAGCCCTGTGAAGGAAGATGTGCACCACAGCACAGTAACCATGTAGTAAGTCAAGTAACAAATATAGCTACAATGTTTACCATTAGTCCGATTCAGACCCTGGTGACTATTAAAAGACAAGGATGAAGAACAAATTTTATTCTTGAGGGTAAACTAACATTAGCTGTCATAAAGATAGTGACAATCAATCAAGAAGAAACCACTTCTCACTGTTTTTCTGCAGAAGTTTCCAAATAAAGACAGGATTCTGCAAGTTCTATTTATGCTCAGGGGTTTTGTTCCAAACAGACCGGCAGGAAATTCAAAATTACATGCAAGTGTTTCTAAGAACTTATGGGAACATATCAAGTCAAGTACTATAAGGACTGTAAACTGAGATTTAAGAGTGTTTTCACTATACTTTAATACGCAACAAAGGAGAAGAGATGACTGTAGTACTCCCTGAAGCATTAGAGGTTTCTTCTCATTTACTTTAGGTTAAATCTGCACTTCAGTTATACACTTTGTGATGTTTTTGAGACTCTTCAACAGGAATTGCCTGATTTCTTAGACTAAAAACATTTTAATTCATTCACTAACCTGTTACATACAGACAAAAAAAACCCCACCCTCCTTAGAAACTTCCCAGCTGAACAAAGATGCATGGAGAAACAACCTAAAGAAATCTAGGATAACATGTCACAGAATTAAAAACTATTCCACAGTTTTAAGCAGTTTGGACCAGTCAAAAGCCTCAAGTACGTGTAACAAGTGAACTGTTGATCCGTAACAACACGTGCGTTACTATGCAAAACAAAAACACAACGACAAGAAGCACATGGCTTCTAACTTACGGGTAAAACACCTTTTGCTCTTAACACCACAAGCGACAGCATCAGCAAGAACCGACCGGCTTGCGCCCAAACTGAAAGAAGCCAACCCTTACCTATCAAAGCCTGGAAAAGGTTACTTTGGAAGATGCTGATGACACGCTCGATGGAGTTCCGCAGCTGCCGATCCTCCGCCTGGCTCAGCTTGGAGCGGTATTCCTCCAGGAGGCGCAGGGCTCGCTGGGTATCTGCAAGCGGAGACCGGACACACGGCTGACCGGGGCGCACCGGGCAGGAGCACCGGGGATGCAACAAGCCCCCGGGGCCGGGACCGGCCCAGCCCGGCGCGGCAGCTCCTTTGTTCGCAGCCGGGAGAGCGCGGGCGGGACGGTGCCCTCGGCGCGCTCGCACCGCCCGCAGCCCCGCGG
>VXAX01004999.1:734576-821403 GCA_013399835.1 Leptocoma aspasia
GCACCGGGACCGGCACCGGGACCGCAGTGGGAACGCAGTGGGAACCGGCCCCCGGCGGAGCCCGCCCCGAGCGTCCCCGCAGCTGATCGCCGCTACCGTCCCCGGTGCGCCGCTGGTGGTGCCCGGCGTGGGCTGCGGGAGGGCGGGACCGCTCCAGGTGTGCGCCGGGTACCTGCGGGATCGCCCGTCCCTGTTTCACTGCGGAGCTCCCGGGCAACACGCACCAAACTGTGGCTGTGATGGTGCTGGGGGAGGGCCGGGCACGGAGCGGCTCCTGCGGTGGGGAAGCGCAGGCAGAGCCGTGCCTGGCTGCGGGCATACCGGAGCCGCGGGACGCGGCCGGAGGTCAAGGGACAAGCAGGAGGACAAGGACACCTGGGAGACCTTGCCGGCCTCCGCAATAAGTAATACACGGAGCACTGGCATCCACCTGTTGCTGGGTTGTTTTTTTTTTTCCCTCAGTCATCCTGGTGAAGACCAGGATGAGGAGGAAGGACTGGAAGAAAGATAAAGAAATAGTTTTGCTGCAGTTAAGAGGACATAAGGTCAGCATAAGGAGATCATGGGAGAAAACACTAAAAGCCTTGCGTCCTGGGAAGTTTAAGAAATGGGCTGTACAGGCTGATATCGGGGACTGGTCAGAATCATAATAGTTACTTTCTCAAAACTGGCATGGAAATGGTAAGGAGTTACCTTCAAAGGCAAAAGAGCTTGCTTTTTTGCAAGATGACAAAGAGGTAACGGAGCATAGAAATGGTGCCTTGGATAGAAAGATGTGAGCTAAATGGACTTTGCAGCATATTCTATATACTCACTAAAAGGAAATGTATATTAAAGCTGGTGGACGTATGGGTAGCTCTTGTTCTAAGAGGGAATGTTAACATATCTCTCAAACAGTGAGATAAGTTAATAAGTGGGATGGACAGTCAGCCAGAGCCTCTGATCTGATACACTTCAAACCCTGTATGTATACACATATGAGAGGCAGAAAGAGACTTGAAAGTTCAAGGCAAATACTGCTGATGTGATTTTTTTTTTTTTTTTTTGATCCAAACTCACATTTCCATTTATACTTTTTAGATTTAAGCACAACTGAAAATTTTCAAGAACTTTTCCAAAGAACCTAAAAAGAGTCTCCTGGGCAACTCTCACAAATTTGAAGTCTAAAAATCAGAGCTAGATTTCTCTTTGGCAAAGACATAATCTTAAGGAAACTTACACCATGACAGATCTAACACAGATCTAGAAAAGGCCTCTCTCTTTTCCCTCCCCAGTAGCCCTATGTTTTGTTCTTTGATTTGTGCCAGGAGTTTCTTGTCCTCCCGTAGCTATGTACTGTGAAAGTGCTCACACATCTCATTGAAGCAAACAGAACATACATTTAGTGCTGACACACATTGCCCATTTCCTTCCTTTCTTGTTGTATTTTCATGTCTCAGAATTTTGGCACCAGCTGGTACCAGTTCAGATATTTTGAAATGAAAGCAGGCTAAGAAGGGACATTGGCAGAAGCCTCCATCATCTGGCCTCATCAGTTTTCAGTGTTTACAACAGCAATAAATGTGCTGTAAAGGGGCAATAGCCCTCTTGGTGTCAGAGGAACATATATACAGAAGGAGAGGAAGAACAACCTAAATTTAGCTGGCAGAAAGGAGACATCTGCAGCATTTTAGTTGGTTTTGCTGACTGACATAAATGTATTATTACAAAACAAAAAAAAAAAGGTGGGGTTTTTTTACTATTAAAGGAATCACCATAAAGAAATAAAGAAACTACTTTTTCATACACAGTATTTGATGTTTCCAAGTCCTTTTTATTTTAAATAAGAGCTAATCCCATTACATACGGTCACCGTGCTGGGGATAGAGAAATAATCCTATATATAACACCCTGAGACAGCATTTCTCACTTGTTACTAATGCTCTAGGAAAAAAAAAAAAAGAAAACATCAAAGAGGGGGTCAGGATGATGGATCAGCAAGTCAGGAAGCAATTAGGTGAGCTTTATTGTACCTCAGAGAACGATGTTTGTTCCCGGCACTTCTGTTTCTGTTCTAGGAGTGTATTTGCTGATTGAAAGCAGTTGAACCAGAAAGCACAGTTTTAAACTTCAGTATGAAAAGTGGGCTTGAAATTCCAGCATGCATAGAAAATACCCCATGAATGGCAAATTACATTTTTACTAGCAACATTGCAGCTAGATCCAGTGGTGCAAAACTGTCCTGTATTACACATTGTCTTTTTCAGGCTCCAGCTTTCAGGAAATTGTGTGGTTCCCTTGGAGGAGGGGGAAACTGAGTGTGAACCAGATCATCATTTGTGCCACAGCTTAAGCAATACCATTTAAATCAAACCACTACGGGCAGCATACAGAAAGGCTTGTACTTAAATTGTGGCTGATGTGGTCAGTATAGAAGTCAGCATTATGCTGAGCTTAACACGCCCTGGCTGTGCTCCAAAATGACCCTTGGCAGAGGAGCTCCAGGACAATTACACAAAGCAGCAGCTCATTGCCACTTTAGTCCTCAGATGCATCTGAGGATGTGACCAATGGCCTTTTCTCTCTGGCCTCAGATTTCCCCTTTAAAATCCCTTTTGGAGCTGCTGCCAGGAGTGTGTCTGGGATGTTCTGCCTGGGACGAGCAGGGACATTACAGCACACGTACTGCTTAGGGGGGATGTGTGATACAGGACCAGGCAGCTTTTGGCATCAGGGAGGCCAGCACGACACAAGCTTTTTTCCCTGGAAAACCTTCTGTAACATCTGCCTGATCCTAGCCCATGCCATTTGTACATGGGGAAAAAGCAGCCCTGTGTCAGAGCCTAACAACCCCGGTTTCATAAACTACAGTGAAACAGAGATGATGTTTTCCCACTTTGAGAAACTATGCCAGAAACTGTTGGCAGCTGCCTGCTCTGGCAAGTGATCATAGTAGTGAGCCCTGCCACAGATTTGTACCTGATCCTACACCAGCTCCTACTCCTCAAAGCAGTTCAGCTGCTACTTTAAAAATGGCTTTTCTGCTTTAGAAACATCACCTGGTCAGCTGGCACCACACCACAACAAACAAGAATGCTGTCAGGCTTCATGTTTTGAGGCAGTCACACTTTGGCCACAGGCAAGGCAGCAGGACATGGAGGGGTTTTACCTCATGCCAGCTACCTGGTGAACCCCTGAAGTCCCACTGGAGCCAGCTGACAATGTAGAATTCTCAAACTGGCAATGGCAGTGGATGTGTTGCAGCTGACATCCCACACAGTAACTGGAGAGGTATAAAGAACTCAGAACAGGAGACTTCAAAAAACATTCCCTAGATCCACACGTAATGCCAATCAACACAAGAACACCAAGAAAGAAAGGACTGCAGACATCATCGCGTGGCAAGAATTTACAGTTATTAGTATGGCCAAAAAAATACAGTAGTTACAAGCTGAGACAAATTCCATTACAACATAAGGTAGAATGGATTAAATAAATACAGGTACATCTGTTCATAATTAAAGAAGGACACTGGTGTATAAGGTGGAATATTTCTAGAACAATATAACTATAGTATTAATTTTAGTAAAAAGAAATGCTGACTGTTGAATAATGAGTAAAACTCAAGACTTTTTTTTATGTTAGGCTTACTAAGGAAAGAAAACATAAGAACAATAAAATTGGTGCTCTCTTAATTGTCAAATTTGGTGTTCAAAGTCACCATATAGTACTGGCAGTCACCATACAAAATAGATGATTTCCCTTATTCATCCAGAACTGGGAGTTGATGCTTATGAAAGGATCTCTGACAGCTGCAGAAAAGTTTTCACTTCCCTGCAAACTCGGTGCAATGCTTCCCAGCTAACTGGGGGAGCAATGAAACTAATGAAGCCTCATTTCCCCTGCCTAACAAGGAGTGAAGCCTGAGTGAAGTTAGCTTGCTCATTATGCCTCCACTCATCTGGATTCTCTGATGAGTGATAAATTTGGATTGTGTGCCACAGCCTTACCTTCTAGGAGCTGTCTTTTCAGAAGAGCACCTTTTTGTTATCATCTGCAATTTTGTGGGTTATAAGAGCTGCAAACAACTTCTTGTAGAAGCATTCTACTTGAATCAAAACATGGAATGCTAATGTGTCCTTTTTTCCCTGTGAAAGCTATTATATATGGAAAATTTTCATGAGGCCACTAAAGACTGAAGCTACTCTTTCCAACACAGTCTGGAGTTACTCTGTCACACAAACCAATGAGCCACATGCCTGTCATAGGTACTGCTAACAGTTGAAATACCTAATACAGTTGACACTTTTGTCTATCATCTTCACTCTCCTGGGTAAAATAAGTTGCTGCCTATTACATGGGGAAGGGTCTGATCTTCAGTTGTTAAAATCAAAGTTTTATTTTAAAAAATCACTGTTCAGCAAATTTAATTAAGCCTACTCAATGGAATTCTTATGGGATCCTCTTACACATCTCTGCTTATTTAATTTTAATCTTTTTTTTTTATACAGAGAAGACAGTTTCCCCAGTAATACAATCTTCATAATTTTCATTTGTGAACTGTATATCCAGTTTGTCCTCATAACTGAAACTTGTCTTAGGTTAATTCGATCTCCATCAGAAGACAAGGATGTCTTTATTCTGAGCATTAGAGAGTCCAGCTGGGCATGGCTACTAGATGAACGTGTTCCTGTTTACAGGGAGAGTAAGGGAAAACTGGACTTCTTTTTGTTTAAAAGACTATTTTTTTCCTTATCATTGTGCAGCTTGTGGGTGCTGATGTTGTTTGACCTCTCGTTCAATTAGGGATTGTATGCCATGTATATACAGCAAACTCTTCTTTCTTTTGCTCTTGTAGTAAGATTTATCTATTGGGTTTGGGACAGTTCACAATCCTACAAAACAGTGAGTTTTACTACTCCAGCAACCTCAGGAACTAGAGCATTGTAAGAAATATGAGACTTCTATTTCCTTATTTAGAATGTTTTATTTAAATATATGTACCTAATGTACAGAAGAGTGCAATTACAATTTTTATAAAAAATTAAAATTCAGTGCCTGGCTGCTAATGCTCCAGCATCTTCTGGAAGGCTGCAAAACATCAAAAACAAAAGCATACAAAACAATATTAATTATAATTGCTAACAATTACTGCCAATATAACATGCATAAACCTAGACCATCTTCCTCCACCCTTTCTATAATCGGGATTGTGTTATATAATATCAGCTTAACAGCTTCTTAGTTGACTTCCTGATGTAAAGATAAACATCATTATATAACCTGCCTATTTTAACTTTCCCAGACAAATTAAGCAGAGAGGTTGGTGTGTTGTATGAAGTGACTTTGTCTGTGTGAAAACCCGATGCAAGAAATAAACCTTCAAAGAGTGCGTTAGAGGCTCCTGAGCAGTGTTTTCCTGGGAAGAAGGCAGCAGTTGCTGTGGGGTTTGCCTGACCAAATGCTAAGGAGAGTGTTTAGAAAGTAAATTAGTGGATTTTTAATTACCCAATTAAAACAACAGCTACTAAAAATAAATTAAACTCCTCACATCCTATGAAAACGTAACAGATGCCCCCAAAATAGCAAGGCACTCTAGTTCAGACAAAGCACAAGAAAAGGCTAATGAACCTCACTGTAGGGTTCAGACACAGGCTATGTAACATAGCACCTTCTCCCAGAAAGGGCAGAAGCCACTCTTACTCTATGGAAATACAGTAAATAACATGGAAGTGCTTTTTCTTTATTTCTGTGGCACAGTCCCCAGCATGCCTTGAACCAGAGCCACCATCCATGGCTCGGTTCACTCTGCTGATTGTCACCACCCCTGGAGTACAGAAACTGGTGTGCCTGAACCACGGGATCCAGCAGCACAGCAAAATGACATCACAGCATATCACATCAAGACACTTTTGTTTTCCCAACCCAAACAATGTAGTATTTGTAGCAGGAAGCATGGGGTTGTGCCCAGCCTTGTGCCTCTTGCACAAGGGTGAGAGATACGTGCTTTGCTACCACCACATTGTCCATCATTTGTGCACCTGAAAAGACAAAAAGTCTTTGTATTTTGGGATTAGAGACACGTGTACCTAGATTAGGTGAGTGGGAAAAACAGAAAGGGAGTTTGGCAGTGATTTTTATGGGAATCAAAATCGTACTTGTCAGAAAGTACCTTGTTTCAAAGCTGAGTCACTCTCCAAATAAAGTGTTTTGTTGCAATGTATTAAGACGTTCTACCTCACACCAAACACTGAGTATTTCTGAACATTGCAGAAACACACTGAGCATGTGGAGCTCTTATAGTAACCCCTCTCTCTCCTGGAATGACAGACAGCTAAACTTGTTTAAAATTCCTAAATTCCTTCTTCCTGTGCTAACACCTACCATTTGAGCTCGCCTGAAAACTGGAGAAATGCATATCTGAGGATGATTAGCAGGAGCACAACCAGCAGACTGCTGGCTTGCCCTTCACAACTCGTGGCTCCATGTGCAGCATTGTGCCTGTTACTGGCTACAAGCTGGGCTGTGGGTACACAGGGCCCAAGCTTCCCATCTCCTGCCCTGCCACACTCCCTGCTCCTTGAGATTGTGGAAGTTTTCTGCAGAGATCACTTGAGAGGAGGAATTACTGGAGTCAGCATAAGTTGGCCCTCCTGGCTCACTGGTGGTGAGCAGGTAATTGAATTATCAGGCACACCTTCCCTTTAATGGTTTTTTTTCCTCCTTGTTTGTGTAGAAGCTTTGGGAGGATAAAAGCAAGTATGTACCGCAGATATGTGCAGGAAAAGAGCGGTGTTAAAATGGAATGCAGCTGGATAATCCAAGAAAAAATTTAGTCTTGTTTAGAATTTTATGAATAATTAAAGGGAGAGGCTGCCAGTGACTGAAGCTGAGGGGTGAGTCCTCCAGTGTCCCACTGAACAACTACAGACCTGGAATGGTGAAGAAACCTGGGAAACTGTCCAGCTTGCAGGGATCTATGGATAAAGAGGACCTAGGGGCTGCAGGATTGCCCACAGTTAATGGATCCTGCCCCTCACTCCGGGAGTGAGCATTCAGTGGTGCTGAGATCCTGCAGTGTCCACACAGCTCTTCTGTCATATTTTGATATGTGTTTAGGTGCAGCAGATCCTTGTAAACCTGCCCATTTTTCATGAAAGGCCTCTGCAAAGAGCCTTCATGTGGGTTTTGTAAAAACCACTCTTTAAATCCTAGTGGTATTTTGCCTACTCTTACTGATTATAAAAGAAGTTATCAAAGTCCAAAGTCCTGATACTGACTCACAAGCAGACTCTTGTTTGTCCTTTCAGTAAATCCTCTGCTATAGCTAACTCATTTAAGCTTTGTTGCTTCTATACCACTTATCTTGCCCCAATCTCTCGGTCAAACACTGTTGCAAGATGAGTTCAATGAAAATTTTAACATTTTCTGATTGTAAGTTCCCAAAGAGCTTATACTAGATTTCCAGAATCAGAACTACTTCTGAATACACTGACCTCAGTGTTCTGCTGCTGTTGGCAAAGCTGCATGGACAGCTAACTGCTCCAGATGGGTCCAAGGGTCCAGCTAAATGCTCCAGACAGGTACAGGGAAGCTGGCTGCAATAATCAAACATGCACACTCAGAGACAACATCCACTGTAAGGCTATTTACTATTGATATTCCAGTGCTTCTATTCCTTTTATTTCCTTTTTGTCCTCAAAATACAGCATTTCTGGAAGTAATCCATCAACCTTCCTTATTTCAGATTTTCATTACCGGGGGAAAAATCTTCCACTTACCACAGCTGTGATTTTTGCAAGGTAAAAGGTGATATCACCAGAGGCTGTACCCCATTCCTTCTCAGAACTGCACCACTGCAAGAGCAGAGAGCCTCAAGTAATGAGTTTGTCCGATACCAAGACTGACTCATAAGGACAAGAAAAGCTGGAAGACAGGTGTATGCTTGCAATTCTTGTCCCATTTTCTGGATAATTTGGAAATTTGGCCAAATGAAACATTAACTTGGCAGTGTGCAGGTCTCTGCCCTGGAATGGTTTGCGTTTATTTATTTGCTTAATGCTGAAATCAACAAAGTTTCTTTAAATGGATGCAGAGACTATGTGGACTAAGACTTAGAGGTAAAATATTTTCCTTTTTCTTTCATCAGTAAATATTTTCTACTTCCCAGAGACAAACTTATAGAAGAAGCATGGGATGACATGAAAAGCAACAGCAAAAAGAAATGCTGTGGAGTTGGAATAGTGTAGAGACCAAAGTCACACCAGGCAGAAGAGAGAGGCAAGGAGCAAACACAGTCAACAAAGGATGACTGTGAGCCCTTACTAAGGCCATGAAAGGGGAAGATAATTGGCAGGGGCCTCAGGAGTGAGATTTACAGCAGATAGGGCTATACTGATGGACCTGCACAAAACATTAGTGAGACCTCACCTAGAGTTTTACATAACCATGGCCATCTGTGTTCAACTAAGCTGAATTTGCACTAGAAGGTGGCAGAGCAGGAAATCTGGGATTTCCAGAGCGGACAACCTCACAGGATACCTTCAGGTCTGTAAGGCTGTTGAGCAAAAAAGAACAAAGATCCCCCAGAAAGCTTCCTGGGACAAGAGCAGTGAGGTTTGGAGCTGCTTCCAACTAGAAAAGTGAAGTCACTGAGCTGGTTTCAGGGTGGGACTTGATGCAGTCACACATCACTATAGACTGAACACAGTAAAATGGTCCTCTCTGAGCACATGGTGTCCTTTCGTGTTCGTCTCCTGGAGGCTTGGTGCCTTTCACCTCAGGTACTCACAAACTAGACCATGTATCTAAATAGAAAAGTAAATTTCACACCCAGGTTTGGGCTGCATCTACATTGAAATTGCTCTATATTGAAGGACAACAGCACACAAAGATTTAGATTTTGGGTTTGCTTCGTTCAGCACATTCTTTTTCATAAAGAGTTTCTCTTGGGCCTTTATTCTTGACATTTCTGGAGTCCTCTGGTAGGTGGTTTGGAAAGTGTTGTGGCATACAGCAGCTTCAAGACAACTTGTTGAAAGTCAGGGGTCCCGAGGACTATTCTGATTGCTGAGGACATCTCTAACATAGTAAAACACTAGATAAGCTCCTCCAAGGTGAATGGGAGGGGACAGGATAAAGCCTCTGATAGTTTGGGTTTGGTTTTTTACTGCTTTATATTTAATCTTATCAAGCATGGAATGGAAATCAGTTACTGACAAGGAATAGTATTCTGCTCAGCAAAGCTGCACTGAATTTACATTTCTGCTTTAGGATAGCTGGGAAATTCCAGGCCTGTGCACTAAGGGTAGGCTTAAGAGAAGAACTCAGTCCACCATCGTTGGTCTGGATTCAAGGGCAACTTCTCAGCTTCCTAATCAGATACAGCTCAGTACTCTCACAGATCTCCTGGCATCATGCAGATGTAGAGCATGCCTCCTATTTCAGAAACTCACTAAGGATTTATTCAATTTTTAATTAAAATCTCATTTGGTTATGATTATTACATGCTGGAGGAAGCATTCAGTTTCATTGCAAACAGTTCATTTAAACCCTCTGAAGACATTCCATCATGGAAAACAAAACTAGCAGTCCAAAGAAAGAAAACCTTATCATTATGTATGGCATTACATTACAATTCAGAAGGGATTATCTCTGTTTCTACTCTCTTTAACAATACGATGAAACATGCTGGCTGTGTTAATTATTGTTTGCTAAGGCTATATATGCAGGGTACAACTTCAGTGTAGTTCCAGTGAATTTCTGATGCATCTTTGCTTCTGCGGATTTTATTTTTGTCTGCTTTGGCTAAATGTAACTAAAAATGAAAATTTTGTGGCTAGTCTCTGCAGAGCAAGCCACATGCTCATATTTACATCAGAAGCAGCCCATACCTTCAAGGAATTAGCAACTGAGGTGTGCTAATTTTTATATCTGTGGCTAGAATTAGCTGCTAGATACCCATTGTGTTTGTTTTATGTATAGGCCCACAGAACTGAAAGCATCAAAGCAATGTTGCATGAGTAAAAAGCAACCTCAGCTCTCACTTGATTCCTCAGGTGAACTCCTTGGAGTTTCTGTGATTAGCCAGGAGTTCAGTTCTGCTGCTCCCCTGCTCCTCACTGCCCCGAGCTCCCAGCACTGTGCTGTCCATGCTGGGCCACAGCACCCTGCTGCCTGCAGCCACCCCAGGGAGGGACAGGGGACATCCAGCCCTCAGCCCTGATGGCTCACAGTGCTTCAGAAATTTCACTACCCAAGCTGTATAGTAAGTCAGCTATGTGGTCTAGCCTCCAGTAAGTTTAACTTTTCCACACAATACAAACACTGCTTTTTTAGATTTTGCAGCAGGTTATTTCTGTAAACTGGGTGGAAAGTACTTTTGAAAATGCAGAAAACATAACACTCCCCTGCAGATTTTACCATCCCACACATGGACCAATTCCATTTCATTGCTGGTGGCTGCAGGGGAAAGCAGACTTCAGGCCCAGGCAGCCAGACTCCAATGTCCCACAAAAGCATCTCTGCTAAAACCAGGGAAATCATGCCACAGTCACCATAGTCAGAGTGAAATCATCAGCCTTGGTCCATGACAGTTTCAGCAGTGATATATATTGAGAGCAGGACACTGGTTTTCATTTTACAGACCCCTAAAATCTTTTCAATATCTGTGCAGACCTAGGGAGTCATCTCTAAACTCATTAAACAACAGGTTTGGTTTCTTAGTGCACTTTGATCGTACAGAAAATTTACAAAAGCAGTCCATCCTACAGAGATCTATAGACCATTTGAGGAACACCACTCAGCTAGAAGGAAAGAGGAGGTGGCATTTGGGAAGTGCAAATGAGTCCCTGCTAGTCTGTAGATGGAGTAGCACGAGCCAGCAGGGATCCAGAGTGCCCAGCCTTATCCTTTCTATCTCAAGCTCGCTGCTCCTGGTAGCCTCTTCATCCTGGAAAACTGTAAGGAGACACCACCTTTCCCTAGGAGTTACTGAGAGGCTCAGCTGGAGCCCAAGCTCCACCAAATAGGCAAGATCAGTTAAGCTCTCTTGGGCTGAACAAGAGGCAGCTTCAGAAGTGCCCCTGAGGAATGGGAGCAGCTGGGGCAGGGCTGCTGTGTGTGATGTGCTGCCTTACAGAGAGCTGCCCCCGGGGCTGCCAGGGCACCAGGGGCCCTTGGGAGCTGCCAGAGGCTTCCTGGGACACAGGCATCCACCAGAGCATTCCTTTTGCTGTAAGCAGCAGCAGACCCTGCCAGAAACAACCTCTAAACTTCCTTCTTCTCACTGAGGAGTACATTACATGGGCTTAGGTCTCTTATACTGATCCCTCCAGCAGCACTTGCAGAGCAAACCTTCCTAAAAACAACCACTCAGCTCATTTCTGTTGCTTGTGCAAAAGCATACATTCAGATAGGAAATTTTATCTCTACTTATTCAACTTCTTATTCCTCCTCTTATTGGCTTATTAGCTAGCACGTTGCTGCCAGCATTTCAAGCAGCTGCCTATTCAGTGGAGAGTTTCCATCTGCAGGCAGAACAGCTCCCCAGCAGTGCTGGGTCAGGGGCTCACCACCCCAGAACCCTCTGCAGTGAAGTTGCTTTCAGTGAAGCCTTCTCTGGAGGCTCTCCTGTGCTCTCATGTTCCTTCAGCTCTGCTCTTCAATTCCTGATCTATTTCTATGGAACATACCTTGTAGATTTTGCATACATACACATGTGTACATGTATACATGCTGCATGCACTATATACCATTATATATACCTTGTAGCTCACTGAAATAGTATTAAAACTCATATTTTACCAATATTGTTTGACTAAACACTGTACAGCAAGTTACCCACATTTACTATCACATTTTGAAAATATCATGGGTTTGTTGGTTGGGGCTCTTTTGTTATTCTACAGAGTGAATTTTTTTAAACAGTACCATCAGAATGAAGGGTGGGAGGGGTATAAATTAGCAATGCTTTTGTTTGCAGCTTTCCAGGTCACACATGCTTCTCAACAGTACAGAAACAGTAGGAACCTCCCTGCCTGTACTGAGCAGCATTTTGGGGTGGGTGAATAAAGCAGCACACTCTCTCACAGAGGGTGACCGAGGCCTGATTGTTTGCTCTAATGAGCATTATTGGCAATTTTACTAAGCTAAATTACAACAAGAAGTTCTCTGCAAACTCACACTCCTGCTTCCAGCTGTATAAAACACTCATATGTACCTCTGACAGTTTTTCTGGCTCCATAAGGCCACAGAATCACCATTTGGTTGCAGAATACTTATGAGGAGACAGATATTTTTAGTGCAAACAGTCAGCTCACATACTCCACAGCAGAACAGTCCATCTACACATTCCTTCCCCTTCAACTCCTTGTGAGATTATTCTGTTAAATACCCAACACTGCCTGCATGTGGGGTACAGCTGAAAAAGTAGCTGTTTCTGGCAGGCTGGTTACATCATTCCATGCTGCTGCAGCAAACCCTGGGGCTGCTGTTTTTAATTTGGGCTATAATGCATCTTCAGTGCTGGCCCATCATAGAGGAGAGAGAAACTTTTCTCTACTTTTGTCAGCAAAAGCAGCAGGAAAAGTTTACACATCACCTGTGCTGTCCTGAGGCAGCAAAATTACCTTGCCATGAGACTGATAAAGGGCAGATAGGCTTATCTGAGGCTGGAGTCCCTGCAGCTGAGGAGCTGAAGGAGCATGAAGACAGACATCTATCCCAAGCCCTGCTGCCCCGGGTCAGCCCCCAGAATGCCCTGAGTGACCCAAGTGTGCTCCATCTGTGCCATTCCTTAGTGCTGCAAAGTCTTGTCAGGGGCCCCCAAAGTACTCACAGCCCACTGAAGGCAGCACTGCAGCTGCCTTTGGACACAGAAATGCACCAAGGGTCAGCAGTGATCAGGCGTGGCCCTGTCAGAGCAGAAAGAAAGGGTGGAAGCCCAAGTGTGTTGGACATCCTGCTCCTAAAGCCCTCCTTTCTAAAGGGTCTCACTTTTTCAGTTTAATCCCATCCCCAGACAGCTGCAGCCAGTGGTCTGCTCTCATCAGAATTCAATTTCCTTCAAAATAAGAAGTGCTAGTGTATTACCACTCATTAAACTAAAAACAGAATAGGAAAAAAGATACATATGTAAATCCTTATACATAACTGTCTAAAGTTCTTAAGAGATTGCATGGCAAAGAGACATGGAAGTTTCAGAGATTTTCAGATGACTCAAGGGCCATCCGAGCAGTGAATGTGACTCACGGACTGCGTGGGCACGGCCAGGTGTGTGGGCAGCCTGCTGGAAGCCATATGGTTTCCTGCAGGAGCTGAATATCAGCACAAGCAGTGCAGGGGAGGAGAAATGTGACGTTTTATCACATAACAAGCTACTTAGGCACTGTCTGTCCAAGAATTGCTAATGCAGGGGAGCCTGGTGAGGGCTGGCTCCCACCAGCACTGCAGAATAGCATGGCTCCTTTAAAGAGTGGGATCTGTTTACAGGAAACTCTTTAGAACACAATGAAATTTAAGGGGGTGAGAGGTAATTATATTCCAAAATAATTTGGTTTTGTTGAAACTGGTCTTTGAAGACCTCTCTATAGGAGGCCACAGTCTGGCAGAAAAGGAACATTATATGAGACCCTGGCAATATTTAAGCTTTGTGAAAGCAGCTGGAAGCAATTTCATCTGAACTCTAATAATGTTTAAAAATTCACAGCCAAGCTTGGAACCAGGGCAAGATACCTACCCCACAGAGCCAAAGGAGCTGTACCTGCTTAGCTGTGTCTAAATGTGCTGTGAAATACCATAATGAAGAATTCAGGTGATCTCCTCCAGCCCAGGAAGGGACAAGCTGCAGTTGTCACTTCCTGGCACTGTGTACAGACCCACTCTCTGCTGAGGATGACAGAAGTATGACAAGCAGCTACACCACCAGGGGAGTCAATACCCACCTCCCACCAAGAGCCACAAGAATTTACAAGGTTGTTTTCCTTCAGGGGAAAGGAGCAAGGAGGTAAAACAGAGACTTCGTGGATTCTGTGACTTTACATAAGGGGTATGAGCCAGGGCAGACCCTTGTCAACCAAAAGTGTGAGTGTGTGTGCAAGAGTGAGTGTGTCTGAGTGTGTGTGATTGTGTAAAAGTGTGTCTGAGTGTGTTTGAGAGTGTGTGTGAGTGTCGTAGTGACAGCTGCAGCCTGTCATTCTTTTCCAGCAAGGCAAAAGATATTTGAAGAAAAAGAGTGGATATTTTTCCTAATATTCTTTCTAAAGTAAATATTCTTCCCCCATTCTGGAGCCCAAAAAGAAACTGAGAAGGAGGAGTTAAATAGCAGCTACAGTTATGACACTCAAAAGGAGACTATTTTTAGTTAACAGTGAGTACCAATGCAACACATAATCTGGTGGACACCGTGCATTTGCTCATGCAGCTTCAGTCTCACCTCTGACATGAGCAGGAGAGAGGTGAGAAAACCAGAATGAATTCATGTTTATTTTGTCAGTCAAAGGTACCTGGAGACAAGGGGCGTACATTCTGCTTTGGATCTAATGGTATTGAGTGCCAGGGGATGGGGCATCCTTACTTATGCTCACAGCAAACCTGATCTGCTGCAGAGCTGGGGTCACACCTTCTCTGCACAGCACAGGTCCTTGGAGTCCCTCTCCAAAGAAAACTCCCACAAAAATATGAGGCCTATTCTGCCTGGAAGTATGAAAAGCCTGGGGAAAGCCTGTGTAGTGGAATGCAAATTGCCTTTTGAGATCTGTGCTTGAAGAGAAAATCACCCTGTGGCATTTGACCCAGGATGTGTTCATCACTGTGGCTTTTGAAGTGGAAAACCCCTTCTCACCAAAGTGGAGGAAACACAGATAGCATAAAGTTATACTCTGTTTTGGGGGTGGAAATTTTCCTGATAAACACTTGTAGAGGAGGTGAGTGCTGCTTTTACATTATAGCAGATTCAGTGAAGTAAAAGAGACAGAGACAACCATCTTGATCTAACAATACATCAGAAAAACTGGAATGACAGAAATAAAACACCAGTCTCTGGGTTGTCAGAATATCTATGCTGATAAGGGAACAGGCAGGAAGATAGCAGAGGGAGAACAGGCTACAAAAACTGTGATCAGCCATGAAAATCTTCCAAATGCTATTTGAAAAGTACAGACACTGACTAGAGAGCCCCATGTTCAGAAGCTGATTAGGATGACTATCCACTATATCCACTTGGCCTCTGCTGGAGCAGCATTCTCTACTTTGAAATATATTCCTGATAATGCATTAGCAGGAGTCTTTCAGAGCATTGCTGCTCCATCTTTTAGTTAGTGGATGTAGAGAACATGGGTTACTGGGTCTCCCTTCCAGCTACCTGGACAACTAACTATGACACCTTAAGACTTGAAATTTCAGGACAATTAAGGTAAAAGTGGAGATATTTTCTCACCTTCGAGAAATCTGCTAGTTCTGCTTGGGTGTGACGTGTGTCCCAGCAGTGGGCAGGGAGGGATGAGGGAAATACTCATTGGCAGAAGCACTTCTGGTGTGGGAAAGAGATTCTATGCCCTGTCCTATTATCCCTTGCCCTGTCCCACAAGGAACTGTCTCCTGGCTGCCCTTCTCTGGCACATCACAGATGTCCTTGTCATCCACCATCTGAACCAGTTTATATCCAGGACACTTCAGGCACACCAGCAAAAACAAAGCAGGCAATTACCAGCAATGTGTGAAGTGAGTACAAACTCAGGTGCTACATCCAGTTCACTTGTAGTGAATGCACTTTATGTTTCATTCTTGACTTGGCAAGATCAAACCTTGTAGAAGCAAGTCAAGCACTACTGAACAGACAAGCCCTGAAAGTCTTATGTAGCTTTTAGATGTTAATCTTTTCCCAGAATAAGCAATTAATTAATTTTAATTTAACATAGTAAAGATGTCTGTGTAAGAGCTTGAACATAACTGATCAGGAAATAAACGTAATCTAATTCTATCTCACTGATGCTGCAATTATCTGCACAAGCAGCTGGCTGGTCAGCTGGATCCCTGCCTTCACTGGAAGGACAGAGCACTGAGCTCTGCTCCAGGGGTGGCACATTCCCTAAGCAACAGCCTGGCATGCTACGTCATCCCAGGGGTCAGAGACCTCCTCAGTCCAATGTGAATCTACTGGAGAGGTTTCACTACAGCAGCACAGCCCAGGAAAGACAGAAGTGGAGGGTCAGAAGGGATGTCAGGCCTTTTTAAAAGAAAATTCAACTGAAGTTAATAGTTCCCTGGATGGAGGCTCAGGTGCAGGTGTTCTAGGCGCTTCCAGGTGCTCTTTCCATCATGAGGAATAAGTGAGAGAAATGCCAGGTTGGGGTAGAAAGGCAGTGGGCATGCTGTGATCCTCCCTGTGGGATCTGTGGGGAGTTCAGGCTGGCCTGCACCTCACTGCTACTGGGAGCAGTCCAGCAGGCACCCACCTTCCAGCTGGTCAGGCTGGCACGGGGGTCACGTGTGCATGGATGGCAGGACCCAGAGCAGGTTTCTGTGGGACACCAGTAACTCTGGGCTGTCCTCTTCTGCACTCTCCAGTGGTGACTTTGGCTTGGGGGACAGAGCCCTGCAGACACCCCAAGCCCTGTTGCTGCTCTGTGTATCTGTGGAAGATATTGGTACTATGGCTGTGTGTGCTGTGAAAAAGATCAGAGGAGCCTGCAATGTGGGCAAAAGATTTCTCTTGCAACCTCTGTGGCAAGTTAATTGCTGTTGATTACAAACCCAGGGCAATCTTGTTAATTTCCAACACAGGACAACAGCCATTTAAGAGAGCAGTGCTGCATGCAGCTCCTCAAGCACAAAATTCTCACATTATTGAACAGCACTGTTTGGGGCTGTTTAAGAAACAAATAGGATGCCTGCCTAGTAAGGGCCAGCAGGATTGGAGAGACAGGTAACAGCTACTTGATTAGTAACAGGAGATGTTACACTCCATCAGACCTCCTGCAGTGGCAGCCTGCTCTCACAAAGGCCAGGTCCCTGCTGCTCTGGGCAGTGCAGGCAGAAGAGCTGCTGCCCTGTGCCCTGCTCTCTGCTCTTGGCACCTGCTGATTCGCCCGTGCTGCAGCTGAACCTCTGGGCTGTCTCTCATCTGTGCTGCAGGAGCAGTCCTGTCCCTGTATGAAAACAGGGCAAGGAGCAGGAAAGAGGTGATCTGAGTGGCAAAGTGACTTGAGCAAGTCACCCAGCAGGCCAGCAGCTGAGCCATGTGCAAGGCTGCGTTGAATGCATGACCAAGATCTGGTCACAGTGCCCCGAGTTTTCTCCAGGGCAGGGACAGTTCATTTGTAGCTGGACACAAGTTTCCAGCCTTTATGCTAAACAGCCTTTCAGGTGACGCTCTTCAAAATTCTGCCAGAGCAAGAGAAAGAGCACCAACTCCTTACTTAGGGCCTTCAATAGCTCAGCCAGAAGGACAAAAAAAGGGGAATGGGATAAATCCTGGCTGCACCAAAGCAGGGCAGGAGACATACATTGTGGGTTTTGATACCCTGGACATATGCTCAGGCAAGCTCAACAAGTTCTCTTTCACCTCATCTTGTGAACAAAGACATTTCCTATTGCCAAGAAAAGAACCATCACATCTGTACAGGATGTTTGACAGTTCTTTATTCTAACACCACAGTAAATGGTTGCTTTATATAACACTCATATTCTCAAAGATGGGGTTTGTAGCAAATGAGTTTTACATTATTTTCTATGATTCAAATGTCCTAACGTCACATATGCAGCTCTGCAGCATGCCTGCCTTCTCCCTAAACTTACATTGTCCCTTTCCAGAGGAATGTGAGCAAGAGCAGCTCTACTGATCTGCAGATTTCTTTGTGCCTGTCCCTGATGGATGATGGTGACATAAGCTGGCTGTCTTGGGGATTTCACGTAAGCTGAAGCTTGGAAGGCTGAGCTACACAGAAGAAGCGTCAAAGCACCCAGGAGCCCAAAATAGGAAGGAGAAGGAGGCGTGTGGACTGAAGTGGCTCAGAAGCACCAGATCTGGACAGCAGATTAAATATAAATTGCTGTGAATGTAAGGTTGGTCTAAACCAGCTCCAGCAAGACAGGAATGAGGTGTCCTGCAGAATACTGCAGGCACAGAGAGCAGAGTGCTCATAAGTAAAAATCCCTCCCCTCTTTCCCCTGCAACCAAAGCAAGAAATCCCAAATCAAAGTCTCATTCAGTTAAAAGCTGTTGATACTGAAAATATTTTGGAGTAGCTGGAAAAGAGAAGTTTTGAAGCAGTAAAACACAGCAAACAGTGATCAGAAAGGAAAGAAGCCAAGTGAGTAGGAAGGGTCCTGATGTAGTCTGAAAGCACTGGTTGCTACCTTCTACACAATCAGAGGGTTCTGGACTGACACCCAGATTCAAACAAGGCTTGCACAGCCCCTGTGGGAATTAAAGTACAGTTTCAGCCTCAGTTACAGTCATTGCTAATATTACTGCAGCTGGGAGTGAAGGTGGGCAGCTGCAGAACCCCTTTAGAGATGGATCATCAAGATTTGCAGGCTGACATTCAGAAAAAAATCAGAAATATAAAAAACCAGAACACCTAGATAGGAAAATTCAAGGTTTGACTTGCTAATATATTCTCACGTAGTGTGAAGCTGGGGCGACGGCATGCAGGTGTGTTTTATGGATGTGTGCAAAAAGGGCAGGGGTGAAATCACTGAACTGCTGCTGTCACGTTCAGGGATGACTGGCAGAGCTCAGGAAGAGGAAGTGTTCATCATTCCTGACGAGTTGTATGTGAACAGCAATGAGAAATGCTAAATTCCAATGCTAAATCCAAAACAACACATTCACCTTTAATCTACTGCATTTTAAAAAGCATTAGTCAGATTGGCACATGACGTTGGTTACCCCAGAAGGAATGGTAAGTAAAGCTTAGAGGCTTCTAAGCAGTTTACAGGCTGTACATTATGCTCAAGTGCCTCCTCTGAGTAAAAACCCACAGAATCCTTCATCTCCAACACCTTCAGGAGCAGAACTGACAAGAAGCCACGCAAGGAGCTGACACAAGTGACAGGGTCAGCACCCAGCACAGAGGCACTGCCTGGCAGCTGTGTCCCTGATGTCCCTGCCCGGCTGTCCCACCACCAGCACAGGCATCGAGGCACTCTAACACCTTCCTTGCTGACTCTGCTTCTGCATCAGCATGTGACACCTCCCAGACCTCCAGGGCTATACATCTATCCCTACAAACCACAGTCACTGTGTTTCACTGCCCCTGAGATCAAGGGAATTCATATCTGTGGGAGATCCCGTGTAAGTAGGCAGAAGTGCACAGTCACAAAAGCATGGTGGAGAAAATAATCCTAGCAGGAACTGGGGGAGCCTCCCAGCATGGAACCAGCTCCTGCCTGGCGCCTCTGTTGGGGATGACTGGACACAATTCCCTTTGCAGATCAATGTTATTCATATGTAAATCAAAAGCTGGTTCAAAGGCTTCTGTTGAATTCTTGATTCCCCCTGACTCTGGCTTTCACTTTTTCCTCTTTATGCCAAAAGCTTAGTCAGAAGTCTTTTAAATCACTGGAAACATCTCAATTATATTATTAACCAGAATGTGAATATCTGCAAACTGCAACAGGGAAAGGCTTTGGCTGTTCAAGTTTGACTGTATGGAGGAAGCTTGTGTGCTATTAATTTTTAGCTAAAACTGACAGAGACAAGCCTGAAACCAGCTGTGATCCTCTCTGCCAGTTCCTCCAAGGGCACAGCAGCCACCAAGGTTGCACTGTGCCCACATAATCACAGGCAGCACATGGCTGTGTGGGGAGGTTTGAATTCCCTCTGTTAAGGGAAGGAATTGCACAGGAGGTGCTTTTTGCATCCTTGGAGGCAACTTGGCAGGCCCCAAAAGCGCTGTGTTCCGCAGGCAAGGCTTTGTAGGAGTGCCCCATCACCTGATCCGCATGAATAGGCCTTTTCCTCTTTAAGCTTCAGTCCCAGCTGGTGGACCATGAACTGCTGAGCCCTGACTGAAAGGGCAGGGCTGATGGAGGCAGGAGAGCCAAGGAGTTAAGCAGTCACCAGCCAGTGAACAGGAGAGCAGAGATTTATCTGCCTCTGAAGCAGAGACAAAGGTGAAGATGATTACAGAGTGAAGGGAGTGCATAGAGACACAGAGACAGGAGACTGCAGTGCCACAGGAATACATGGAACCCTTTGGAGGTACACATGGTGACCTGTGCTCCAGCATATACTGGCAGAACTTGTGAAAAGGCAGTGGATAACAATAAATTATTATTGAATGAGCACATACTAATTTACAACAAACCTCTAAGAAACATGGTCCCAAATTCCCAATTCCAAAAGGCAAATTGATCATCTCTATGAAATGAGAAATCAGCTAAGCTGCGGAATTCAAGACCAAAAGTGGAAGAAAAGCTATTAAGCTGCTGTGGTACTTGTATCTCATGCAAAAGAGATAAAGGATCTGAAGCAGCACAGCAGCCAGAAGCACACTTAACCACCTTAGAAGAGTAGTTGGAGCATGCAGAAATTCACAATGGAATGGAATAGGGAATAAGAGCAAAGGCAGCAATACACACAGCAGGTCAAAAGCATCTGGCTATCACCCCTGGCAATCCTCAGACCAAATGACACCTCACAAGAGGTATTGCACAAACATACAAGTTTAGTCAGCTACATGAGAGAAAGTAGATCAAAGGAAGGAGAAGGGAGGGTCTTTCTACAGAGAAATAGGGTAAATGCTAATCTCAGGATGGCCCCAAGAAAAGTTAACTCTTTGCCTTACTTTTCAATATAAAACAAATAATGTTGGATATGATGTAAGAAGCAAGATGGATCATGTAATAAACACTAATTCACCATTTTTCAGCCCATTTTCAGGAGGAAATACCATAGTTTTGCATACTGGAGTGGACTGACATAAGAGGCTGCAGAAATAGCAGGGTTAGAGCACGTCTGGGACATTAGGATGTGACTAGGGAACTACAAAACAATATCTGTTCTTAAGAAGGGAGAATTGATAAGGAAAGTTTGAGGCTTGGTAGTTTAACTGCAGTAGAAAGCCAGATCTTAAAACAAATTTTGAAATAGTACGAGATAATGAAGAACACAATAACAACAAATGTGGACTTTGCAAAAAGGAATTTTGTCAGACTTTGTTCTTTCTTCCTTTGAAAGTCAAATGAAGACTTGGAGCTCATCCCTTTGGACTTCAGAGAAGCAGCTGACATGCCATCAAAGGGGGATTAACAAACTGAGGATGCTTCTGCTAAAAGACAAGGAACAAAAAGGAACTGGCTACAAGGGAGGAAACAGAAACAAGTTTTGAGAGAGGCAGGATGAGCCTGAAGAGGAATCAGTTCCACAGGTCCCTAAGGGTCTGCTGTCAAGTCTGATATGTGATTTGTCTCTCCGGCACAAGAGAAGTTTGCTCTTGCTGCCCACATTCAGGAGAACTGGATTAATTTCAACAGACATGAAAGAGCACAGCAGCAGGAAACCAGCCTGCTCTAGCAAGGACTAAATGGCTCCACAGGTCTGCAAAACACAACAGGGGAGACCTCATTCCTCTGTAGAACACACCAGAGAACAGGCACAAGAGGAAACAGTTATTTCAGCCACCAAGAGCAGCAGCAGCCAGGCTGGCTGGGGTGCAGCAGCAGCCCTCCCATCACTGGGACAGCGAGGCAAGAAGCCAAACCCATTTCCAGATCAAAAGGGATTCACTTGTGAAGAGCAGCAGACAGGGCAGGACAATGGGTGCAGTTAGAGACATCCACACCAGCAAAGTCCTCCCACTCCCTAGAAACACCACTCCTCTCTTGCTGCCTGCTTCTCTCCACCTGTGGAGCTTCACTTCAGACTGTGCCAAAGTGCTTGTATGGCCACAGTACCTGCAGCACTGCCAGGAAGAGCTGGGAGCTGGCAGAGGTGCTCTGGTGCTTCCAGGACAGACCCCTTGGTGACAGCAGGTGCTCCAGGAGCAGCAGCTTACGAGTAATTCAGGAGCATTTCTAGCAGCATTACTCACCACCCTTGTCCTGACATATTCTGGCTGTCTGGCCAAGTTAATGACACAGACATTGCTTCATGGTGGTCAAATCTCTTGGCTCATAAAACAGTAGTTGGAGAGTTGGAGTTTCCTGCCTTTCATAAAAGCCAGGAGCCCTTCACCCTCCAGCTCATTCATGGCAGATAAAAATCTCTTGGCACAAACTCTTGCCTCACTTGGAGGGTAATTACATTGTTCAGGCTCTGCAGAGCACTTAATACATCTCTGCTCTGTTAATCTCCAGCAAAGGCTGTGACTGATGTGGCTGAGTACCAGCCAGGCACTGCCAGTTAAGGTGTAGAGGAGGCTCTTTACCCATACGTTCTTTTTCTCTCCCATCTCCACAGCCAGCAATGTGCTGTGAAATTTAACAAACCCAGCCTGTCATTCTGCCCCTTGCATCTCTAACCTGTCTCCTCACCACTGGAGACATGCCCAGAGTTCTGCAGCACCGAGGAAGTTCACAACTTCTTCAACAAGGGTGGGAATGGGATCCAAAGGTGCCTTGGCTGGGTGCAGAAGGTGAAATGACCATGCATCAGGAAAATGTTCCCAGAAACACCATCTGCTGTAAGTACTAAAAGTGCCTGGACCTCCTGGCTTTCCTTAGGGACTGCACACAGCAATGGTGAGAGCCAGCCAGCATCAGGTGTGCCCTTCTGTTCTGTGAGATAATGGCACCATGCCTCTGAAGTCAGTACAGTTCAAAGAAATTAAGCAGCACAATTTTAATTAAAATTGTGAACTAATTAACTAATGTTCCCAAGGGACATGGCAAAATATCTGTTGCTGAGGCTTCACGGCAAGGCTGACTGCATAGCCAGAAAATTAAAAATCCTTGGTTTGAAACAACTGTGGGAACTGTGCAGAGATCTCTGCATCTCCTTCAGAGACCAGACCTCCCAACACATTTACCCATCTAGTCCTTTTCCCTCACAGTTTGCTGCAGATATTCACCAGCCATTTCCCCATCATTATTTAACAAATGTGGTCATACAGACTGTCCAGCCTTCATCCTAAAGCTAAATCCCCTTTGGAGCCATCATCTTGTCCCTGCGAGTCTGCAGAGCTCATTTAAAGCTGCTGCTGCCTGCTAGTGGTGCAGTGCTTTGTGTCAGGCCAGCAGCAGAAAATACTTTTACTATCACAGTGTTTAGAAGTATAGTCAGTCATGACTGTGCCTTTGCAATTCAGAATTACAGAACTGAGCAGAAAAGCACAGTTCTACAAAAACAGTATTCAGAAAGGGATTTGATCTAAGCAGGGCCATTCTGGGTGTCCCCACACGGTCCTACACCCATCCCAGCAGTGCCACAGTGAGAGCAGGAGCACTGATCCATTGGGTTTTTGCTCCACCAACACTAGTCCTTTCAGAAACTGAACACTAGAATTCACTGTTAATAACAGCAATGAAAAAGTCAGCACTTCTGCTCTATCAGACAGCTACAAGGACACCAAGTTCTGCTCAGGCAGTGTGGTTTTTGTCAGGGTAGCAAAGAGCTCTTGCACTGCTCTACAACGATGAGTTCTCAGTGTCTGCAGCTCAGCAACTCTCAGCAAGCCTGGGTAGCAATACTGGCACCACCACCATGCTCAGGAAGGAGAGATGAGCGTTCCCCAGCCTTCCCTTGTGCTGCCCACACCAGGTTTCCTCAGCTCTTGATGGCATAGGACATAAATGGAGAGGCTGCATTCAGTTCATGAAGCTGATGAGAGATTCTCCACAGGGTCTGAGCACCAGGACATTTGCAGCTCACCAGAGGAAGCTCTGGCCACCACCTGTATGTGCCTGTGGGGCTTGACCCTCAGTTACTCCAGGCCTTCAGTTCAAGCCACAGCCCCAAGCTGTGTCCCCCAAAGCTCTTCACCTCTGCCAGAGCTGTCCATGCCTGTGACACCACTCAGCTTCAGCTCTTCCAGGTAAAAGAATGAAATCACAATGAAATCCATAAATGAATGCTGTTCACAGTCTGTAAACCCAGCAATCTGGGACAGCTTTTCTACCTCCCAAATCCTATCTCTTGGTAATGGCCCAGTTCCTGCAGGTTAGCAGTCTCCATCCTTCATGGTCACAGTAAAACTGCCTAACAACAATTTTGGAAAGGTCACAGCAGTGATCAGAAGAACCCAACAGGGACGCTACAACCAGTGCTGATAAAGTGGTAGCTGGACAGCCAGGGACACATCAGAGGAGAGACACCCCTGTCCCACCCATTACTGCACAGCAGCACCCACCCTTAAGGAGCAGTCCTTGCATTCAAAGGCAGAGGAGAGCTCAGACATGCCAAAAGTTATCCACAGGGGAAAAAAATACACCCTCTCTGCATTTCTGGAATGTACTTGTTGTTGCCTGTCATGGATCAAGGGTTGGAGGGTCCCACCTGCTACATCTGGACTCCCCGGGGACAGGATTGGAGGAGGGGAAGATGAGCATTATTGCAGCAACAGCCAGAAACCAAAGCAATCTTGTCCCCTGCTCCCCAAAGAGGCCTGAACCTTTCTCACAGAAGGCTAGGGCAGGGGGAAACTGGAAATTACAATTTTGGTTCTAAATCCATGATGAGATTTCTTTCACTTAGAGTAGCAATTACATAAACACTTCTCAGAAGAGAATAATTTGCTGTTCTTTTCAGGAGCCAGCAGGGAGATGCACGTGCAGCATTTGGGGCAGAACAAGGATTTGTCCTGGATCACCATCCTCCGCTGCAAGCAGCACAGCATTTCTCTGTTCTGCTGCCCATTCATTCCTTGCATCACCTGCCTTGCACTCAGCAGGAATGACCTCGACAGAGACCTCTGGAAACATCTGGGTAGCAAAATGATACATGTTTGCTCTTTTTGGTAAAAGAACAATCTTGAGAAATAATAAACACTCACTTTAATAGAGAAGTTTAGTTTTATATTCATGTCTCCTCTAGTAATTGTGTTCACAGAATTGCATATTTCAAAGCATCTTTGTTCTTCTTTTTTCCTTCTTGTGCACTTACTTCAACAATGGTTATAACTCACTGCAGTGCCAGCTGAATTAACATCAAAATATTTGCACAGTGTCAAAATAGCAAGCCTCCTGGAGAACCAGAAAAATATTCAAATAGGTGATTTTTTCAAGTGACCTATTTCTCCATTTTGTGATGTGGAAAGTTATTAAAAACAAGTTTTCATATGTAAATTCACATTAATAACTTCAAGTTTTACCCCAATTCTCTTTTTAATTTTTGTCTGAAGCAGCAATTCCTTGGCATAATCAGTACAACTGGATTCTGGTCTGTCGTCTACCTGAGAAGGGAACAGGTAGAGGAACAGCTTTGAGTTGAATCACCAAAAGCTTTCTGATTTACCTCCTACCAGAAGCACAAAGCAAAACCAAGGACCTCATGAGCACATGCAAAAACTTTTTTACCAGCTGACTTTAAAAAACACAACAGGATCATACTGGTTCAGTGGGACAGATCTTGAAAGTAGAACCTAGAAAATACCCTTTAAGTACATGCTAATAATACTTGAAATATGAGTCAGTGTACCAAGCAGTAAAAAAACCCTCAAAACAACCACTTTTAAAGCCAACAGCAGCTGAGGGGTTCATTATCTCTGAAGGTGGATGCTTTTTGGGACCGCTAAGCAGGTACACAAAGCTAGCTGGGGACCCAGGTTAGGACATGGTGCCAACTGGCACAGGCTCCAACCAGACAAATCTGAGCCAAGACTTTTCTGCACCCCATAGCCAGCATAACCCAATCTTTTTTCCACACTAAAACATCTCCCCCATCTAGCCTTGGCTCTTCAGGGCCAAGAGCAGCAGCAGATTGTACACCTGCGTTCCTACAGCTGCATCCTCTGTACGTTCACCGCCCACCTCAGCCCCCTTCCCATCTGACCTCCAGATTAGAAGGGTTTCTTCTAAAAAGTCAGAGCATGTGAACAAGGTTTTCCTTTATTATAAACCCATGAGTATCACATCTCTTTTCAGGAAGCAAAGAGGTGGGGACACATCTTCCAACAAAATGTCCTGCTACAAGGCCATCAGCATTCCTGTTCCTGGAATTTGGCCTCATGATCCCGTGTCTTAAAACTGTTTCCCAGATGACATGCATTTGCTGAACTGCTTTATATTGTGGGTAAAACAGGTTTACTCAGCTGTTTTGAGTACAGAAAGTAGCCTTAGAATTATCTCTCAGAAATCTCTGACACAGCTTCTTCATGGAAAATGAGTTTTTGCAATCCACAGCGAGGGCTTTTTTCTGGGTTACCCAAGCCATAGCCAATAGTATAACCCCCTGGCTGGAAAATAACATCAGCAAAAATTCACATATACAATATTATCTTATTCTTACTCATATTGAAATTTGTTTGCTGCTGTACCTGTGCATATTTATACAGAAACCAACACATTCCTCCAGGTATGAGCACACAGAGGAACAACTGAGGTGTTGTAAAGAATTTTCACAAAAGTAAGTCTCTATTGGAGTCAGACAAGTTTTCCAGGGTTAGGTTTGAATAGAATCTTCGGGACTGCAAGTCAGTTACCTTTATTTGTTGCCTGTCTATGGCCATACAGCTGTGCTGCCTGCAGAGCACCCAGCAATGCCCTGGGCACAGCAGCAATTGCTGCAGGACAGGGCTGCTCCATCAGCTGGGGCAGGAGGCTGCTGTCAGGATTCTGAGCCTGGCACCATGAATGGGGGGAATAACGAGTATCATCACCCAGGAACTAGAAGTAGGTAGAAAGAGAAGCTTTGTGTGGGTGGTGAGAGAGAAAAGAGGCTGATTAAGGAGACAAGGATCAGAATCTGCAAATCACGCAAAACCAGTTCTGTGTCAAGCAGGGAATAATTAACTTGCTCTTTTTTTTTGCTCCAGACAAGCAGCACTGATGCTGATTTAGAAACTCCCTTTCCAACACCAGGTGAAACTGGACACCCTTCAGGATGTTTTGCTTTGAATTTTCAGTGCTATTAATGCACAGTTTTGCCATTCACTGTATATTAATATGGCACTGAAGAGGGATGGTAGGGGCTGCCTCCATTGCAAATCCAAACCTGCTGGCAAAGACACAAGGCCTTGGAGAGAGGGTCAGTGCCTGGGGACATGGCTCAAGACAGTTCTAGAGACAGACACTGGCCCCAGTGACATCCAGGGTTGTTCTGTGAGTTTAAGAATGCAGAGTTACTCCCAAGAAAAATTTTAGTATAAAGATTTAGTGGAATTCCTGCTGCCTTATTAATTCCTTGGACTTTTCTTCCACACAAATCTTTTGAACTATTACATCTGTGCGACTTTGAGGTGGGATCCAGGAACCAGACACGAAGGAGGGAAATACCAGGAGTAAATACCTGCCATGGCAAAGCACAAGCTAAACCCAGCCTTTTGGCAGGTGAGCTCTCTTTTTATGGATCAATACAGACCTGTTATTTCTGCATTACTGCCTAGGGCTCTTTCTTGGTAGGTTGAGGCATTTTCTGAGGCTGCAGTTACACCCCACAAGAACACTGTCAGTGCAGTCTGGAGTGTTGTGCAAATCACACCTGCCCTTTATCAGCTTGGGCCCCACCAGGCCATGGCCAGGCTGCATCCATCTGTGTTCTGCTGGCAACAGCACTGAGAAGGAGAGTTAGCTCTGTTCACCAAGTTGTAAAATAAAATCTCAGCGTTAGGAAGCAGAAGTGCCAGGCCTACACCTTCCAGTGCACACCCTGACCTCACCCCCTGGCTGCTGGAGCAGCCCCATCCTGCCCAGGCACGGTGCCTGTTCCACACCACCACGACAAGGGAGCAGCAGTTTGCTCTCCACACCTGCAGCACAAGAACCTCAGCTCCTGCAGGGCTGCTTTTCAGGACATGAGCAAGGTAGGTAAGTGTCCCAAGCATAAATAGGCACAAAAAAGACTAGAGAACTTAGTTATGTAATCTCTGCAGAAGTCAAAATCCAGGAGCCTTTCCACCCTGCCCTGCATGCTAGGAGTGGAGGTGGAATGACTCTTTGCATGTTTTCACACAGCAGAGAGGACAGAATAACCCTGCATTTAGAAAAGGCAAAGACATTCAGAGCTGTTTTGAGAAATAAATTGTTCCAACTCAGGAAGGGGAAGAAAAAAAGAAGCCAAACCAGAAAAACCCCACAGGCAGCCATTATTCTGTCTGCACAGGACTTATTTAATAATCCAGTGTCTGCAAACCATAAGTTGAAAATTTTCCCTGTCATACAGCATGCCAGACCACAGCTGCATAAAACAGAGAAAACCTGTTATAAGTGACCAGAGACATCAGAAAATTGTGGAAATATTGCCTCAGGCTGCAAGGCCCTTTCCTGTGGAAAGAATATTTTGCAATTGTCTGTTCCTTGTTGACAACTAGCACTCATACATTCTGGGTTTCATCATAAAGACTGTTCAAAACTCTGAACTGCAAGTAGAGAAAATTTTCTTGCTCATTATTCTGATTTATTCATCTCTCCCCCTTCTCTCCTACATCACACATCAGATACTGAAGAGAATGAAAACTCAAAAGCGTGGAAAAAAATGAATGTGCAGTAACAGGACGCCACATGTCACAGAGGCACCACCACTGGATTCTACACATAATAGATTTTTGACTAGCATATGTCAGCTGATGCTAGAACAATTTTGTCACTATTACATCAATACTTATTCTTTAAGCAAAGCAGCGCTCTATATAATATTTCTTTTTCTCAATAGCTTCTAAGATATCGAGTGAATGAACACTTATCTCTGACTGAATATCAGAGCTACAAAATCCTAAAAAACCTGTGAAGTTTAAGCCTCTATTCAGTGCTCTACTCAGCCCTCCCTCCTTCCCAGGCTGCTCCCTTGAGGGCTCCAACCCAGCACCTCCCCAGTGAAGCTGCCCCTCTCCTGCCCCCCAGCCCCACCTGTGAAGATCTGCCAGCCCCAGTCTCTGCCCTGCCCATCAGCTGATGTTTGCCAGCTCCTTCTGAACGGGAAGCAGCCAAGGCATCTGAGCTGCCAGCAAGGGTGCTGGGCAGCTCCTGGGCACACATGGCACAGGATTGCCTTGCAGCAAACAATTCCCCTGCATCTTGACTGCAGTCAAAATAATGTGGTTTTCCCCCCGGGTTCCCAAGACACATCGTGGAGGATGTAAGCACCAATGGTTTCCTTGAGAAGGTTTCTGGTGGCAGGTTGCTAAGGTCAATATGGAAAGATTTCAGGACCAAAGAGAAAAACACGACCAAGGGCTTTAAAGGGCAGAACTATTTCCAGAGCATATCCTAGTCACTGTTTCCATGTGCCTTGCTTGTCAGATCAGAGCAGGATTAAAGCAGCAGAGTGGGAAAAAGCAGCAGGGGGCCAAAGCTAATGGGAGTCTGATTAACTGAGCTGGGAGGTGATGGCTAACCTCAAAGTAACGGGGCACTTTGAAAGGTGAGAGCTGTAACAAAGCCAAAATAGTATCAGGACACATGGGGGTCTTCACCAGGGCAGGAAAAAGAACAAAACAAAAAATTGTGCAGAAGGTAACACCTGTGACAGCTCATGGTGGTTGCACAAGCCACCCACTACAATAGACCCTCGAGAGAGTTCTTGTGCTGCCATCAGGGACAGCTTCTCCTGCTTGCAGGACAGCATCTACAGCAATACAGGACTGCAGAGAGAAAGAGGAAAAGTCATTTGACAGCAACTTATGTCAGCAAAATCTGAATAAAGTTGGTGTTTTCACAAGTCCATTGCTATGCAGTGTAGATTTGCAGAATTCTTCAATTTGTCGTTGTTTTGAACCCCAGTTCTGTCCTCCCATCCTTCTTGCTCCTGTGAGCAAGAGGGGCAGTGGAAGGGGCAGTGCTCCCTCCCACCAACACAGAGCAGTGCTTCACACCTGGGCAGCAGCAGCATTTGCAACATCTGAAAGCTTTCAAACACTGCAGCAAAAACCAGCGTTATACAACTCACCAGAAATTGAAACACAAGTCCACAGAGTGCAGAGAAATCACAAAGATCTAGTCATTTTGATTAAAAGGCTTAAAAAAGGGAAAACTGACTAGTGTAGGCTGCCAAAGGGGTGAGCTCCCACCCCAGTTCCCAGCTGCCAGGACCAGAATAAAACATATCCTAGCCCAGACCCCTCCCAACAGCTCCTCACTTATGTCCTCCCAGCAAACACCCACCCACAGACCTGCCCTTATCCAGCTAATTCACAGGTCACAGTCAGTCCATGCCCAAGCCAGTGCCAGCACACAGCTGGGCCAGCACTGTCCTGCTTCCTCTTGCTTTCTCAGGCAAGGCAGGCTCCTGGCAAAGCAACAGGAGCAGGGAAAATTCAGAGTAACACGGATGTGAGGAAACCTCTTACGCAGCAGAATCACAGGCAGCTCCAGACCACAGGGACAGTTTGCAGCAGCAGCAGCAGCCAAGCAGCTCTGTGCTGCACAGCCCAGGCAAAGCTGAACCCAAGCACAGAGAAAAACAGACTTGCTGGTAGCACAAGAAAATCCACACAGCCTCTTCCAGCTCGTGGGGGAGGGAGCCCTGAGAAGCTGCACAGCCCAGGGCCAGATGGAGAGGTGGGGCAGTGGGGAGTGACAGTTAATCAGTAAATAACACCAGGAGTTTTGGCCATGCAAATGAATGAGAGCAAGGAAAAAGTGAGGCTGTGCCACACTCTAGGCAGAACTAGAAATCTTCCAAGTGCCCAAGAAGGAAAACATTCTAAAACAACAGCGGTGTGTGTAGGAAAAAGCACAGGCTGTTAAGCAAGGAGATGATCACACTGGAGGCAAAAGGAAAGCCCTGTAGTTCAGCTTGCTGGACCAGGCAAGGCCAAACAGCAGCTGTTCTGGACAGCCAGAAGCCAGCACATTGAATCCCAAGTCAAACAGCAAAGATTTCCAGCAGAAGCATGAACTTGCATCACATCAGAGGGCTGGGAAAACATCATTCCAGGCTACACACAGGTAGATTCAGCCTGAAAGTCAAGGTTGTGGCAGATGAGTGTCTTCCAACAAACAGCTTGCATGATCCTGAAGTTCTCAAGATCTGGGGCTACGTGGCTGGGGATTAGTACCTCCCATGGCTGGGTTGTTTTGCACCTCCCTAATCCCTCTGCTTCCCCAGCAGGACTGGAGCAGAGCTGTCACACTGGCAGCCCCCAGTACAGGGACTGGAGGAGGACCAGGGAGGTACAGGGGCACCACAGGGTTGAGCAGGGTGGGATGAGCCCCTGCTGGTCCAGGGAGGTGCAGAAGAGGCTCAGGGAAGGAGGACAACCGTGGCACTACAGCACAGCTCTGCCCACAGCCTGCAGCTGCACATTCCACAGAAGCACATACACAGTGTGGGTGCTGCATTCCCTGTGCTGAGCTCCCTGGGAGACAGGGGCTTCACCAGCACTGCTGGGAGAGAGGCAGCCCTTTCCTGGAAAGGAGCTGAGCCCATCAGCCTCACAAATTTTCAGCATGAACACGGAGCCGGCAGAGAGTCAGAGATGTACAATCTCCCAACTCTTGGCTTGGTTTAGGAGACCCTGAGGAAGCAGGTAACATTTACAGCACAAAACAGCCAAACCCCTCTAAATATGGAGCAGGGAAGATACTTTCTAAAGAGCCAGAGAGCTTATTTCAGAGTTCTTGGAACATCAGAGTTGCAAGAACTCTGAAAAACCAAAATCTGATGAAGTTTAAAGCAACACTGGGGTTTAATTGCCTTCTACCATCGCCCAGGATACAACAAGAGGTATAAATCAAATAACAAGGTCTGAAACTAATTTGCTCATGCAGGACATCTGGATTGATACTGTTTGAAGGATAACCTTACCTTGGTTGTGGCAAAGCACTGGTTCTGGGGGCAGAAAGCTTTTGCCACATCCCCATTACACAAAGATGGGGCAGCTCCACCTCCAGCTGTTGCAGAGCCCCGTCTCCCATGGTACTTACAGCACAGCATGATGCTGCTGTCAACCCACCACGTTGGCACACAGGCAGCAAACCAGGAGTCCAGATGAAACCCCACTAATCTCATACCCTCACTTATAAAAAAGTAGATGAGAGCAGAAGTGATTGTGTATTAACAGGAACCTGAGGAGCTGGGAGTGAGAGCAGCTGCCTAGGCTGGTGCTGCCACAAGAACAAATTGATATCAGTTGGCCACAATTAAAGCTTGGGCTGTACTTCTGGGTACTTTTTTTCTAAAACAAGGTTTCTATCTATCAGAACCATGGGTGTCTGCAGCAGCTTCCACATAAGAAGAGAGAAATCCCACTGTTTATGAAGGTGATTACATCATCTGGTTGCTTGAGATAATAAGCAAGAGATTTGAAGACCCATGAATTTCCTCCTGACCTATTTTCTGTGATCCAAGGAAAGGATGGTTTTGCCTTCCCTTTCAGAACTGCCTAATTCAGAGAACACCTGTAAAGAGACCAAAGCAACCTCTCCACCTGCAAAGGCACTTGTGCAGGCTCCTAGACTAGAATAAGAGTCGTGCAAAAATGCTGCAGAAAGCTCTGAGCAGCTCCTGGCAGGTGCCAGGTACATAGGAAGGGAGAGCTCCATCCTTCCCATGGTTTCTGCACATGGAAAGCATAAAACCCGCATGCTCAGAGTGAATCATTTATTACTGACGCTGCAAAGCCCTAGACAAAACAGATGAAATCAGCTGGCAGTGGACAAGGCAACCAAACATCTGCTTGTACCCATGTGGTGTCTGGAAACAGGGCTGTGTATTCTAACATCTTAATGGTGTGAAACTGGAGGAAAATCACATGGTGAACAGTTAAAAGGTGTTTTTATCTTATGGAGAAACTTAAATGTATCCATGGCTCTTGTTGTGTACAGGAGGAATCTGTAAGTCCCTAGAAATTAAGGAAAACACTTGAATTAAAGAGCCATTTTGGTTTTAATTTTTAGATTGCAAGTTTAATTGGGAGATAAGTGCTGACCTTCTGTGCACTCTGCATCTCACTGTGCCTGTTGGGTCTGACAATGAGCCTGATGCTTTATTCCACACTCATACACAGTCATGGCCAAGGCAAACTTGGGGTGCTGCTGTCACCGGGCTGAACCAGGTGGTCAGGAGGGGGAAGGTTCCCTGGTGAGGTCTCAACCCAAAACAGTTTGCACCTTCTCCCTGCCCAGGCAGATACAGGGACTGCCTTCTTCAGGGTTGTTTTGATATGATCAGGCAACAAATCCTTTTTATTCCACCAAAATAAAGCATTTTCCTTGAAGCTATAGCAAGGGTGGCTGCGATCAAAGGTGACTGGGAGCGCTGCTGGTGGAGACAGCCATCAGCAGTTTGCATGACCCAGGGGTGGTGTAGACTAGGGAGAAGATGAAGAAGGTCCTGCAGCACCTCCTGTGGTCTATTGTTCAGGACTTCAAAGAGCCCAGGATCTGTAGCCACTGCTAATAGCTGTTATCTTCCAGCAACAGTAATTAGGAACTGAAGGAGACTCTGAGACAGTGACTATAAAATGCCAATGAAGCTACACCTTTTCTGCTTCATTTACTTGATTACTCATGTTTTCTTTATATCCACCCCTCTAGGATGTGGCTTTTAATCCTCCAAGCTGATCTGTCCCTATGAATATTCAGTGTCAATGATACACATATTGCTGCTGTCTGAATATCCTGAAGCTGCTATCAGTCATGCATTAATCTGACATGCAGCTCCTTGGGCTTCATCTAAATTGCAAGTACAAAATGAGCAAAATGTAAATAACTGGGAGAAGAAAATGCTAAAGTTAGTAAAAGATGATTTATGGTTTTCCAGTTCAGCATCAAATTAATTTTGCGATGCTGGATTTTGGAGCATTTGTTTAAAGTCCACATATTTCTTATGCGAGAACCTATAAATTCCATACATATGTTGAGGAAAGGGATGTGGAAACAGTGAGTTGGACTGGCAGAACCTCTCCCCAGTGTGTGCAAGGGGCAGGTAAATGTCCAGGGGAGCCTGCAGACATGACTCCTGCATCTCCTCCCCACATCCACCGACACTCGGTTCCAGGAATTGCTAATTGAGGGGCTGTATTTGAAGTAGTGACCACCAGGTATTATTTTCTCTTAATACAATGAATCTTTTTTTTTCAATCATTGTAAAATTTTCCTAGCCTCTCTGCCATGCAACAGACAGACAACAACTCCCATACAAATTTTGTTAAATTTTAGTTTTTCCTCATTTGTTGTGATGAACATATTTCTGCTAGTTTCACCTGATACCCCCAAACCTCGTTTGACAAGAGGCAGAGGACAACCGCTCCCTGGTGGTCACAGCACTCAGGCTTTAGCAGACATCACTGATTTTGTAGTCTGTAGAACTGCCCAAATCCCAGGTCCCATTCGCAGTGCGTGGCTGTGCCGTGGCCCAAATCCCTGCGTGAAGGGGGTGCTGGGGGGTGTCTGCAGGGTGTGGGTGACACACACAGCTGCAGGGACCTGCTGATGGCTCCGCAGGAACAGCTGCCGTGGCACTCCCAGGCTGCCTCAGCGCAGCGCTCCTCGGTGTGCCCGCACCGACCGAGCCAGCCCTGTCCCTTCTGAGTTTGGGCCAGCTCCAGCCCGTGAGTGCCTTGAGCTGCTCCTGGGACTGGCAGAGCAGCAGCAGCGTCCCGTGGCAGGAGAGGGGCTGGCTCTTGGCACAGCACGGTGCCCTGCGAGCAGCGCAGGCTGAGAACCAGGGCTGCTCCCGGAGCAGGAGCATCACTCATCGCTGTTTTACACATCCCTTTGTTCATATTTCTTCCTCTACAATGAGAGGGGCAAGAACACTTTTGTCATCAGCTGGTGGGGAGAAACAATAGCTCTGCTCACGCTGCCACCACCCCGCAGGGGCTGAATCACCGTCACAAGGCGAATTAGCCTCTCGCCTGTTGCTCAGCTCTCTCATCACGGTGACTCATTCTGGAACTCATTCTGGGACGGGAGCGAAAGGCGGATGCTACAACCTCCTCCCCTTACAGCAAACCGGGAACCAGCAGGAATCTGTGGCTGGGACCATCTCGGGGCAGGCTCGGAGCGCCCGGGAGGCAGCGCGGGGCTCGGAGGGCGGCGGCAGAGGCGGCGCAGGGCGGAGAGCGCAGCAGCTGCTGCCACGGCCCCGGGCACGCAGATTTCTGCTGCTTCTGCAGCCCCCCGAGGGTTGCCTTCCTCCTTGCTAAACCCACCCGCCCATACAGGGCATGAGAGCTTGTCTTTCCTTGCTCAACAGGGGTTCCCCATAAGCAGCAACACTTCTTCTGCCTTCCCTCGGCGAAGAAAGGGAGATTGTTTGGTTTCCTGTACCCGGGGTCAGCAGAGCACCCGAGCCTGAGGGATGCTCCGCTCCGCAGACCACTTCAAATAGATTTAAACGGGCTGTAGGTGCCCACAAGGAGAAATGGACCGAGTCCTGGTGCGACACAGCTCTCAGCTCGCTCTGGAGGACAGACCTGAAGGATGCACGCCCCGCGTGTACCCCCGGGCTGTGGGCGCCCAGGCTGGACCCCGAGCTCAGCCTCGCACCTCATCCCTGGGCACATCCATCCGCCCACAGAGCCGGAGAGGCGGCACCTCACCTGCCGCGCGGTGCGTTGTAAAAGGAGCGCCGGTGAGTTCAAGTTAAGAAAGCTCAAACCAGCCTGGAAAGGTGTCCCCAGGAGCAGGGTACCGTACGCGCCGCCGAGCAGGGCGGCTCTCGCCCGCAGCGAGGCTTCTCTCGTTACTCACCGGCAGTGAAAGGCACTGCCAGGCTGGTGGCCTGGTACCAAGATTAGACACAAAATGCATTTTACAGGAGGGCTAAAACTAATCTGGGGTAATGAATTTTACAGAATGCTGCCTTTTGGAACATGCTAGAAGGCAATTCCTCCTTCCTCTGGCTTTGCTGACGTCAAGGGAGCCCCGAGATCGAGTTGCTGCAGGGATTGTGTGAGCACCTGGTCACCCCCAGGGTTCAGGTGAGCAAAAGCACCTCTTGTAACAGGCTGAGGAGGGTGCAGCTCTCTCTGCCCTGTGCTGAGGGGCAGCAGGACCTCCCCTCCCTGCTGGCCCCAATGGCACCCTGCCGGGGAACCCCTAAAAACCAGCCCACGGGCACTTTATCACTCTCTGAGTGGATCACTCTGGCAGACGAATTCACGCTGGCTCAACTCTTCCTGTTTGTGTCTCTCCTGTATTGCTGCTTGCCTCCCCGGTCCCCACAGCCACTCCTCCCCCAGGTTTCCTCCCCTCCATCACCACCCAAGCACAGCCCTGCAGTCCATGGCCTTTCCTGAGCACACAGAACTGCTGCACACAGGTGCTATAAGCTGCTATGGGATAATTATTGGTTGAGGCAAGAATTATCTCACTGCTAACAAAAATGATCAGGCAATTAAGCTTTAAGACACACTGGAGATATTAGTAGTGATTATAATTGTCAGACAAATATTTTCTGACAATAAATAACATATGAACACAGATTTTTATCAGGCTTTTTAAGCTTGGGGAAAAGAAGGTATTTTTTTCCTGCAAGCCTCCCCTCCGCAAAGGCAGTCAGTAAACCCCAGGTACAAGCATTTGCTGGGAAGGAGAATCTCTTCAACTTGCACCTGTGTGGGTTCCTTTGTGTATCATCCTCTCTTTAATCTGCCTTTTGTGCCTAGATGTGCATAGATCACCTATGTTTTCATACAAACCATGTAAGGTAAGGCACAGGGATTCCAGGTGCTGCTGAGGAGCAGAGAGGGTTCTGCAGCAACATTTCCACTACAAACTGACAATTCCATGGCTCGTGCCAAGTGCTGTGTGTGGCAGACCAGCCGGTGCAGAAGGGTGCAGGACCCAGCTTGCCAAAGGCAGGACAGCCCAGGGTGCAAGGGCAGAGAGGAGCATCCCCAGTGGCCCAGCTCTCCCCCCAGCAGAGCCCAGGAGATGGCACAGGGGCTGCAACACAAACAGTGCTGCTGTGAGGGGAGGGCTCAAGGTGCTTCATCCAGGAAGGTTACCTGTGATCACTCCTGTGGGGAACACAGAAGGTCTAGGAGCTCCCTGAACACCTAAAAGGTGAGTGAATATGATGAGCTTTTCACCTCACTCTGCACAGCACAGCTGCTCCTGCTGCTGCAGGGAAAAGCTCAGTGGCAAAGACTCTGCCAGGCAAGAAAGGATTCCCACTGCAGGATGGCAGATATCACTGGAAAAGCCCACAGCTGGTCCAGATAATGTGCCATGAACTGCAGAGCAGTCCTGCACCCTCTCTGAGTATTTTCTGAGGGGGGAAAGGTTCTCCCAGAACAGGGGCAACCTCTCTATGCCATTGCCAGCATGACTGCAATGCTCCATCAGGAACAGCATGTTTATGAGGCCACCTGCCCCCGCTCCCATGGGGATTAATGGCACCCACACAGGCTGGTGAATCACTGAGCCCAGGAGAAGTGGTTCTCCTGCAGTAATTGTCTTCCCTTTGCACAGTGATGTCTGCAAATAGTACTGACAGCCTTCACCATGGGCAGCCTCAGTGTGTCAGAGTTAGAAAACTGTGTTCGTGTTCCTCCTGACCCTGGGCAGCCTTCAGTTGCTCTGGGTAGCCAATTTTATACCAATAAATAATGGGCTTGATTAGAGATATTACAGACAGACTGATAAGTGAGCACAAATTACAGGGCTGCTATTATACCAGAGGCTTATGTTGATGTTACGAAGTGATGCTGAAGCTGGGGACATGGTTCTGGGGCCAGTGGGTTCTCAGGCAGGACATTGGTTGTGTCCATTGTGGATATGCACCCTGAGATACTTCATATTGTTTTGGGATGTGTTTCCAAAGCTGTTCATTGACAGTTCTTCCAACCTATTTCTAGTACAAACAAAATAACAGTTGTTCTACGCAAAAGACAGCTCCCACAATTTACAGCTGCTGCAAGGCTCTGTAAGCCTTTGAGTACTAAGTGGGGCATTATCAGCATTTCTGAAGGTCGGGAACAGTCTTGGATGGTGCAGAAGTGAAGGTGGCAGGAGTCTGAGCAGGGAGCTCAGGAGAGCCCAAGATGCCCGAGCTGCAGCCCAGGGAGGAGGCTCACAGGAGGTGAGAGGCAGAGGAAACACAAGGAGGGTTACAAGTCAGAGGATGAGGGATGTCTGGAGTCCTGCACAGTCACTGCTGCGAACACTCTGGGGCCCAGACACAGATGCACCTGAGCAAACTCCAGGTGAGAGCCTGTCTGGAGCAGCTATCTCTGGAAGCACCAGGATCCACCACAGCCCTGAGACACTTGGTGCTCAAACATGTGCCTGTCATGGTTTAGGAGGCTGGGGAGCAGAGGACATGTCTGATGGCAGCTGAGCTGTGGGTCCCCACCTTGGTGCAGCTCTGTGCCCTCCCCACACAGCACATCAAATAAAAGGCAGCAGACAGTATATGTCACACTGATAAGAAACTCCCTCCCTGAAGTTCTGCTTGACTGCAGCCCAGTCAGGCTTCCCCTCACCTCCCAGATCTTATGTGACCGCTGGAGCAACACTGTGCACCAAAAATGCTGCTTCTATTCCCATCTGACAGGGGAAAGGTTCTCCTATCTGTCACTTGTCCATGTCCCCCAGCTGTAACACTCAGTTTAATTAAAAACCTACCCCTCCTTGCAAACCAGGCACATCAGGAACTCCCACTGGCAGAGAGAAGCAAGGTGGGCAGGTCTCTGTGCTCCCAGGAAAGACCAGAAGCTCTGTTTGCCTCAGGGATAGGAAAGGGAGCACAGCAGGCACCAAGTCCAGGCCCACAGGAGCAGATCCCCCCTCGCTGAGAATGTCTGGGAAGTCCAGCCTCCCCATCACCCATCTCTGGGGTCACTTTTCCCAAAAAAGATGAAAGATCTCCAGAATAATACTTGGAACTCTTAGTTGTTTCCCCTGAGCCTGCTCAGCACTCATACAAACCTCTCTCCACAAGTGAAGGGCTGCAGATCTGCTCCTTGGGGCCAGGAGCTGATGCTGCCAGCTGGGAGCTGCGAGGAGAGAAAGGCCACCAAACCCTCCGTGACTCACACTGAAACCATGCCTCTGCATTTCCAGCCAGGCCTGTCATCAGGCTGCAAAAGGGCTGATCCTGAAAGGCCAGGTGACAAATCTGCCTGTCAGAGGGGTCACAGCCCCTGCTGGGGGACCCACAACTGGCTCCCGGCTGTGAAGACGCCCAGGCTGGGAGGAGCATCTCCAGACAGCCACGCCTGCGTTTCCCTCTGGATGCTCAGGGACTGCTGCATACTTCAGTAGGTGTTGCCACTGACAGCACTCACACTTCCTCCAAAATTAGGTCTTTTAAGGAACGGGATGTTTTTAAAATTGTGCTGTGGGGCTGCAAGGTGTACTGGTACCATTACAGCTGAAAACACATCCACCACCTGGTTACCAGCTGGCTAAAATCCAGCTCTGCCTGTTTGCTGTCAGAAATCCTCCAAAACAGTTGTGACTGAGCTGGTAGCTGCGTTGCCAAAGCAAAGTCCCTGTCTGCCCTCTGCTCACCACTGCAGTGCCTCAGGAGCTCCCACGTGCTCCCGACTGCTTGAGGGACCAAAGCTGCCAGCTCAGCACAAAGTGCTGCTGAGAGTGGAGCCTAAAGAATGTTTCAGCCAAGCCCTAAAAAAAATTTCATCTGCTTTCATACTCACTGCAGTCTAACAGATATCCACGGGGCACTGGGTAATTCCTGGTGGATTCCCATTCTCTCTGCTGTATCAAACCACAATGAATCCTGTCAAAAAGCACATGTAAAAGATCTCAGCAATCCTGGCAGTCCCATCTGCACGGCTGGGAGCTGGATGGCTGGGAGGAGGCAGTGTCAGAGCGGTGCTTTCCAGGAGCAGGAGCTCAGCCTGGTGGGCATCCCCTGGAGACGCCAGGCTGTATCATGTGTCCTGCCTCCCCAGAGATCTGGCTATCAGCTGGGCTGGGAATTCTGGTGCATTTTTTCCATTTCTGGGATGGAGTTAGCATGCCTGGATGTTTTTCCTAAAGAATTACACGAGAGGGGAAACAGCAGTCAGAAGATGCAGTTTTCCAGGGCCCCAACATTTCCTTGGAATGGGAAAGAAAAATGCCTGATGTTATTTTCAGATACCAGGACATTTGCCCACTCCTGCCCCCCTGGTGTGACCCTGTGTATGTGCCAGGCCACACCCCTGAGCCCAGCCTAGGACCACCTACAGCCCTATTTGCTCCCAAGGAGCAGCATCAGCAGCAAACTCTCCATTCCAGGGAGGGACAGAGCAGCAAAGCAAAGCCCCAGTGCTGCTGGGCAGAGCTGTGTGTAAGTGGGCACCCAGAGCCAGGTCAGCTCCTGCACACAGACCTTGGGGCCATGTGAGAAGCTCTGGCATGGGCCTTTGATGGAAACAGAGCTGGTGACCCTCAGTGCCATGTGGGACATGTGGCATTCAGATGGGATGCATGTCCTGGGAGGGCATCACAGCCCAGACACTGGCACGTGAGCCCTTCTGCTCAGCACAGCTTGAGAGTGGCCACATCTAGAGGAAACCCCCAAAAAATCATGTTGCTCCTGCTTCACACTCTACTTAGAGGAATTTCTGATAGATTTTGGCCTGAGGTTCTATTGTGGTACAAACCAGAGCACAACTGCTGTGGGTCAGGAAGTCACAAAGGCATCTGTGTGTAGGATGCAGCCATGAGTGAGAGCTGGGGAGCGGGGATTGTGGCCCAGGGTCTGGGTGCAGCAGCCAGGGCCACAAAGGGCCTTTCAGGGTGGTGGCTGGGGCTCAGCCCCGTGGTGTGGTACCAGCCTGTGCCTGGCCAGCAGCACCGGTGCACGGCTCAGCTCTGTCTGTGCTTTGTGCCAGCACTGAATCGTCTCTGGTGGATGTGTCGCCCCTTGTTCTCATCTGCCAGGACTGAAAGGAAATTTTCAGGGCCTGGGGACGATTGTTCACCTCCACCCAGCACTCAGAACACCCAGCTGGGCCACAGCACCAGTGGCAGGTGGCTGGAAGGAATCCAGGGGGTTCAATTCAGGGCCAGCATCTTGGGGACAGCCTGTCCTCCCAACCACCACCACCCCAGGCCATCCAGTGGCAGGCAGAGCAGGACACACACCCATCCTATGTCAGGATACCCGTAACTTCCTCAAGATGCCACACTGTCCCCCACTGGCACCCCTGCCACATCCCTGTGTGCCCATCTCATCCTGCAGCATCTCCTGCTGCCCCACAGAACACCCACCCACACCTCCCGACAGCACTGAGTCTGCACAGGAAATCTGCTTTTAGAAAGAACAGCAGAAAATAAAATCTACCAACCTCTTGAAAGCCTGGGAGCCTCTTGCTGCCCTTCCACCCCAACCCACCCTGCCAAGCCACTCGCTCATTAGTGCCTACAACACAGCTGGAAGTGCATTGATCTGGCTGAGAATTAGCCCAAGGGATCTCCCAGGAGCTGAGAAACAAGGAAAGAGTTCAGAAGGACTCAAAGAATGAGGAGGAAGGGTTGCATCCCTAGGAATGCTGTCCAGGCAGTATCAATCCAAGCAGGGCTGGGCTGGGTTGTGCTGGGGTTTGGCCCCCTCTCTCCTGTGCAGAACCCAGGTTTCCAGGCAGGCCAGTGGTGTTCCTTGTGGGAAGTGCTGTTCCAAGCAGGTGAGCTCCTTGCTGAGGGACTCAGTGCTACGGGAAACTCCTGATAACAACACAGAGAGGTGATTCCTTCCTCTGCAAAGGTTTTTGCCAAGCATAGCTGATCCCCACAGAGCAGGCTCAGAGAGGCAAGGAGCAGGGTGGCATCCAGAGGAGCTTCAGGGAAAGTGCTGCCAGCCAGAGGAAAGCAGCTCCCTCTGCTCCTGCTGATCCAGCACCTGGCCAGAGGCACATCCACTACAGCCACATCCACAGGCTACAGGGAGACAGCAGGGACCTCTCCACAGGGAGAAGAAGCAGGAGGGTCAAGAAGCAGAGGCAGGACTAAGAGGGAGGTGCTGACCTCCTGGTGACACTGAGGCCATTGCCAAGTGCAGCAGGCTGAGTGTGAGCAGTGCCAGCACGCCAGGAGCATCCCCATTAGAGCAGGTCACCCCCTGTCCCAGAGTGCTGCTCTTGCCCTGAGCATGGGCTCTGTCCATTGCAGAGAGGGGTCAGGCAGGCATTGTAGGGATGAATCCAGCCCAGCAGGGCTGAAGACCAGCATCCTCCATCCCCACTCCAGGCAGAATGCACAGCTGTAGGCAGAGCTGAAATGGGATCCTGAGCCATGGTCAGGCTGGGGAACCCCAGCTGGCACTGGCAAGGTCCTGATGACCCATCAGGGAGTAAGATCTTTCTCTGGTTTTAAACTCAGTGCAGATTCAGAGGTGATACATCAAGAATAACCCAAAGTTTTGCTTAATGAATCTATAATTTTTCTGGTCTCTCCTTCAGACCAGTCATACTTTCAGTCTCATGACAACAAATACTCCAGTTTCACTGTGTGGTAGATTGGATCCTGGTAGTTTCTCACAATACCTCCAAGATCTCAGATAGGGGAAGCACAAAATACTCATCCTGTTTTCATGGAGATGACAGAAAGCTGCTGCTTTCTGTGCTAGTAACGCCCAGCTCTGGGTGGGCTGGCTCAGATGCTCTGGCAGCTTTAAGACTCCTAAGGCCTGAAAAACTGGCTGGAAGTCTCTGTGGCAACATGTTATCTCACAAGATTTATGGTTCATCCTGCTCCAGGCAAAGTCAAAAATACCACCACAGTGATTGCTCCGGATATTACTGCGTTTTTAGGCTACTGCTCTGACATTCACAGCAGGGGAAGAAATGAGGATGGGAACATTTACACTTTCACCCCCAGCTCCACCAAGGAGCTTTCTGGGGGTTTTGGTGTGTGGGTATTCAGAGAGGAGGCGAGCAGGCTCTGGTTGCTTCCCAACTTGCAACTCTGGCTGGAAAATAAAGCTCAAGGATGAATGCCTGCACAAGATCAGGAGGGGGATTTTAGTTTTTTATGTCCTCCTTGGACATAAAAGACTAAACTCATGGGACAAGCCCTCTCTTCAGTGCCCCATTTGCTGATGGAGAGGTAAGCAGTGAGGGGAGCAAACAGCCCAGGGACCAGCACATAGAAGCCTGTCAGACAAGCAAAGGGAGGAGGGCCAAAGTCCCTGGTGAGGTCTGCACCTGTCTGGGGTGGCTGCAGGGAGGCTGCAGCTCCCAGGGCACAGCTCCTTAGCACCACAGATCCTGAGTGGTCTGTGGGTGGGCTGACCTGCTTGCTGCATGGCTGAGAAACCAGAGCACCCCAGCTTGGGAGATCTCTGTTTCCCCAGGACTCGTGTGGGTGGTGACACAAGTCTCCCAAGCTTTTCTGCTGAAGGTGTCCCACATCATAAAAATAATTGCACAACCTTGTGCTAGGGAAGGGAGGGAGAGAATGACTGGAGGAGGCTGTAGCCAGGTCCACTCCCTCTTCCAGTTCATTATGGTGGCAGAGCCCCAGAAAGTCAGAAACGCTCATATGTGATCAGGGACAGATGCTGACAAAAAGGCATCTCCAAATAACCACAAACAAAACACTATGTTAACAAAAATTATTTTAAGACAACAACTTACACCTTAGCCAGACTCCTCACCCCTGTGCTCCCCACAGACCACAGGGAGCTGCCTGCTGGCTGTGCAAGCAGAACAGCCTGATTTGTGGTTTTCAGGCAGCTCTGAGGCCCTGAGACCCTTTGGGAAGTAGAAAACGGTAGGCAGCCACCTCCACTGTCCTTCACTGGTTGCAGGAGAGCTGCAGGATAGCATCTATGCCACTGCATGTCCCTCTCTGCATGGTGGGGGTGGAGATGCCCAGAAACACAGGCCAAGCTGTTTGTCATCAGCACCCTCACTGCTGGCAGGGGCAGTGCTGAGCCTGCTCCAGGCAGTCCATCCCTGCAGCTGGCAGAGCCCAGATGTGCTGCTCCATCCGACTGCCAGCACTGGGCCGTACTCACAGCAGCCCTTTCACCCAGCACCCAGAGAGGGCTGTGATGCTCAGGTGATGGCTGGTGATAAGCAAAGGGTGGCCATCTGTGTGACAGGTGCACAGGGATCTCCTAGCCTTGGCATCTCCTGTTTCTTGCACTCCTGCTCATTGAGGAAGAGCTCCTTGCTTACTGCTTGGTGCTACCAGGCCAGCACTGCCTCTCATACAGGGAAGTGCCAGTGAAAGTCCACAGCACCCCGAGGCTGCACAGCAAGCCCTACATCACTGTTGGGGAAGAGGGGAGAGAAACCAGTGCTGTGACCCTGAGCGGTACCTTCCCAGGGAAGTGACATCAGATGTGTGAGTTATGCTTATGATTCCCTTCTTGTTTTCTGGAGAGATACTTTCTTTCCAGAGCCACAGCCTTCCAAGTCCCAGCAGCTGCACATACACCTTGAAGCAAGGCTTCAACCTCAGTCCAACCTCAGAACAGACAGGGATTTGACTTTGTAGCCCAGCAACTGAGCCACTTTCATGTTTCGTAGAGGACCTATATAATTGTTGTATTTAATTCAATTGGGGAAGACCTCCTGTGCTCTGCTGTTTAACAGTGCCTGAACATGAGTGGTCCTTTCTTCTTTTCTGTTTCCAGAGCAGTCCTGTTTCCAAAATGCCACTCCAGGATCTCATCCAGACTCACAGGGCTGAGACCCACGAGGGAGCCTGGGCCAGTCTGCCAGGATGTGGGAGCTGAGGCATGGGCCTGGGAGCAGGTCTCCTGAAGGTGTGTGGATTTCTGGCTGTGAAATGATCTCCTGTTTAACTGGGAAACCCCTGCACTTTGTCCTCATAAGGTGGCAGTAAGGAGTCACTAAATGCTGGTACTCACTACCCTCATCACCAGGAGCAAAAAGTGGGTAGGACTTCTGAAGTGAGTAGGACTTCATGACTTCCACATTAAAGCTCAGAACAAGATGTAACAGCTGTAGTTAAAATTACTCCATCTCTGCTACTTCCCACCACCCTAGGCAAAGTTATTTTTAACTCCAGGTTGCCTAAGGGATACTGCACAGTGAGATCTGTTGCACCATCGCCAAGGATCTTCGCCTGACAAAAAATCTGGGAAGAGAGAGCCCTTCCTCCAGCGAGCTGGGACCAGACTGGAGCTCAGGTGTGTGCACCCCTACAAACTGAGCCCTCCAGGCTGCCCAGCTCCTCCTGAGGGAGCAGAAGCTGCCACTGAGGCAGCCTTGATCGTACAGAGGACCAGGTGCCTGGCCAAGTCCTCGTTTGTTCTTTTCAGTTTTCAAATAAACTTGGACTGAAGCTATTCCAGGAGCTGTAGTGGCACTGTGCAGGCAGACCTCGAGCGCTCTGAGTCAAAAGGACAGTCATGCAAACCCAGAGAGGATTAGCTTTTAATGCGCTTCTCAGGGCAAACCCTGAAATCGGGGGATTGCCAAGATCCCAGCAGAAAAACTAGCCAGCTTGCTGCCCTCCTGACCACAAATCTGCTGCCAAACCCTCCCAGTGCCAGGAAAACTCACACAGAAATGTTGGAAACGCTGTGGATGCACAGGAGCACCCCAGCCATTGCCTCCCCATCATATGAAACCACACAGCTCCCTGACTTGCAATTCAGGGCAGCGGGACTGCCACATCTCCTTTGGTCCTGACACGGTGGCAAGCTCCAGAGCTCCCTGGGGCCACCTCATGGGAGAGTTCAGGAGGCTCCAGAAGAAATGCCATGTAGATGTGAGTGCAGTTATCCCTGCTCAGCTCTATCCTTCTGGCTAGGAATGAACACGGTGCTGTTGAACACCTGCTACGTTTGCTCCCGGGGTCTCAGCTAAACTGAGATAACCTGGCTGTGCATTCAGTTTCCTCCTGTCCTGGGGTGACTTTATGATGTTGAATTGTATCCCCATTTGTCTGTTTAGCCCAGAAATAAGTTTTGCACCTTTAAAACTAGATCTGAGAGTGAAGGGGGGAAGAAGGAGAAGTGGTGGAATGTCTGAGGCAGCTGTATTCAAAAACATAAAGGTAAGAGCTTTCAGCATTCCTTCTCACAGACTGTGTTGTCTGTGAGCAGCACGGAAGGACAGCAGGAGAGAGCTCTCCTTTGCTTTTAGTTAGCTAGTTTTTAGCTAGCTGAGGCAGAGAAGTTCCCTGGACTGTGGCTTTTCTTTTTCTTGGAACTGGTCAGCCCTGCTCTGGACTGAAAGTCCACAAAAACACCGGGAGCGCATACCTGTGGCCCACCAGGGCCTGGGATGCACCATTCCAGCACCAGATGGACTGGTAAGAGACTGAGTGAGCCAAGCTGCACTCCATGACAAGGACTTTATGGATTTGCCATCTCTTCAGAACAGCAAGAGGTTNTGACAAGGACTTTATGTATTTGCCATCTCTTCAGAACAGCAAGAGGTTTTATTGTTAAATATTATTCATTTTTTATGCTTATGAACACTTTGCTTGTTAAATAAACAGGTTTTTTCCACTTTTCTCCAAGGAAATCTTTTCCCAAACCAATTGGGGAAGGTGCCACTTGAATCTGCTTTCTAGAGGGACTCCTTTGGAAGCTGCCTCCCAAATTTGCCCTAAACCAGCACACCTCCATATCTAACTCCACTGATGTATTAAAACCCAGCAGTAAAATTGGGAGCTAGCATCCTAGGTGGAATTACATTTTTTTTTAATGCTACTTAGCATCTTAAGAGCTAAATTTTCAACTACAAGAACTTCCCTTGTAAAGGCTTTTCTCTCTCTGCTGTGTCATCTGCAACAGACAGTGTTATCCAGGTGTTTTGCTCTGCTTTGCAATTCAGTCCTTGTGCCTGCTGGGTAGTTCATACTCATGTTTTGTCCTAGAGAAGAATCTTTGTACTGGAAAACAAGGCAATATGCCCTGCACTCAACATGCAGCTACCACTGCTGGAATTCCAGAGAAAATCAGGAAGGTCTGGAAACCAGCCTGTCTCTCCCTGGAATTTATTTGTGATCTGTCAGTGACCTGTTGTGTGCCACCCTGCTGAATTACTGCCACAACCCTCCCCTCTTCAGAGCTCAGTTTCTTTCCCTGATCCCTTAGGAATAATCCATAATAATCCTTTGTAATCTGCAAGAGCCCACTATAAATGCAGGTTTAAGAGCTGTGAATACACAGAGTCCAGGGGTTAGGCATCTCTGTCACGAGATGCAGGACACAGCTGGTACACCTACACAAGTCTTGCAATACCCAGCACAGACATGAAAGGCTCAAGACTGCAAATGAGCCTCTGAATGATGTGTGTGTAAAACAGGTGTGAACCTCACCCCTAGAGAGTATGAGCCTTCACCTTATGTATTTCAAAAATAAAGAGAGGGAGCCTCTGAATTTTGTTACCATTCATGTATACATTTATTAAGCTCAAAGGAGTTTGATCATGTCACAGTATGTTACTAGAGCACATGAGATCTTTTCAACTTCACTAACAATGGTCATTAATTACTTTTTATTTTTGCCTTTCAACCTTAAAAAATTTACTCTTCCTAAATTCCCCAAGAAAGGCTCTTTTTTTTCCTTTTCTTTTCTTAAAGTACAAAACAAATGTTTCCCAGATATGTAAACAACCATCATGGAAATGAGACTGCTCCTAAAGTTAACATTATTGTTATGGATGTTCTGATAGATCTATGTCATGTTGCAAGTATTTCAGCTCAGTGACTCCTTCAATGGAAGTTATTATAGTTATCATCTCTTGTGCTGCAGTACTGGAGGCCTGGTCAGGGTTAAGGCCCTTCTGTGCAAGGTGCTGTACAAATACTTGGCTGTAACTGAGGTCCCTGGCAAGAAGGGCATTGACTGATGTGACTGTAACCCCCTCTGCTCCATCTGCTATGCAATGGAGCTCAAGCAAAACTCCTCTCCAAGCTAGCTCAGGAGTTCATGTTCAGATAGTGGTGAAGAGAAGGGAAATGTCACTGCAGGCCAATCCTGACACCTGCAGTCCTGTGCGTAAAGCTGCTCACAGTCATGGGAATGCTCATACGGGTAAGAAACTCCCGCAGTGAAAGTCTGCAAGGTTGAGTCCCTGGGTCATTGAACTCCTTTGCAAGAAAGCATGTGAGAAAAGCAGACTGGTTCCTTTTCTCTAATGTTTCATCAGTGTAATTCTAAGAGAGAAAGGGATGGGGTCTGTTGCTCAGTTTCAGCACCTTGAGCATTTTGAGCTCTGATCCCAAATTACAGAAGTCTCTGCTCTGCCTTGGGCTACTGTGACCAGACCTGGAAAAGTCAGTTGGACATTCTTTGTCATGAGGAAGCAGTGGTTTGCCATCGGAGCATGGAGGGATTCTGTTTTATGGCGTGAAGGCTGCATCCTAGGCAGGAACTGTGAAGATTGTGTTTGGCCATCAGCAGAAATCATTCTGAAAACGCTTCAGAGCAATTGCAGTTTAAATAATGATTATAGCTTCATATTTGAGGTGAAAAAAAGAAAGGATTACATGAAATAAATAGCAAAAAAATCATTGTCCCTGCACAAACATAACATATTCCTGCCTATGAAACATCCCTTGCAAATTACTGCCTTCTAGGTTATGTCAGATATTTAAATGAACCCTTTAGAGCTAAAATACAGTACTCTGAAATGAGGTTAGAAAAATTTAAAAAGGACTAATGGGACGTGTATACAAAGCTCTCTTTAAAACAAGTCTCCCACCTGGATAGCTTATGAGTGTGAGGCCTCAGTAGACGTAGAGCCGGTCTGCGATGGCAGCAGGCATGTGGGTCATGATCTGCATGCGCAGCCACCAGTAGTAATCCATGGGGTGGTAGCGGGTGTAGGGGGCCGTGGCGGTGAGCGCGTGCGCCACGCTCTCGATGACGGGCGAGGTGTCCCTGGAGCCGCTGTTGCAGTACGACTCCATCTTGCTGACCTGCTCGTCGAAGTACTTCCTGCCGTAGTCCTTGCGCACGATCTCGGGGAGCTCGTCCCACATTTTGTCGGCGATGGCTTTGATGCGCTCGGGGCTGTACAGGTTGGTGCCCGCGATGAAGTTGCCGGGCTCCACGATGCTGACCATGACGCCCTGGGGCTGCATCTCGTAGCGCAGGCAGTCGGAGAAGGCTTCCACGCCGAACTTGGTGATGCAGTAGGGTGACCGGGCAGGGCTGCCCATCCTCCCCATCATGCTACTGATGTTCACCACACGACCTAGGCAGAGGCCGGGCAGAGCACAGCTCAGCCGTGGTACCCGACCCGGAGCAGGTACCTGGCACACACCACCCAACACATTCCTGAACATGCATCCACCCTCCTGCCCACTGCCCTCTGCCTGAGCAGTGCTGTCCTAGGCAACAGCCTTCAGGCAGGAGAAGAAACCCACTGCTTGTGCTCCTCAGCTCATTCTACCTGAGGGAACAGGCACATGCTGACACACAAAGCTCAGTGCTCTGGGGAACACAGGAGAGGCTGGACAGAGACTGCATGGGGGGAAACAGGATTGCTCAGCAGCAAGTTGGACTGAGCCCAGACAGGTAAAAGCAGGAGCAAGGAAAGCCTCTGACACCAAAGCTGAGCTTATTTGCAAGTCAGAGGCTAGTGGTGGCTCAGAGTGTCTGCTTCTCAGAAGGGAATGGATTGTTCCTGTACCACCAATGGGCAGAGCAGCTTAAGTCAATTGCACTCTTCCATGTGACAACTGGGTTATGGCTCCAGGCACAGAGGTCTTTCTCCCTGCCAGAAACCATCCATTTGGGCTGGGCAAAACGCTGGTAAGAGGCTGTGGATGATGTAGTCTAGGTGGAGGTTGGAGTTCTCTGCACTTTCTACCAGGGCTCATTGCTAAGTTGCATTAGAAAGAGAAACTTTGACCTCAGAAGTGGATAACCTTCCATGGTAGAAGAAGGGCTGCCCAGGCCAAATCCAGCCCAGGTCTGCAGCACAGGGCAATATTGTTAATGACTGTGGATGCCTCAAGAGTGGAAAATACTCTCATTTAGTCAGGCAGTAGGCCCTAGCACAGGAAAGCTTTTGCCCCTTTATGCTGAGACCCACGCAAGCTCAAGGTCTGCATGCCTTTGCTGTACAACCCCCTCTTTTCCTACATCACAGGAACAGTGAGTAACAGTGCAAAATAACAACTTCCCTGCAAGAAGCTTTTTACAGTGCTGCTGCCCACCCTGCCACAGCTGGTTTTTACATAGCAGGGAGGAATGCTCCTGGCACTGTAATTTATTGTGAGCTGCAGTTTCTGAACAGGTAAAAGAAGATATAATGGATTAGATCTTGTGTGGCATGTTGCAGGAGAAGGCAGCACATATGGGAAAGAGAAATAACTGCTTTTCAGGCCTGCTGCCTTGCTGTGTAACTCAGAGAGGTGAGGCAATCCGTGTGTCTGCTGGGGACCACATTCTATCTCTGAAGGCAGGAAGGTGGCCGATGGTGCAGAGAGAAGTGCCATAGACCTTCTGGTCTCTAACACAGCAAGATGTGGCAGGATGAGGGACCTGCTACATGGAGAGCCAGTCAGGAGGTCTGCCACTCACCCTTTGACCTCCGGATGAGCGGGAGGAAAGCCTTGGTGGTTCGCACGGTCCCCCACAGGTTCACTTCAGCTACCTCCATGTAGGTGTCCATGCTGGTGAATTCAACTTCCCCAAATGTGGAGATCCCAGCATTGTTAACCAGCCCCCAGACCCCTACAAGACAAAATCAAGCACCATTAGTTGTGCTAATAGGTTATTGAACCACACAACAGAGCTTTTCATTATGACCTGTGATGGTGAAGACCAAATAGAAGAGACTCCAGAGTGCACTTCAGTCTACTGAGCAAATATAACCACCATGGAGATCTGCCTGTACCACCCAACACTCAGCCACCAAGCACTGTGAATGAGGCTTCCCAGGAAGTTCTGAGCCAGCAGAGAATTTCAGCCTTGTCTAAGTGGTTCTCCTTGCCACTCTTTTTTTATCCATCATGATTTTTTAGAAGAAGCAAAATATATGATGCAAATAATAAGAACAGGAATGACCTTGTAAGAAACAAAAAAGTAATTCTTTCCAAGTAAAATCCCTTCTGTCACCATAAGAACCAGAGTGTCTGCAGTGCAGAGAAGGAGGGCGTAGGCATGGGTGAGCATGCATGCTATGGCCTCTCCCTTTTATTCTGCTGCAACCAAAATGGCAACAACTGAAGCTACCTACTCCTTTGGCAATAAAAAGAAAGATTAAAAAGGCATTTTGAATAAAATGAACTCACTTCATGTAATATTCTAATTGTACAGGAAACATGCTGAGAAACATCTGAGAAAGGCTTCTGTCTGTTGTTTAGAAAAACTCACTCTTATCTGTTGAATGACTGTGTCCAGATCTGTGTTATCAGAAGAAGCCCAGGAAAGGCAAATTCATCCTGGCCTGTGCTTGAGAATACAGAACTAGAAAACTTAATTTATAGAGAAGATCCACACATAAAAATTAAATACAGTGAAAATCAAAAGAAATTGGTTTGCAAAATCCAAACCAACACATTACTGGTTGTTCTGCTTTAAAACAACCTTGTGTGGAATGTGGATATCTTTTAGGAGAAAAAGGTGGAAAGGTTCTAGATATGTATGAGCAAAGGCAATTTTCACAGTACTGGAGCAGAATTTGCTGCTCACCTCAGTAGAATGAAGTAGGCAGGCTAAGAAAATCAGTACAGCTACCCCCTGAACTCTAAATGGTAGTATCTACAATAGCATTAATGATACCCAGCTGGCTTCCTGGGAAATTCTTTGGAAAACCTCTCCATTTCCTTTGCCTTTTGAAAGAGTGGGGAAGACATTTCTATTGTGAATTCCCAATCTTTGGGCACTGGGCAGGTTTTACGACAGAAAGGGAGTCACAATAAACTTCAGTTCACAGGAACAAAGTACTAATCCCAGAGCCTTGAACACCACTCTGGTTTTTGCCAATGTCCCTACAGGAGCTAGTGGAGAACAATGCAGTTTTCTTTGTGGATGCTGTGTGAAGTGGGAAGCTCCTTTCTGATATGGTACAATATTCAAACAGGCCATCTGCTCTGCCCTGCTGCTCCTCAAAGACTCGTGTCCTTCAATCACATGCTCAGCCTTTGAAATATGCCCTGACAATGCTCTCAGAGCCCAGCCAAGGGGGCTCCTGTCCCCTCAGCTGCCTCAGAGCCCATTGCATGCACCCACCTTTCTCTGGGTCCTCGAGGCTGTTTTGCACTTGCTCCACTGCCCGGTCCACTTCTTTGCTGTCACAGACATTGAGCTGGACAGTTCTCATTCGATCACTCTTCATGGCATCCAGCTCCTTGGAGCCACCCTCTCCCTTGTCCTAGAGGGGAAGAAAGTGCTGATTTCAATCTGGCTAAAGCCTGTGCAGAATATCAAACACATACCAACAATCAAATCAAGCAAAATAGTGCACAGGGCAGTCACAGAATATTCTGTGACACCCCTGCAGCCCTAGGAAGAAGAGGAGCAGACAGGACTGGTCCTGCAGAACACCATTCCTCAAGCATCTCCATCTGACCATGAGCCCTGTACCAAGTCAGCTGGGACAAACTGCTTCAACCACCAAGAAAGCAGCCAGAGGTGGATCTGCTGCACCCAGCAAGCACCCCCTGCTCAGTAGCAGCTCTTGAGGCCAAGCCATGTCCCACTGCTGCAGCGGTGGGAATGTGGTGACATCCTCACCTGGCTTGACACGGGGCACAGAAACTCCTTTGGGGGGGTTATGGTGGAAATGGCCAGCAAGGGGCTGCACATCTACATTGCAAGTGCTTGTTGGTCACACTGTCAGCTTTGGGAGCAACAGTCTGAGAAGAGGGACTGCTACCCACTGCTCTCTCCCTTCAGCTGATCTATTCACAGGTTTGCAGGCAGTGGAAGCCATGACTACTGCCTCCAAAGGACTGCTACAGAGTCTGATCATCGAGAGCCTGGCCAGTCACCCTGGCATCTTCTCCAGCATCTTGGTCTCTTCCCTGCCTCCCACTATCAACTTTTTCTCACTCCTTTTCCCATCTCCACTCCTTTTTTCTCAGCTCAGAACAGTTTCCCCCAGTACACATTTCCTCACAGCCCAGCAAATTAACTGCAGCCAACCCCTGAGATACTTTCACATGGGCCAGACATTGCTGGCAACAGGTCTGCCATACCCAGAGCTCATCCCTTTGCAGTGGTGAAGCCTGGCCATGGTGCTTCCAGGACACGGACACAGACACTGGATGTCAGGATGAGATTGGGACTATACCTGAATCATTTCCATTGTTATAAGCTACTGGACTGTGCCTGCCAATCCAGAGTACTTTTGTAGAGGATGGTGAGACCTACCTCTGAAAATGATCCGATTTTGAGAACATTCCTATCTTTACTGTAAGAAACTCCTTCAGTATCATCCCTCATTAGGAGTCTGTTACTCCCAATTAACAGGCTAGACATGGAACATTTCCACAGGATCATCTGACATCTGCTCAGCTCTTCCTCTCCTACTGTTCAGCCTTCTAGGTAGCCTCGCTCACTGTGTCTGCATCAGCAGGCAAGCATCAGAGTGCCCTTCACTCCTGACAAATAAGGGGTTTTGGCTAGACAGCTGTTTTCCTCTGAGCTGGAACAGGCCAGTACCTCATAGCAGGCCTGTTTCCTGACTGCTGAATGACATTAGGTTGCTCTGAACACCTCAAGCCACAGGCACTCCAGGTCAGATGCCAGCAGGCAGTTGTCAATGAGATGGAGCTTGTCTGAGCCCAGGCTGCCCATCTGTTCCTCAAGTGAGAGCTCCCTTCTGAGACCACACTTTGGATACCACATGACAGTGGCCATACAACCTTGTCTCTGTGCCACCTGTCTTCCAAAAATTCTTTTCCTGGCTCCTCTCATTCCTGTGCTTATATACTGTGCTCAGAGACATTTCACTAATGTAACTACCTGACATCTCCTGTCTTCTCCTCCATGCTTCCACATTACATCACAGACTGTTAACACCAGTTAGTGCTTGTCCTTAAGAGAGGCCATCTACTGCTCTCTCTTCCTAGAGAAGCACACTGCTTAAAGAAAGGAGTGGTTAGAAGTCACATGTGCAGTTTCATGGTGGTGTTAGAGGGACTGAAAAGAGTTTGGTGTTAAATTTGTTGCTCACTCAAAAGCACTGTGGTGCCAAAGCAGTCTATATGGCAAAGCACTGGAAAGCATAAAAGTGGCAAATGTGGGAATGCCATCAGGGAATCAGCAAATGCAAACATGCAAGTCTCTTGAAAACAGCACATATTGCTAAAGAAAGAAGGAAAATGAGGCTCAGGTCCTTCTTTCCCCAATCCCAGTTCTATGAGGTGCTACAAAATCTCTGGGTCACACCAGCCTTAGAGGCCTCATAGCTCTGCTGAGACCTCCACAGCATCTTCTTCCTCAACCCTGACAGGGTTGGCTCTGCAAACCAGCTCCCTCCTGCCCTCCCACCCACATGCAGCTGGGTGCTTGGACAGGGACTCCTGGAGCTTGGATTCTGGCCAAGAATTGGACTCTGGATGTTAACCCACACCCACAAGGCCATTCCCTTGGCTTTCAGCAAGGGCAGATGGGAGATGTTTAAGTTGGGGACCTGGTGACTGTGTGTCCTGGCAGGGGATGCAGCCTGTCTCCCAGTCCCCAGGCCCATACACAGCAGTGAAAGGATCTTCTCATGCTACAGCAGACCAGTACATCTCTGCTGCCAGCCCCAGGGCACACTGTCTCTGTGGCAAGAGGGCCCAGCTCTGGCACACTGAAAAAGCACATTGTGCTTTTTCTTGTGCTTGCCTTCTCCTTTCCATGGTCACCCTCTGGGGCTCCTGGGCTTCAGCTTGTATCTATTTCAGTGTGTCCTTGGTCTCTAACACCCTGTGGCTCTGAGCACTCCTGTGGAGCCCTGCAGTGGCCAGCCTGTGTGCCAGCTTGCTCAGAGGACCTCTGCCTTCTCATTCCCCTGGAAGCTGCAACAGGCCTGAGCACGCCCAGCAAAGCAAACAGGGGTTCCACCACACCCCTGACAGCAGAGACAAACACCACATATGTCCAATGGTAACAGATACTGATGGAAAAATACCTTCTTCTTCTTGTGTCAGATGGCTTCTCCATATATTAACCAAAGAGGTAAAAATGAAACAGTTGCAGCATGAGCGTTCATTGGATCCAGTCTACCACTGTCTTTTGGCAATGCAGCATCAACACAACTCTCACATGAGTGTATTTGCCACTGAAAATGTTAGGAAGTAACTGTGTGTGAAACAGCACACTATTAGCACAGATCCATCCTTGGGCTCCCCTCAGTCATGACTCTACACTCCTCTCTCACATTTCCTTTAGTAAAATTACAGTCAGGTGCTCAGGATCTGGCCACTTCAGGAAATCTTTCCTAATAAAGAGTCAGCACTGCACATACATTTAATCTGCAGTAAGGACATGGCATTCCTAAGAACTGTGCCTGCCCTGAGGACACAGTGGCTCCCCAAGCAGCAGTCTGCTCCTGATGTGCAGGTGTGCTGTGAAAAACAAACCCATGGAAGTGACACTGAAGTTTCAGAGTCATTTCCTCTACGTCAGGGCTAGGTCAAATATATCCAAGCCAAAGATTACGTTCCTTATTTCTACCTCCACTTTCATCTAGCATCTAAAACCACCAAGCTTTTTCTGCTGCTAAAATTAGCACCAGCAATAATTACACTCTGATCAGAATTCTGCTTATGGTTTTGCTACAGAAGCCTGTAGCACAGTGAAAAATCAGCTCAGTCTCCTGGAGTTGTTTTTTGTTCTACAGAAAGTATAATGGCCTGAAGACACATGGGAGGCCACTCAGCTAACTAAGGAGCTTTGGCATTTTCCACTGTTTTCTGATGACAGCTGCTGTTACCATTCTTGGCATGGCCACACAGATTTTGGAACATGGCGTGTGAGTTCAGCTAAAGAAGCAATATTTAATTACAGAGTGATAGTGCAAAGCTTTCTGCTGATTTTTCTGTGAGGAAGTAAATATTGATCAAAGTCTGAAAGACTTCTGGCATGCTGCTGCATGTCAGCTTATGGTGAAATTGTCAGAGGCCAAGATTTTCCACGAACATGCATTCAGTACAAAAAGTACTGAAGACAACAAAAATAGAAAGGAGGTTTCAGTAACTGTTAGATACGTCCACTGAAAATTGTGCCTTTTTAGCAGCTCAGACAGAAGAAATGAAACCCACGAGTAACTTCGCAACTCTGAAGTTTTTGACTTCTGCCAACATAGAGGCAGGCTATTACTCTAAACAGTGTTTCTTAAGTTTGCAGTGTTCTTATATTCTCTAATGTTGATCTTCAGTTACAAAAGCTGAGTAGAAACATCTATCAAAAAACTACTTATGTACCCTCTGTCTTGAGCCCTTTTGAAAGGCAGCAGTTTGTACCAAGTGTCCTGTTCTGCTGTGACGCCTGTAGAGGGAGCCCAGGTTAACAAATAAATCTTTGACCCAACACTGAGACACAAGACACAGCTATCGAGACAGGCACCTATTTTGGAAAAATGCAGCAGAAACGAGCTACCAATTTAAGCAAAACCTATTAATAATGCAAAAAAAAAAAAAAAAAAGTAGAAAGTCGGATAACATTAAAGAATACATGGCAAATTCTCTATAAATAGTATCACTATTAAAGATACATTTATAGTGATGAGTGAGCTAAAAGATTAGATCAAACTAACTGACCCACCCCAGGATATCCTGAGGAGTAAGTTTGTTTCTGTTAGGAAATGGCCGTGTAGCTAAAAAAAAGTGCAGTGCTTCATAAGGAGAGAGAGACTAAAACTCTCTCCTGTTCTCCATGACCAATGCTTTGCCACACCAAGTTCTCCTGCAGAGCACATCAAGGCTGTGTCACTAAGCTGTTTGTGGCCTGATTCTTCTCTCATGTGCACTAGTGGGACTCCATCACCTACCCAAGTATTTCAGGAGACCCCCAATACACACCATGGCATGGCTGAACTCATGAATACAGAAAAATATGCTCAAAACACATGCCATAAAATCACTGGTGGCTTGGTGTATGTCAAAATTAATCAAAATAAGCCCTACATAGATATATACAGTCTGAGAGCAGGGCCAAAGGTCCAGACCACAGCCTGACACCAAGCTTTGCTTATGGTTAAGCCTATAAAATTAGATTTGGGATTCCAGTTCATCAGACATGGAACAGACCAGAACGTTGTGATTTGAATAAGAACCTCCCTAGATACCATTCAGTCCTGGTTCTGCTCTGTGAAATTCAAATACCTGTGTCTTTCCCTTTGGGGTACCAACCCAAAGGGTTTCCTCTCCTAGGCAGAAAGCTGTGCAGAGTGGAGAGGGAAGACTGCTGCTGCTGTGTGTCACTGCATGTGCCACGGGTGAAGAACAGTCTTTGTTTTCCCTACCTTTTGCAGGCAGCCAGCATAAATAATGAAACCTTTCTCATGCAGGTGCTTGGCCAAGGCAAATCCAAATCCTGAGTCACAGCCTGTTATAAGCACAGCTCTGCTGCCAATCTGCAAAACAAAATAGAACACAATGCACTGGAATTGAGTATTTGAAATCAGTGATTTGCAGTGCACAGAACTAGTCACATTCTTGGCCAGGAGCAGTCTGTTCCAGGGATGTTCTCTACACTCACTGCCAGCTCCTGCCACCCAGTGCCTCCTGAACACAAGGAATGACATTTTCATACTGAGTTCACTCCAGTGAGGCAGGATCACTGCCCTCCCAACATGGAGGAGTGCAGCATCTCTGGCAACAGGTTTCCAAGGTAAACAGACCAAGCAAACCACCATGCTGTGGCAGTGCATATCCATCTTGAAATCTGAAAATATACCAGACCGTCCCCAAGACCTATTTTCCCTTCATCAGGAACTGTTCCTATATGCTCAAAGCAGGCAGGAGTCCACTCTTGTGTAGATGCAGCCCATTGGGCATGGAGAAGACAGTTTGACTGAAGAAAGGATATAGTTTAATCTTACTGACTGCTCACTTATCTTTCTCTCTCTAGTACCTAAGCCCACTAGAGCTGGGTTCTAAGACCTAAGAAGATTCAAGTGGGGTTAATATATGAAATGAGGATCACTCAGTCATCACTTTTTTCGTTTGGTTGGGCTTTTTTGGTCTTCCTATTTTTCCAACTTACAATTTAAATGGAAGTATATGTCCTTCCCTCTCCAAATTCCTTTTTCTAACCCAAAGACAGGCAGCAGTTAAATAACAAGCAGTTAAGTAACAAGCTAAAACGGTGCATCAGACAGCCCAACAGCAACAATTGCACATCCAAGGTGCTGCTGTGGGTGGGATTACATAACAATTGCCTGCAATTCACTCCGACTCATCTCTTTTAATAAAGTATAAATCTGGCTTTCCCCAGCATACTCAAGGACTGATCAGGGTGGAAGCTGGGTGGAAGCAGCAAAGGCTCCTCACACTGGAAGCCCAGCAGTGATGCAAGGATCCCATCTGAGTTCCTCCAAAACTCTGTGCCAGAGTTATGGAGCAAGTTATGCATGCTCTAGCACTGCTACAGTGCTGAGTTCTGTGCCACAAGACAGACAAGATGACAAAACACTCCCCTCCCTTTTGCCTGGCACTGTTCCTGGCAAGTCAGTATCTTCAAGGAGAGGGCTGCTAAAAAGGGCCACTCTCCAGATGAAGTGATGAGGACACACTGATTTACTTACATGTCTTTAAACAACTACACTCCAGAGAGAGTGTTTTATTAAGAATCTGTCACGCAGATTCCCTCCACTGTAAGATGGAACATTTAATCTGCTGAGTGAGTTCCAAAAATAGAAAAAACCCACTCGTATGATTGTTTATTTCCAACCTTAGCAGCACATACTGTGCTACGTCAATGGAAGCTCGATGCTAGGAAAGAATGTGGAGTATGCTCAAGAGGTCCAGCTTGGAGTCTTTCTGGCAAACTGGAAAGATGAGTTTGATCACCAGGCTTCAGGGATTTTAAAAGCCCTGCTCAGCAGAACTAGTTCCTGGAAGCCACAGTCACACTCACCTGATCGACTTCATTTGCATAAGAGCGGCTGCCACATGGGGACAAGAGAGGGAAGGGAAACCTTTGCATGGGCCTGTTAAAAAAAACCCAAAACAACAGAACAGTCAGATGTGGACTATCTTGTCCATACCCTGCTGCAGCAACATACACATGAAAAGGAATGTAGTGCTGCCTATATACATGATGTAGATTGTCATTTGGGAAGACAGAATCTAGGCTACACTTCTCCTTAGTCTGAGTCTGTGTGTTTCCTACAGCATGACACATTTGTTTCTCCAAAGACCTTGATGCTATTTCCAGCTGCAGAAGCTGTCTGGGTATTACAAAGCATTCTAAAATAGCTCCTGGTCTGGAGGCACAGAGCTGCTTCCACCCACAAAAAAGACAGTGCACTGTTTGCATTTTCAAAAGCAACAACACCCTCAGTTAAGATTTGCACAAAGTTAGGGTATGGGAAGTTACTAATTTGTCTGATGAAGGTATTCTGCTGTGGCTTTGTCTCTGACACCAGCCAGAGGCTGAATTTGCTTGGATTTGTCTCACTCCTTTTACACACAGCTCCATCCTTATTTCATCCTGAATGACACTTCTTCCCCTGCAGTGTCTACCCATTATCAGATTTTACATCCCCTTTTTGCAACTGTTTAAGCTAAGAAACACTGTCTTTGAGCAATACCTGCCATGCAGATCTGAAGCTCCTCCGCATAGTATGTGTGACTCCCAGAAGACAAAACATATTCACAAAGACAGACCAGAGCAAAGCAACAATGCCTTCCAGGAAATGAGATACCATTTAGAAAAGCTATGTTACCCAGTAGCACCACTCTGTCTTAAGTCTTGCCATCATTCATCAAAACTGGGCCTGAACAACAAATCAGAGTGACCCCAAGCTCTGTCCTTGTCAGTCACCTCTCTGGACTTTATCAGCTTTTTCATTTTTGCTTTGGGCACTGACACTGCCCTCCTGGAGCTTTCTGGCCTTCCCTTAGACTTGCTGTACTTCATCTACCCTCTGGCTCCCCCAACAGCATCTCTCCTTCCCTGACGTTATCCTCCAGGCTGCTTTTCTGTCTTCTAAGCAAATTTTCATAATGATTCACAATTATCTCCAGCTCAGATATCACAGGCTCTCCCAGGGTGACCTGTGCTACACTGCACAGCAGCTTGCAGATGCTCTGGCCTCTGAGCCATATCTTGGGGAATCAAGGGACCTGTGAAGGCAGAAGCTTTGAACCAGATGGGAAAGGAGATGACATATTCAGGCAATGGTGTTCACTCACTTCCTGAAACAGTTTAGCTGTTTTATTCTAATTTAAGAGTGTCACAAGCCAAATCAACTCTTGAAATAGCTATAGCAAACTTAATTGCTGCAAAGGTCAGTCCCCAGGCAGTGTAACATCACTGACCTGCAATCCTGGATTGAAACTTTTACCTCAACAGTAAGATTCTTGGTGTGTCTTAAAGTGCCCAGAAATGTTCATAGTATTTCTTTTAGTTGAATGAACTTGGTTTTTATTTTTCAGTGTCATGTTTGGTCCTGTTATTTCATTGCAGAGCACTGATTTGCTGAACAGATTCACAATAATCTGCAGAGAATACCTACTTGACATTCTGCCTATCTTGACCTGAAAGCAAGGGCAAAAGAAGAACAGATGCTAGCTGTGCTGAGCAGGTATGTCATCAGCAGAAACAGCCAGCAAGTGATGTGAGCCCCCACATGGTACACTAATGTACCATAAGCCATTTTTGCCATTCTGCATCGTTGAATTCTAGAGACCACAACAGAGACTTTTAGAATGCACAGATGGTCCTAAAATTGCATTTGTGCTTGTAATCATGCACTGGCTTTTGTTCAGTTCCACCAAAAAAAGGAATCCTCATCTTGAAGAGTCAAGTACATAAATGCTGCTGCAGTGCATTAAGACACTGGTATAGTGGCAGCACTGCCTTTCAATGAACAGTTGGATTTCCACTGAACGTTTAGAAACTTGTGGGGACTTGCAAATGCAACACAGTTTTGCCCTGAGTACAAGACACACATAGCACAAATACACAGTAAGCAAAACAGAAGACAGAAGAAAAAAAACAAGAATATGCTGAAAATTCTTTCCTCAAGTTAATGAAACATTAATTCGTATTTTTAAGGCCACAGCAGATTCTTGCAGGTGAGCTCTGGTCTATGTGGAGCAAATAGGAGATAAAAGACCTATGTCTGTTTGCACAGGAAATCTCTTAACAGCCTAGCTATCTACAACACCCTGTTACCAGAGCCACCCTTGACCATGATGATGCTGGACTTTCAGCAGCAGTAGAGCAACACTGGAGGTGGCAGTTCTTGTTTAGCAGGCCACGAGCCCCTTTTGAATGGCTTATGTACAATTAGTGGTGCACACACTGCTGTTTGGGAACCCTGCCCTAACATAAAGCCAGGGAAAGCACTCAACTTGCTCTGAATTTGGACTAATAAGGTTCTAATCATACAGCAATATAAATGTTGGGGTTTTTTCAGAGCTAGAAATTAGAATTAGACAGGCAATTTTCTGTTCATTTGCAGAAAAAAACCCACTTAATTACTCAGCCCACCTCCATTTCTCAGTAAAACCCTCCCTCTCAACTTTCTCACTTCATGGGATTCACTGCCTCTTCAATCCCAGGAAGTCACAGAAATACATGCCAATTTCTGGCACTGCAGCAAGGCCTACTTGCTGATATTAAAAAAAAACACCTCTTGATGGACACTGAATTAATGCTCTTTTTTAACTTCTTAACTGCAGTGTAAAAAAAAAACAAAAACATGTTGCCAACCCCTCTTTACATATAGAGTCCATCTCTGCTGTGCTCAGCTCAGTGATTGAGCCCTGGCACAGGTTGTCCAGGCAGGTTCTAGAGTATATATTCTTGGAGATACTCAAAAACCACCTGGACACAGCTCTGGGCAACCAGCTCAAAGAGGCCCTGCTTTAACAGGGTGGTTGGACCACATGACCTTCAGAAGTCCCTTCCAACCTCAACCACCTTGTGACTCTGTAAATAAACTGTCCCACTGAAATCAAGTGAGTCTTTGACATGTGCTTTACTCAAGATGTCACTCTTTCTTCTTTTCCACCAAGTTACTTACCTAAAGCCATTCCCTGGGTCCTTGAAATTCAGGGCTTTCACAGAGAAGTTCAAGAGAGGGCGGGACAGCTTGGTGGCCAACATGTTTTCAACTAGCACACTCTACCAAAAGCAAAACTATTCTTCCTTAGCTCTGCAACACAAGATAGCACCTCTGTTTTAGTTGCTCAATTATTTTGTAAGACATGCTGACTCCATGTATTTCAACAGGAAAATACAGTCCAAGGAGCTCATCTTCTCCCCTTGCAGTCCCTCACACAGAGATAAACAGCTCAACCTTCAGCCACCCAAGATGCTTTTAAATAAGGAAAACCATTATAAGTAAACTAACAAGCAGGGAGACATTTAAAGAAAATGTCAATTTATCCTTCTTTAATGCATCTTTAACTGGTTCCTCTGAAACAGGTAAAAATTAAGGTACTCATATGGAATATATTATTTCAAATGAGCTACATGAAGTAACTTGAAACAAAAATATAAATTCAAGTCACAGGTGATGTTACATGTTTCCAAAACAATCGTTGGCTTTACAGCTAGTACAGCCACGCAGTTAAAACTACATTTTTTTGTAATTAAGTAGCTGGTGATGCTGGACTAAGCACAGGGAACCACCAATAAACTCAATACCGAGTGAAAACATCTCAAGGACGAGACTTTGGTGCGGAAAGTCAACTTCAGTCATATTTACCTTGGATAAAAGTAACCCGAGGCGCAAAAACCATCTCCCAGCCCCCTTTATTGAAGCTGAGAAGCGGTATCTAATTGTTAGGGGTGGTTTGCATCTCTGCCGAAGGCTGGGCCGCCACCGCGGCAGCTTCAGGGCCTGCTGGAAACCAGGCCTGGGCTGAAAAACAGCGAAATTACCGCAGAAAGAGCAGCGGTGGGCACCGAGATGGGGATGGAGGGAGCGGAGGGGGCTCAGGAGGCTCGCTGGCTCGGCTAATCCTCAGAAACCCCGGTGGTTTGATCAAACTCGGGAGCACGGTCGGTGTCCCCGCAGGTTTTTGTGAGGTCTGCAGGGAAGGGGTGAGGCCCNCGGGGCTCGCCGGCAGAGCCCGCCGGAGGCGCCCCCGGGGCCCAAAATGGCGCCGGGCCGTGTGGCCGGGCCGGGCTGCGCAGAGGCGCTGCAGGTGTCGAGGCCGGAGCGGCGCTGCCCGGGCCGGGCCGGGCCGGGCCGGGCCGGGCTGGGCTGGTGGAGCCGGGCGGACGCAGTGAGGGAAGCGAAGCGGCGAGCTGGGCACGGCCCGGGGTGTTGCCCTCGGACCCTGCGGTGCAGCGGCTGCTTCCCCCCCGCAGTGCTTCACTTGGAGGGGGAGCATGTTCGTATAATCATAGAATGGCTTCTGTTGGAAGAGACCTTAAAGATCATCCAGTTCCAACCCCTTGCCGTGTGCAGGGACACCTTCTACTAGACCAGGTTGCTCAGAGACCTGTCCACCCTGGCCTCGAACACTTCCAGGGATGGGGCATCCGTAGCTTCTCTGGGCAACCTGTGCCAGGCTCAGCACGCTCACAGTTAAGATTTTTTTTCCTAATATCTTGTCTAAACCTACTCTCAGTTTGAACCCATTCCCCCTTTTCCTGTCACTACATGCTCTTGTAAATGGTCTCCCTTCAGGCAGTAGAAGGCCATCCTTTAGGTCATCCCAAAGCCTTTTCTTTCCCAGGCTGAACAATCTAAATTCTCTGAGCCTTGTCTCATAGGAGAGGTGCTTCATCCCTCTGATCATCTTGGTGGCCTCCTTTGGACTCACTCCAACAAGTTCATGTCCTTCCTGTGCTGGGAGACTGAAGCTGGATGCAGCACTGCAGGTGGGGTCTTACCAGAGTGGAGAGAGAGAATCACCTCCTTTGACCTGCTGTCCCATGCTGCTTTGAATGCCCAGGATACGACTTGCTCTCTGAGCCAAGGTTTTTGCTTCAGGACCTCCAGCTCAGTCCTTCCCCCCGGAATGGCCAGATAACAGCTGTAGCCTGATTTCAGTCTCCCACTTCACTCTTCCATCCACTCTGCTTCTCTTAATTTCCCCATCCCTGTTCCACTTGAGAAAATACCTTCCCTTTAGTGAATATTTTCAGTTCTTTTTCCTGGGATTGTAAACCTCAACTTTCCCAACCCTGGAAAAAGGAACAAGCCAAGTTTACTTTGTAGCTGGACTTATCCTAAAATCAATCTGTTTGATAACATCAGGGAATGGTCAAGGGAGCCACAAAATGGAACAGGATTAAAAAAAAAAAAAAAAAAAAAAAAAAAAAAAAAAACAACAACAACAAAAAAAACCCCACCAAAACAAAAAAAACCAAGTTGCATATTAGAAAAAGATTGAGTTTAAGTAAGCATGGCATATTCCCACATTGTCTAGAGAGACAGGCTGAAAAAGTATCTTCAATTTCTTCAGTCTGTTCTGCAGTAAATGTATAATTCTGATAGATCACCTGCATTAGTAAAATTAACTATGCTGTTTAATAAACTGGCCATATCCCAGTAGGAAATGCTGTGTACATCTGAGCTGACCGCAGGTTAAAATGAGGCTGCTCTGCTAGGGCTGCCTGAACTGTGAGGAATAGTGTTGTGGACCACACAGCAAGCACAGACAGTATTACTGTGCCCACATGCCACAGCAGCACCTCTGGTACAAGGAGTTATTCTGTGCTCCTAGCAGATCCCAGGCACCCTGTCAGTGCTGTCTCCATGCAGTGTTTCTGGGAAGCACTGTTCAACCCCGAGTGAGGGAGGCACCTGAATGCTCATTAAGGTCACTGTGCTGATAACTGGTCGTCTCTGCCTGTCCCAGCATCCAGTCAAATTAAGCTGCAGATTGGCCTTATCAAACTTCAGGAACAGGCCCATTAAGCCTTATCTTAGGACTTTCAAAAGATAAGGGTGATTGGGTTTTTCTGTGTTCAGAAGTTTTTCTAGCATAGGATCCTTTTGGCTGGGAATGGGGTTGATCCCTGCTGCCATTCCTGGGAGCTGTCTGTCCATCAGGCATGGCCCAAACAGGCACACACAGGTACAGATGTGAGATCCAGTACATCCCTTGGGGTTTTGCACGCTCCTTGGTGCTGCTGGGGCCTCTGTCTGTTATGAGCCATGACACTGTAGTCCCGTGTTTTATTACCAGCAATTAGAGTTATAGCAAATAACAATCACAGGATCCTTTTCATACTGTAAGTTGTCCCTCACTTTCCTTGCTATTAAGGGCAGATTAGAGGATTTTTAAACCTCATTTCTGTCTGCATTTTGGTTGGTTGTTTGGGGATTTTTTTTTTTAAGGAGCTAATGATGGTTGAGGATTGGGTATCTTCTTTGTTTGCCTGACCTGTGTTCTGGAAGTGATTACAGCTGCCTATTTCCTGCACACTTCCTGTTCTTTTGGGAAGTCCTCTGCCTTCAAGATTCAGAGGCAAAGGCTCTAGGGAAGTGAGAGAAAGAGAAAAACAAAGTCAAATCCTTTCTTTTTCCATGGGCCATCTTGTTGAGTTACTGTGGGAGGTGACCTTGACAACTTCTGTGATCTGGTTAATGTTTGATTTTCATCTCTCTTGGAGTTGTGTCACTCTAAATTAAATTCAGACTGAGCACTGTATAGTTAATTCTCACTCATCTTTTGTCCTTTAGCTGTAGCTATCTTTAGAGCTTTAATAGAGCTAGTCTGTACCTGGGTGCTCTTTGTCTGAGTATAGGCTATAGTATAATGTTAATGTGGGTGTTTGTGTTATAGATGCAGGATAGACTTTTGATCAGTTCTTGTTTCAGCTTCAGATCTTAACTCCCCTTTGAGAGCAGTTACTTCAGCATGAGTTATAGGACAGGGTGTAGTTAATTTGTTTATTGTTCTCTGCTGAGGCTTACCCTGAGTTTGTGCAGTAATGCTCTAATCACTATCACCCTGCAATCATCCCTTATTGCTGCTTCACTACACCACGTCAGCAAAGCAAGAGATGAGAGAGCACTGTGATTGACCCATTTCTCTCTGAAAATGTGTCTGGACCAGCCAGTGCAATTCATACATAAGTATGTTCATATTCCAGCCGTTGTGAATACAGTAACAGGCAATATTAGGTGCTGATATCTCCAGAGAGATGAAACTGACCTCACTTCCTTATTGCATCCTCTAGATTTTTATTGCTGTATCACGTTACTGCCTCATGGATATAGTTTCAGTTTGGAGCGTTGTGCAGCACAGCAGCTGGAGCCTTGTAGCTGGGTTGTGTTAGTTCATTGCTTCACACCCCTGGTGAGGAAATGACTTTCAAGTAAAGAATGAGCAGTGTTTTGCTATAGCTTCTCTTCAGGACTTGAGATTCTGCTTTCATATCTATCTCAAGCCTGTTGTGTCATACCAGATGGAATATCAAATCTTCTTTCTCAATTTACCTGTCAGTCAAATGATAATAATAATGTAGGAGAGAACTGTGGGATTTGATAAGTTGTTCTTCTTAAGACTGCAGAGTTTCAGAAGGAAGCTCTAACCTGTAGTCACATTCCTGCGTGCTAAAATACAGCACGGAAAGTGCCGCATAGAGTGGGAGTAGGTGGGGAACAGACAGCAGTCACTCAGCAGCTAAAAGAGCTGCTGTACAGTTCAAGCCAGTGACATCCTGCCTTTTGGATATTCTCTATACTGATTTTTCATACTATGAACTGGTAGATCATTAACTTCTTTTGAAATGTTTCTGTTCTGCTTTGTCCACTGATACTTGAAAGAGTTACTGTTCCAGCTCAGGTATCAAGGCTAGACAAATTGTTACAGACCAACAACTGAATAAATTTATGATTTCACAGTAGTTGGGAGCTGGTTGTGTTTGTGCCACTGTCACTTGCATCTGGAATTGTACCTGCCCTGGCTGCAGGAGTGCAAGTGGCTCCTGTGCTGTGGGGCAGGGTGGTGGTGGTGCCTACATTGCAATGTCTGATGGTATCCTATGACTGTCTTTCCTCATGCAGGCTGAAGGGAAGGCGGTGCTAATAACAGGCTGTGACAAAGGTTTTGGACATGCCTTGGCAAAATGCCTTCATGCAAAGGGATTTACTGTTTTTGCTGGATGCTTGCTCATGGTGAGTGGTGAAATTGATCAAAATTGTTCAGATTAGAGAAAAAAGCTTCTCAAATGAAAGCATCTTCGTTTGCTGCCTCCATTTACCCTGGTTCAAGACCTGAGAGTGGTGCAGTGGGCATGGATCGTTACATCTTCCATTGCTTCATCTGCCTGTTGTATCTTGTACCTTATTCCTGTAACTGTGAGCTCTTTAGGGCAGGGCTTGTCTGTCAACTGCATGTCTGTACAGTAGCTTGTAGAGTGTGGCACTGTTCACTGCTGGAAGCCTCTCAGAAATACCACAACACCATAAATCTGAGAGGCCAAGATTGCTGTGGCACTGTGGCTTTCTGTCTTCCATGGCATCCCTGTTGCTGTCTTTCACAATGTGATTTTTTGTGGACACCCTCCCCAAATTAATCTCCAAGCTGCCTCTTCTGCATTAGTAAGGCTTTGTTTCCTAAATGTCTTGCAACTGTGCTTCTGCAGCTTCTGTACAAGCTGTTCAGTTTATGGATGGCTGAATAAACAAATTTACCATACATTTCTGACATCTTTAGGTCTCACTTCCTGTCACGTGTGTTTGGCAGGTGGCATCACTTGTAAGAGAAGTTTAGACGTGCTAAATCCAAAGGGGTTGCAGACCCCTTATCCCAGTCCCTGCTCTTGCAATGGACTTAAAACTTAGTGTTGTGAAACCCTTTTTATAAACTGGGCTGGCTCCACTTCCATCTCATCTGGGATTTTACTTTTACTATGCATTTTTGCTGTATTGCTAGTCAAAACTCATGTGATTTCTGACCTGAATTGTTCAAAATCAGTTCATGGTCACTCATTTCTCCATTTGAAGGTGACCACATTAGCACAGGTGCTCAGGGCATGATGACTACAAATTTTTGAGTACTCTGGAAGGTGAGAACAAATGAAGGTGGCCTTCTCCGCCTGTGTGATCATGGCAAAGGTTACGTTCTTCCACCACACCAGCAGGGAAAGTTATTATCGGCTGACATATTGTGTAACTTGAGAGCAAGAGAGTCCTGCTGGATTATTGCCATTGTTTGGAAATTTCCATACGGAGCCTCTGTATTCCTTCAGTAATCATGTCATTTGCTGCTTTGGGATCTGCTGATGGCAAGTCAGGCACTCTGCAGAGCTGCAGATGTAAGGAACAGAAAGGAAAGGGAAAACAGGGTGGTTAAGGAGGCTGTTTGGAAGTCACATGCTAGTGTGGAGCAGAGAGGGAAAGGGCTCCATTGGAAACCCCATAAGGAAACTAAATGCTCCTGAAGTGAGGCCTGTTTGCTTGCTTGCTTCATTGCTTGTGAGCTGCTGCAGGTTCCCAGCAGGGTCAGAGCAGGTATGGGGGCAGTTGTCATGAAGCAGATGCCAGGCTCTTAGTTCACACCTAGTTAGTCCATCACCACTTACATGCTTTTGTACAGAGAATTAAAGGATCCCTGATGTACTACACCACCACAGAAAGCTCTTGTATTAAATATAGGATAATTGACTGTAAGGTGCATCAGGAGCTTCTTAAGGATCAGACAGTCAAATATAAAGTTACAGGAATAAAAAGAATACTGTACGCAGGCTTGGCTAGAACTGAAAAGGATCAAATACAAAAGATTGCATTAAGCAAAGGCAAGTTAGTCCACTGAGAAAGTTTCTGTTAATATATTAGGATTAAGAGAGAGCACACAGAAATAGATTATTAAATAATCTTAAAAGTAGAAATTACAGAAAAAGTTGAAATAATTTTTTTTTCTTTGATCTTACTGAAAAAAAGAAGAAATTGTTTTCATGTGCCTACTGCCAGCAGTTATCATGAGGACTGTAGGCAAGAAAAGGTAAAGAACAAGGGATGTTTATATAAATTAATGTGCTCAAGTTCACCAGGCCTGATGAAATATACTTAAGGGCATTTAGAGGATGAGTCCTTGTGATTTCTGCCCCATGGGTGATATTTTCAAGAGCACCTGGAGGCCAGGAGATTTCCAGAAGGCTGGAAGAGGGCAGATATTGTACTTTCCTTTCCAAAGGAGATAGACCTCTGGAATTGCCAGCCAGGCAGCTCACCTTCAGTGCACTCGATGCAATTGCCACACACTGCCTTGTCAGTTTTACAAATGACTGCATCATAGTGTGATGCACCCTGCCTGTATAAATGTACTGGGAACAAACTGTGCTGGGTCAATGTAATCTCATTTTGGCTAAGCAGCAGAGTGGCTAAAGGGGAAGGAATAACTGTATCCTGAGAAAGGGTTTTGTCACAGTTTGTTACAGTCCCTCATGATAGTCTCATGAGCAAACTCATCCTCTAAGTGACTGCTCTTTAGTCCCAGGACCATATCCTTGGAAGTACCCCCATGAAGAGAGTTTGCACTTGGGAAAAAGTATGCACAGAACCATGCAGAGAAGATTATAGGCCTTTTGAGGAACAGGGTTCAAAATGATCCTGACAAATGGGATGGAGTCTGAAATCAATGACGTGAAATCCAGTAATAACAAGCACGAGGTGTTCCGCTCAGGAAACGCAGGAAGGCAGCACGTGGACTGGCAGCAGGGTGGGAAGGAACTGGTGCACATGGAGCGAGATGGCTGCATCCATGGGAGTTCAGCATTGTTCATGGCTTCCTGCTTCCCTCTGACATCCCACTGCGGGTGCCCAAGTGCTTGCCAGGACCTAATCCTGAATCCCAGGAGCTTCCCTGGGAAAAAGCCATGGCTGTGTCTGTAACAGGGGGGCTCCCCACTAATGAACATCAGTGTGATCTGCCTCTCCTCAGCACCACTGCACTGGGATCCTCCAAACCAGAACAGGGCAGAGGAGCGAGGCATAAGGGGAGGCAGCCAAAAGCTGCAGGAAGTTTCTCCAGCTGGGTAGAGAGGGTTTGTGGAGCTGCTGGGCTTCTCAGCCAGGAAGGGTGGGGTGGGCAGGCAGAGCCTGCAGGGCTGCAAAGGCAGGATAACCAGGGGATAGGAGATAGCTGGGAGGAAACCACACAGTCCCATTGAAGGCCTGTGGAGAGAACTTGGGCAGCAGGCTGGGCTGGAGCTCAGTGGCTTTCAACTCTTATGGAACTGGGAAGGGGAAGCTGGGAGATTCTCAGAGAGGACAAAAATCAGACAGCAAAGAGAGGTGGAGAGGGGCTTTGCAGGAGCAGTTGGGCCATTGCTGCCAGCACCTCACTTGATCTGTGCTGCTGTGTGGCTCCTGCTGGTGAAGATCATGAAGATTATCCCTGGGAGGACAGTCTGGCTGCTCCCATGGGAACTGCTCCAGGTGTTATCCCAGCCAACAAATCTACCGTTTAAAAAACAAGGAGGAAGTACTATGTGGTGCCTAAGAAGGAATGTACTTAAAGCCCCTGAAGACCACAGAACATAAAATTATGTTCACTTGCTTCCATAAAAATCTGTAGCTGCTTCATTTGTGAAGAGGTGTTCTGGACAAAAGAATTAAGCACTTTGTTTTACAGTTAAATTGTGGCTAAAGTGGTGTCTGCAACTATGAAAAGTGGTCCCAATTGATATTGCATGTTGAAGTCAGTCTTCCAAAATCAATATGTTTTGTCAATAATGAGTAAATTGTAGCTGGCAAGGTAACTTTGAAGATAGAGTTGCATCAGTGGAAGGGGAAAATTCATTTCCATATGAACAATACAAACAATTTTTACTGGATTTTTAAGTTGCCAGCCTATGACTTTGTTTTTCAAAAAGCAGTGGAAATATTTCTTGTTTATTTTATAAGTATTATGCAAGATTAAAGAAAAATGCAGGGAAAGGTCTTTTCAGTGCTCTAATGACAATTGGCACTTGCATGCAGATATAGTTACAGTTTTGGTTTTATATAGGTACAATAGATCTCTCTTTATAAGCTGAATTGGTTCCACTTTACTCATTGTTAAGTAGTGGAAATTTGATTTATAAAATTTGGTGAGATGCAGGAGCATCTTCCAGAAATACAGTGAGGCATCATACAACCATCATCTGTTTCAAAGGGAATATAATACTTTGGTGAGCATGTTGTTGACTACTTGTAACACCACTTTGAGATTGTTTTCATGGCTAGGTAAGAGGGGAAACACAGCCTGTCACCACGTTTGATGTGCATTAGAAAAGCTTCAAACTTTGTTTGCTGTTCTTGTTGTACTAGGAAAGAAGTGAGTTGTGAAATGACGTGCAGCCATGGGGCCGAGAACTCATTCCTACTATTCTCATAATGCCAGTGTAACTATATATTGATTTTTAAGAGAACTGCCTTGTTTTGCTTACATTCGTGATGGACATTTCAGCTCTTTTCCTTCATTGTATGTCATTGTTCACTGGACTGAAGGTGGAGATGAGATGTTGTATACTACATGAATTAAATAGCCTGCGATGTTTATAAAAAACTAAGCAGTTGCATATTTTTTATATCTGCCTGGCTGCAGAGGCTGCTGAGCAGGTGACTGTGGGTGGGTTGCTCGCCTCATTTGCCCTTCTGCTGTGGGAGTTGGTATCAAGTGATAAAGGAAGAGTGGCAGCCAGGCATGGTGACTCACCAATTCATAACTTCTTCCTCCCTAATGAGGCAGAGCTTGTGATTCAGGGAATAGTTTTGTGAATTAAATCTCAAGCCTGCTGTGGAACTGTGTGGCTAATCTGTGCTCTTTTTACTTTTATTTGTTATTTACTGCCTGAGCAAGGCTGTAAGGCTTAGGCAGCAATCTTGCCTGGAAGTGAGGAGGTAAAATTTGGAATTTTAACTGTGTTTGCACTTGACTAAACAAAAGAAAACCACAGTATTTACAGAATCTCTAATCATAGCAGTGGGATGGGGAGAAAAGAAAGGAAAACGGTGGAAAGGAAAGCAGAGCCATGAAGTTCTTATTGCCTATAGAGTGAAAAAAAAAAAAATTCTTTCTTCCTTAGCCAGAATCTCCTTTCATGCCTCATGTTTGTAATTATGCCATCGTATAGCAGATCTCCACTGGGCATGTATCTCTGAATATCTGACTCCAGTTTCTGTACATGTTACCTGTAGAGCACAGAGACCGAGGCAGTGGAGAGTCACTCATGGTTCTCCCTGGCTGGCACAATATTTCAGCATGTTGGGGATGTGAAACCCATCATGAGGAGCCAAGAGCACGGTGGGCTTTGTGGTGCTTCAGGGCACTGGGTCACTGATGCAGTTCTGGAAGTGGTGCTGGAGGGAACAGGAGGATGGCACACTGGTTTGTGCATATTTGTGCACCAAGTTTACACCTGTGTGTGCAATGTCAGTAGCTTCTATTTCCTGTCCATGTGAACATGCCTGGCCCCAAGCTGCATTGCTGTTCTTGGTCCATCTTGGTGGGACACCTTTCTTTCTGCTGGACAGGATGAGAATGGAGATGGAGCCAGGGAGCTGAGGAACATGAAGTCAGACCGGATGAAAGTGCTACAGATGGATGTGTGCAGTGACCAGGAGGTGGCTCAGGCTGTGGATTTTGTGAAGAGGACCCTGAAGGAGCCAGAGGAAGGTATGTATGGATCTTTTGCTCACAAAATCCTTTCTACAGAGCAGGCCATGCATTGACCAGGTCTTTCTCTCTGTGCACCACCAAAAGAGGTTTAACAAGCCTGAAGGCCTGTGACAGTGTGTGGCTGGCAGTCAGGCTTTGCTGTGCCCGGGTCAGTAAGGACAATTGTCTTGCTATTGATGTGGCAGCCACATGGAAAGAGACCAACACTGGCTGGAGGATTAGGCTTTAACTCTACATCCCATAAAAAGCAATGAGTGGCAGCAAGCCCACAAGTGTCTGTGTCTTTGTCCTTGAATGTCTGTGAAGGACATAGAACAGCCAGAGCTTGATCCCTTCCTTGCACTCCTGCCACACATATTCCTAGCTCATGCCGACCTTACAAGTGACCCTGCTAATGAAGAGGTGATCGGCCTGGCTGCTTGCTGCTGCTCCCCCTCTGCTGTGTGAGTACAGCTTAGTGCTGAGCTGGAGCACAGATTTGAACTGCCCCCAAACCTGGATTAATCTTCACTCACATCAATCCAGGTTTTCAGTTTGCCATGCAATATCGCAGAGGTGATGTGAGGTGGAATCCAGGGTAGGCCTGGCATAGATTACCTTAATCCACATATCACTTTAAGCATGAGTCCAACTCATGGACCCCAAAAGCATGTCAAGGGAGATAGGAGTCTTGTCTTTCCTTCTTAGAAGTGCTTTGGCAGTGGGATGTGAGTTTACAGTCTGATGTGACACCGCCTGACCTCTTCCCATGTGATGAGGTGAGACTTCGTGCCCTGCACAGGCTTTTCTGCAGCCTCTATGCCAGTGGCAAGCTGGCCAGCAGCTGTAGGCACAGGCTGAGGTTGAACTGAAGTTTGATATCTGTGGCTTCAGGACTTCAGGGTTATGACTTGAAGGTGGTTGCGCACCTTGAAGCTTGGATGAGTCTGCCATGGCCCTGGTTTTTGTTCACAGCAAGTATGAAGCTAGTAAATAACAACAGCTCTAATCTTCATGCAAATTACGTGAGCACACCTTTCCTTCTAAAACAAGCGTATAAAATGTAACTGAGTAATGTACAAGCTCTGATCCCACACATGTTCTCTCTGCATGATTTTTCTTCCTACACAATCACCCAGTCCTCATCATGCTTTTCACAGCTTCTTAAGCTTTTCCTGAAGAGCCCAGCAACAGCAGGGGTAGCAGAAAGCCTTCTCCCACTGAGTGAAGGCTTGGAAGGGAGCAGCTCTATTGCTTCTATAAATGCAGCAGTGTTTGCAAAACTGTATGTGTAGCAGGGACAGAGGAGTCTTGCATCCCTGATCAGCAAGTTGAACTGGTTCCTCCTGTAGCTGTTTGCCTCAGCACCGTGTGCAAACAACAAAGGCTTCTTTTTAGGCCCATTGGTGTGACTGAGTTTTGAGGCTTCCCAATAAATAGTGCTCATTAAATAGGTGCTGGAATATAAAGACTATTGAGACTGAGGTGCCTTGCACAGAGGTGTGGTTGCACACTGAATGTGGCCCCAGAGGAGCTAGTGCAGAACATTTTTGGGCTGTACAGTTCTTTATACCTCTTCTCCCTGTGCTGTGTACATAAGGCTGAACTCTTTTGATAGGAGTGCCTGTTTGTTTTTGGTCTCAGGCAGTTCCCACTGTATTGTTGACTATAGAGACGTAATAGTGATAAGGCCCTGCTCAATAAACACACTGCTGTCCAGCAAACAGCCCTGTGACTGGGCTCCCCTCAGCACTTTGTTCAGTTTGTAACGTGCCCTGATCCGTGAGCAATGGAATTCCAACAACAAACTATTGTAAATAATTATTCAGGGACGTTCGTGAGAACTAACATCACAACCCAGGAAATGGGAAATTATTGTACAGAAATTTACAGGAATTTGCAAAGAATACTATGCAGAGGTCAGTTTGTGACCGACAGTTTATGTCTTTGGTAAATCCCTGCCAGATTTTCTCAGCATGTTGTTTCGTTAACGGTGAAATTACTCTGAAATTACAGAGGGACCCCATTCAGGCTGAGATGCTGTGCTGGATGCAGATCAGTGTGAATTTCAGTCATCTTGACTCAGTAAAACTGGGAGCTTCCGTAGGTGAAGCAGGAACAGGCAGCTGCTCAACAGCCTTCAGGGAGAGCCTTAGCTGGGAACAGGACAGGGTTACTGGGCCTGTGTGACAGCACAGAGGCAGTCTGCCAAGGGCATGTTGATGTTTTTAAGGGCAACAGGAGGATAAATTCAATTGCACATTGGCAGAATATTGCAATTTGCTTATAGGACTATATTTGGTAAAATACATGGTTACTATCTGACTAAATCAATACAGGATGGAAATTAAAAGACCTTCATGCATCAGAGTAGGGAAGCTGTGGAGCAGAGGCAGGGCAAATAGCCCAAAAATTTCTGAGAGAGAGCTTGATAACTTTTATCAACAGGGTGGCATGACATTGGTGCTTTTGACAGCAATGTTGGAGCTCCCTGGACATGAAGACTCCTTCCTAGACCTGTGTTAGTTCTTGTTAAAAGGAAGATCCTGGAGTGGAAAGGGGCCCCCAACTTCAACTGAGTCTAATGCAGCCCTGACAGTCCAGCCCTGACTCCAACACAGTGAAAAAAAACCCATGGTGTATGGCAGGACATCTAATGAAGAGCGATTCTGTTGTCTTGTTCCAGCTACTCTGTCTGTTCCTCATGCAGTTTATGGCTGCATAGTCCCATGCTTCAATAAATCCATGAAGTATGGATTCAGCCCTACAAATGTTTGCCATTGGGAGTCCTGCAGTAATTGCTTTGAAGGGTCAAGTCCCTGCTGACCCTAAGTCCTGACATGTAAAGGGTCCATCACAGAAGCTCTTGGGAAGTGCAGTCAATTTAATTTTGATAGGACTGCATGTGCAAAAGACATTAATTTTTAAATTCTAGTAGTTGTAAGGGTTGGTTGTAAGTTTGCTAACTGCTGATAAAGTTAGGGTTGAGGGAAACCAAATACTTGGACTAAAACACAGCAGCTGTTAACCAGGCCGTGAATGTACAGATCAATACCATGCATCCTCCAAAACAGCGAGCCAGAGTTATGAAGGGAATTAAGAAATCCAAAATACCTGTTTTCTTTCCTTTTTTTTTTTTTCTCCTAATTGCGGGAGAAAGTCCAGCCCCTTCCAAATTGCAAAATTCATTATAAAGTCACTGAGTGGAGGCAAACCTGAGATCAAGAGGAGGCTTAAAAGAGAGTCAGCCAGATGCAGCCTTATAAAGCCCCAGAGGAGCATTTGACTGCACAGGAGATAATTGGGAGGCAATACTTGTGTGGCCCCATCACTTTCCTTGATGTTCCAAACAAGCCCCTGGTATAGGAAAGACTGTATTTAATCTCCTTGCTGGATTTTTCTCTACAACTTATTTCTACAAAAGTGCCCAGTTCTTTGTTAAGGTTTTAGGTTAATGTGAACAACAAGAAAAGTGTTTTCTCTGTGACACTCTTCCTTGTCCCACTCTTTAATCATGTGTTTGTTGGCAGGTCTGTGGGGCCTAGTGAACAACGCTGGCATCTCAACCTTCGGAGAGGTGGAATTTGCAAGTTTAGACAACTACAAGAAGGTGGCAGAGGTCAACCTATGGGGCACTGTGAGGGTGACAAAGGCTTTCCTGCCCCTCATTCGCAGAGCTAAAGGTACATGCTGTGCAGTGTGGTAAGGCTCAGAGCTTTTGTAGCACAGCAAAGAGATGTAGCTAGAAATCCAGGCTGTCCTTGGGGAATGCCTGTGCAGTCCAAGGAGGGTTTCTGAGGATGCCATTAAACATTTGGTAGTACAGACTATTCTTGGGGCAGGCCAGGCACCTACACAGCAGATGCTATCTTAAACATCCAAGATATCAGAGACCTTTGTGCAGTGTTGGCATATATCACACAGACCAGATAATCCAGAGTCCCACAGAGTGGTCATGTTTGGATAACTGAATCTTCTCTCTTCATATTATTCCATTCACAGGTGACTTCAGGTAGTGACAGAATAAATGAGAATCAATGACAGCCATTTCAGATATCTTACAAGACAATGGTATTATCAAAACTCTTTGTTTTATATTGAAAAAAGATATGTATGAGCAGAACTCTGAAGAGCTTCTTCATTTAGCATGTGTGGGAATGATGGTACAGGTGTGTGTTCTGTGAGGACAAAAGGGGGCTGTATTAAGACGATTGCTCAGATGCCATTCCCAGACAGCAATTAGCCACTAGACAAGCTCTATCTCACTACAAAAAGTATCTTACCCATCAGGTCAGCAGGTGGTTCTCACAGTCCCTCTAAGTTATACTTAGGTCTGGAATGAGGCAGCAGAGCTGCCCACTTGTTTCTCAGCTGAACTTTTGAGCTGCAGAAGTGTGTTGTGCTCCATGGCTGTGAAAATTCTCTCTGTAAAAATAGCTAGTGGAATTTCAAGGGCTTGTTTGTAAGGGTATCTGAATCCATAGTGCATGTGTCTTGTCTTGGATGAAGGCTGAGATACACACAGAGGAGTGACCACTGCTGTCACTGCCCTTTTTGCCCTCCCCAAGGGCTGTCACAGGCTGTTGGCAGGAATTAGGACAATTGCTCTCCCCTGCCCCATGGACAGCAGCACATCAAGTCTCCTCTTGTTTTTCCCAGGAATGGCCACTATAGAGACTTGTGGCTGACCAGCTGGGTGAGTGGGTTGTGCTGCTCATGCTGCAGGTGCAGAGAAATCTCTGCTCAGTCTCTGCCATCCAGCTCAGTTCTAAAAATACACAGGTGTGTTAGGCAGATGAGCTGTCGTGCTTGCAGAAAGAACACTTGTATGGCATCACACAGAGTTGTGAGCTTTGCAGCTCATGTTACTCCAGGCTGGGAGCTTGAGCCCTTCTCTGGTAAGATACATGGGTGAGACACACTCCTGAGAACACACAGCTGGCAGTCTCAGAAGAGCATGGTACTTCTCTACTCAGAAATTAGAAGGGAAATGTCTTGTATGCTTTGTAAATTATTTGGTCCAGAGGTAGGCATATGCACCATCCTCTGGAGAGCAGGGGTTAGCCTTGCTTGAGGCAGGAGAGAAAAGCTCCGTGACAGGGGATGTGTATTCAAGATTCAGATTTTAGAAATCAGCATCATCCAACTAAGTACCCTTTTACTGGGATGTTCTGGCTGCTGCTTCTGCAGCTCATTGTCTCTCCCTGATCTTTTCTCTCTAGGTAGGGTGGTGAATATCACCAGCATGTTGGGACGCATGGTGAGTCCCTCTCGCTCCTGCTACTGTGTTTCCAAGTTTGGGGTGGCAGCCTTCTCAGACTGCCTGCGGCAGGAGATGTACCGCTGGGGGGTCCGCGTCATCCTCATCGAGCCCAGTAACTTTGTGGCAGCCACCGGCATCCTGACTGCAGCCGGCATTGACAGGCAGGCCGAGGCTCTGTGGGGTGGGGCCACCGACACGGTGCGGGAGGACTATGGCAGCGAGTATTTCACTCGCCACGTGGCCATGATGAAGTCCTTCGTGAACAGTGGCCTGAAGGACATGTCTCTGGTCCTGAATGACATCACCGAAGCGCTCACGTCCCCGTGCCCGAAGAACCGCTACAACCCCATGGAGACCTACTGGTGGGTGAGGCTGCAGGTCATGACCCACCTGCCCACAGCCATTGCCGACTGGCTTTACATCCCCGGAGCCAGCCTGTAAGCAGGCATCCTTCAGGCATCCCTCCAGGGCTCCTCACACACAGGTTAGGGCTGACCTCTGCACTCCTTGCTGCTGTGTCTCCCCTGGAGATGCATGTGCTTCCACTTCAAGTTATGACTTCAAGTCGTGTGTTGTGGAATGCTAGAACAGCATGGTTTTTTGGTTTTTTTGGGTTTTTTTCTCATTCTTGCTGTTTGTGTTTCTTGCTGTTCTGATTAAAGTGGAAAGGTGTTTTCCTTTTAACTATGGATGAAGCAGAGGAAGGTAAATACAACATGTCAAATATGTGGCTAGTGTAATTAGGTCAGCAGAATTCCCCCAGTGATAAATTTGGCTTATTAACGGGCTCTTGCTTTTCCTTACAAGGACAAACTGCTAATAGCAGAGCAAAGCTGTTGCTATGAGATGGCTTGAAGGAAGAAACTAAAATGGGAAACAAAAGCAAGAGTTTTTCATTTGGTTGAAAATGGGTCAGTCACGGCCTTCCATTTTTTTCCTGATGCTGCCAAAAAGCTCTGCTGTGCTGTGACTGTCTGCTCTTTCCAGGGAAGCAGCAACACTGCCTCTAAACAGCCTCATTACCTAGCTGCAAAGAAGGGTTCTTCCCTCCCAGCATTGTGGCCAGGAGGTGCCAGAGCCAACAACTGGGCACATGATGGGCAGTGAAAAGCCCTTCTAATATTGAGGTCTGAGCCATCTCTCAGCAGCCCCTCTCCACCTGCTGCTACTGAACTTTGTGGGACAGGGTTCAAGCTGATGTAGCAAACAAATTTGGCTTGTTGGACTACTACCTTACATGCCTGAACTACTCAACTGTGATACAGACATTGTCTAGCCATCTCCCTATTTCCTTCTGGCTGGTGAGGGAGCTGCTGTTGGCTTTTCCAAATCAGTTTTTTCATTTATACTGTGCATTTGAACAGTAATGGGGCCCTGTGCAGCTAGTGTGGCCTGACTATGAGCTCTGGAAGGATGCTTTAAGGGACACATTTCCTATTTTTAAAATTGCACAATGAAATCTCCATGTCACACAATCATCTTCTCTGAGAACCTCTTGATAACTGATATGAGCTGCTCTTACCCAGTATCCCAAAGGGTCCCTTCTGTTGGCCATATGCAGGATTTTGATAATGTTTTCCAAGTGCATGGCTACCTGCCATGCCCCATTCCCTGTGTTCCAGTGGTGACCACTGGTGGAACAGCCAGTGAGCTGCAGGTGCTGCTGGCCAGGCTGGGACCCGAGCCTCTTACTTTAGGGACCAGCTTTTCCTTCCACTGTTTTGCCTAATGTGAGATTAAGTGGCTGGGAAAAGAGCTTATTGAGTGCTCTTTCTTCATCTGTCTCTGCTAGCTCTGACTTGGAAACTGTGCCTTAAACTTTTTGTATGCCACTGTCTGCAAATTCTTGGAGTCTGCATGCAGCCATGAATGCTGTAATGCCTTCAGGAGGAAAGCAGGTTTCCCTTGGAGATGCTGTCAAGGCAGCTTGTCTTATAAGTAACAACTGCTAGAAATACTGCTGTGCAGTTTGTGTCTTTTCCAGATCATCTGCACATGGAGATTTCCTGGGATTCAGGACCTAGAAGGATCCCACTGAACTGCAGCTTAAACAGTAATCACTTCTCCCCCCTGCACTGTGAAATGTGATTAATGTCAAGTAGCTCTGATTTACACAGAGAGAAAAAATAAACTGTAATATTTTTAAAGCATATGTCTCTGGCTCCAGTGCTCATTTCTGCATTTGTTTTCCCACCTCTTTTGAATCTGAGGTTGGGATTTAATTAGGTTCGGTAATTAAGGAGGTGGTTTAATAATAACAATTAATGATGTTTCAGCAGGTAGTGGGACTGTGGAGGCTCAGTGAGAACTGCCTGGAGCAGAATGGGCAGCATGGCCCATTTCCTCAGCAGAAGGCAGTTAGAGAGGCCTCTCTGTAAACAAAGGCACCGTCACTGTTTGTATTTTGTGTGGTTTCCCTCGAAGGAGATACTTTAGAGCAGTGCTGTGCATTATTAATTGCCTCAGCACTCTTCGTGTAACCAATCCAAGGGCTACAGCTGCCTGGTAATAAGGATTAGCTCCTCTCACAGACAGAATGGAGACTGGCAAGCCGAGAAGTGTCCGAGACCATGCAAGGACCATGAGCCAGGGTTAGGATTTCACAGCATGTGAGCCCCAGTCCCCTCCTCTGCCCCCTGAGAAGTGCTGAAAATGTGCCTGAAAATGTGAAAAAAAAAAATCAAAGAAAAACATCAGTACTGTCGGTTGGACAAACATAGTCATAGTCAAGTGGAGATTAGGAAGCTGTGCTAAAGCTCTTCACAGCAGCCAAAAGAGGTGAGAAAGGCTGCTGAGGTCCTGCCTTGCACAGGGAGGTGCTGGCTCAGCCCTCTGCAGTGGCCAGGGCAGTGCCTGGGTGTGGGACCTTTGCAGGCTTGGGGTTTCTGCAGGGAGCTCTGCTCGGCAGCACCCAGCTCTGCAACAGTGCCACCCAGCGCACCCGCACACGGGAGGCTTGCTCAGCCTTTTGGAAACCTGAAGACCTCAGAAACCCAGGATGGGTTTATCTTCCTAGCTTAAAGAACCCCCTTGAACATGCTGGTGCTGTGTAAATAGCAACAGCAGCACCTGTGCTTCTGGCTGGGGTTTTGAAACACAAGTTTTGAGCTTCTTGTGTAACCGCAATGCTGAAAAATGTCTTAGAAACAAACCCAAACCAATACCAGCAGGTTTCTCAGCCAGCAGCCTGAGCCCTGGGCATTGGAGAGATGCTACAAATAGAGAATGTGTAAGAGAGCCAGCTCCACCTCCAGGGCCTGGCCTGGGGCCAGATGCAGTTAATTCATTCTCAGCAGCGTTGGAAGGACCACAGGGATGTTACTGATACAGCCCTATCATCCTCTCCCCTGGTGCTCTGAGGCAAGAGCAGACCTGCGTTCTCACCTCAAAATACTGATAAATAATACCTCAGCCCTGACAGCAGCTTATCAGAAGGCACAAAGTAGCCATGTGTGCAGGTCTCCTGCAGCATCCAGTGCCTCCTCCTGTGGTGTCTTGAAGGGAAGAGCTCTCCAGAGCCCTCGGCAGGATAGCTGGATCATCATCCCACGGGTGCCGAAGGCAGCTCTGGGCACAGCGCTTGGCTGAGCCAGTGTTCAGTGCACTGAGCACAGCATGGTGCAGTGAACATGCCATAATTCACTGCCTGCAGGGCAGCTTAATTTGGTTCCCTGAGGGTGCTTTGTCTCACAGCACTTTTTGCCAACAGAGCAGTGACAGAGGCGGTCCCTGCCCACCACCCCCGATGTGGGTGTGCAGTGTTGCTTTCCTCTGCCCTTAACATAGAAGTTGATTGTGTTTTACCCCCATATGTATGGCCAGGGAGGCATTTTTATGGTATCTTCTGATGAAGCACATCATTATCAGGTTATCCTTAATGAAGGAACCCCCTCTATCAGACAGTCTCAAGCCTGAAGGAATCAATATGGAGAAAGAATCTGAAGTTTTCTGTCTTTTTGGAACAATAACTGTATTTTTAAGAGTGAGGGTTTATAAGACTTGATGGTACTGCTATACCATTGCCAGCTTTGCACTTTCATTGCCATAGCATCACAACACTGGCTCCCATACCATGAGTTTTGTGGGTTTGCTCTGAAGAGCACATGGAGATATTTGGTCTGCTTACCAATTCCTGGCTCTTGCCTTCCCCTGTGCCTGCCTGTTCCCAGCCAGCATGGCACAAGGCACAAATTCTTGCTTTGGTTGTAGAAAGAGTGTTTAGCAGAGGAACCAGGTAAGAGCTGATCTGATTTAATGGTTTAGTGAAAAAGACTTCTGCCTGGGACTGAGATGAAGCACTTGTGGCCCTGGCACTGCTACAGGTTCACTAAATGCCCTGAATAAATCACTTTACCTGCACCAAGCTCCCTTACTTTCCCAGCTGCCTCTGCCACCACCCTGCCTATGCTGGAAAGCAGAAAACCACTGCAATGTAACGCGTGTTGTTTGACTCATTTTGTTGTTATAACTGATGCCAGAATAGGTATTATCCCCCTTCTCATAGACTGAATTACTTTTTGTGGTAGAATTATAAATGTGGTGACTCCAGTCTTCTGCATGAAGGTTGCTACAAGTGGCTTTTAGAGTCCTCTGAATTGTTAGAGCTGCAGGGAGGAAGGTGCCAGGGTTGAGGGCAGGCATTAACACCATTGTGCTGCTCTTAAACGGCACCAAGGTTAACCATCACCACACAGGCACCTTGCCCAGGGACCTTGAACTGCAGCTTGGGGGAAAACTCTGCATGGTCTATTACTGCACAGTTCCAGGGCCTCCCTGCCAGAGCAATTGTGCTCCCAGGGGTGTGGGTGGTACCTATCACCTTGTGGGGTCAAGTGCTGTAGGAGAAGTAATTTTCCTGGTGAGACTTTAACCAGGGGTACTATGACAATCAGTCAGCAGGCTGTCCTTGTGTCTCCTTCCTGGTTTCTGCTTGCTCAGAGGTGTTGAAGCATGCAGAGCACAGCAAAGCACCTTCCCTTTCCAGCTCTAATGAGAGGCAGCCATTGCTCCAGGAAGCATGACTAAGGAGGGAGCTGTTGGGAGAGGGAATGCACCCTGGTAAGGCCCCATGGCTCCATCACTTACTGCAGGGAGGGATGTGTCAGTCCCTGTGTCCCGCTGGAGACATCCAGTGGGTGTCTGGGGTATGGCTGTGCAGTTTCCCTCCCTGTAGAAAGCTTGTGCAGGTACTTAGCCTGGCAGCCCTCCAAAGAAGAAATGAGGATCAAGTACTCCAGTACAGCTGAGGTGCACTTTGATAATGAGGAAGTCCCTGCAGAAAATCTGCCTGGGGACTCAGAAAAGGCTTCAAGGTAGCAGTGGCCCTCTTTAAAGAGGGTGAAATGGTGTGGTGGCTTGGCTGCTGGCACGAGGTGGCTTTGAAGAGGTGCAGGACACAGTCATCCAGTGGGTGCAGTGGTCTGTCCATCCCAACAAGGGATTCCAGCACTGAGTTTTCTCAGGGCCAGCACTGGTGTGGGAATGGAGCCAGTGCTTTTACTGGGAGATGCTGCCACACACAGGAAACACTCCTCTCCCCATCTTTCCCATATACTCTTGGCCCACACACTAAGTCCCAACCTCATCCCCTCCCTGCACATGTTCTTTTGCTGTACAGCTTTATCAACAAGCAAGTCCCTAAGACTCTGTAGCCCAAGAGCACATCTGGGCTCCTTCTTTTTGTACCACTCCACTTTTACAGCCCTGAACCACACATGAGCTGCCTGGTTCCCTCAGGGTTTGGGGACACCTGTATGGGCTGGCTGCTCCCTTCCTGCAGCACTACCAGGCACTAACAGGAGCAGGAAGCCCCCAGGTCCCTGTGGGCAGGGATGGCACTTGGCCCAGCCAGCCCAGCTCCTGCTTCAGGCAGCTTTCCCCCCTGCAGGCACAAGTCAGGAGCTGGCTTCCAGCTCTGTCTCTGCATGGGCACTTACAGCATCAAAACCAGTCCCAGGTGGATCTATTGCATCCCAAGCAAATTCCTACACTCCTGTACACCTGTCCTGGTATAAGAAGCTTTTGTTCTAGTCCATGGGTAACAACCATTTCTCAAGAATAATTATGTCAGGGAATGTAAGGTATGGCATGTGCATAATGCATGCATGTCCTCATGCCAGGTGTCTTTACACTGAAATACACACCTGACTAGTATTCCTGGGGTGCAGCACAGATAGAAGCATTTTTATTACTGTCTAAACTAATAATTCCTAAGATCTCCCAACTGGTTTAAATGAAACTCACCATGAATGCTATCTCTGTGCCATTTCATACTGTAACCATGTATTGCACCAAAGTCAGAGCCCTGATCACTGAATTTATGTTATTTATTTTCTGTACAATGTAAATTCCAGTCTAGCAAACACTTAGGCCTGTGTTTCAATGCAAGCTGTGTGTGCTTGGGCTCGGTGGCCTCAATGCAGCTATTCACAGGCAAAGCCCAACACATATGCCAGTGTCTTTGTGCTCTCAGCCTGTGTGGAGGGATGAGACTTGCTCTTTCAGAAAAGGGTATTTTTAAAATTCTCCTCTGACCTGTGGTGTGAGATTGGGGGACTCAGAGATATGAGATGGAAATGCTGGGCTGGCTGGTCAAGAAGTCCTTCAGGGCCAAAGTGCTGCCCTTGGTCTTCCTGGTGCATATGTAAAACATATATAAAACAGCCTTGAGGCCTAAGGGTGAGGGATATCTGAGAGGCTGGGGCCACCCCTGAACTCCCCGTGTGATTCCTGGGCTCCTGGTAGCTGATGCAAGTTGCTGACTTGAAGCAGGCTCCAAAGTGCTCTGGCAGCAGGAGAGCCCATTTCCCTGCCAAAGGGCTTCCTGCTTGGCTGGCAGGACAGCATAATCTGCAGGAGATTTCTTAATTGCATTTCTTAATGTAATAGAGGCTATTCTCCCTTTCTGTGAGCAGAGCTGAGATTACCCACTCACTATAAATCTGTGTCATGAGAAAGATGTAGGTTGTATATAGGTCACAGAAAATATAATTGTGTAACTGCATTAATGCATGCCTGAGCTAAGGGCTGAAATATGGCTTAGCTGCAGAAAATAGTACTGTGGGCTTTAAATAGCCCTACTTGGGCATCTCTTGGACAGAGCTGGTGATGCTGTGAACAGATCACTGTGCTTCCTCCGTGAGAACAGAAAATCCCTTTGCAGAAAAAGCTCTCTAAACATGCTTACTGATATTTTTTAGATAATTTACAGTATGTTTCAATAGGCTAAATGTTGCTGGTTGAGAAAATACATCATGAATCCACTGGGGAATGTGGGCACTCTGAGAAGAGGATGCAGAGCAGGGCAGCTGGGGTGCTCTTTGGGCTGGGCTCAGAGGGAGCAGCACCCTGTGCTGAGCTGAGTCACACAGCCAGGGCCCTGCAGTGCCCACAATGCTCAAATCTGAGTGGGCATTCCCTGACAGGGCCCACAGGAGTCTGGTAAATGCCCACGGGATCTGCTCCTACATCCATTGGAGAAGTCCTACTCTGCCCCTTAGGCTGTGCACTCCTCACTCCTCTCTGTGAGGACAAACCTGGCCCAATGCCTGCTCTGCCTCTACCCAGGGTCTGCTGTGGGAATCCAGCAGCAAATGCATCAACAAAACTTTTTTAACCCTATTTAGCAGCATAAGGCAGCCCTTCATGTGGGGCACTGGAATGTAGCAAAAGCCCAGGATTATGGGCACTGCTTAAACTCTGGCTGTTATGGTGAGCACATCCACAGGAGTGAGATGACACTGGGCCAAAGCTTTGTCACTGGTCCAGATCTGCAATGTATTTCTGTATACAGAAACCTTATTTTCCTTCTCTCTATTTTGTTTTTTTCTACTTTCTGAAGAGTAAATATCCCTCTGGGTTCTCCCTCTGCAGGGATTCAGATCTTGGCAGCAATGCCAGTTAGGCTGAGGAGCCTTCCTCAGCACAGCCAGAAACATTGCTGGTCCTGCATGATGGGAGTTGTCCCTTAAATAATAATACCCTTTTTAGTTTTCTAACTTCCTAAATTCTCTCTCTTTGGTTTCTTGTGTTTTGAATACATAATTGGAAAACTTCCAAGGTGGAGAGCTACTCACTAACTGTATATAAAGGAATCACATCTTTTGTGCACTTGCATGGGACTAAGTTCCCACATCCCAGAGGCCAGTTCATGCGTCCAGAGTCTGTTTACTTCCTTTGCTGGCATAAGAGTAATTAAAAAATTTATACCATTTTGCATAAACAGATTTCAAAGCACTTTTTGCCACTCCTAGAAACAGAGGAAAATTCCCACCTGCTTTTCTTTTCTCTGTCTTGTCCCCTACTTGTTGATTTTTTTTCTATATACATGTTGCAACTTGTTGGCCAACACAAAGCCCCATTTCCTGGAGAGGAGGAAGAAAAACAAAATGGAAGGCACCACTTGTTTCAGGACGAGCTGTCCATGCAAACAATGTTGTCTCCATGGTGGGACTCTCAGCACTCGCAGGTTATCCTGGTTCTCAAGCTGCTGGGGGCTTCTCTGCAGCTGCTGAGATCCCAGCTGGAGACCCAGTGTGGTAGGACAGCCTTTCCCTGGGGAGCCAGGTCCCCACCAGGCCTGTCTGGCTGAAGCTGCTCTGTTTCATAGCCAAGAGTTGATATCTGGGGGTGCAACAGGAGAATCCCACTCCTGCACTAAGCCAGGTCTGTTACAGGTAGAATGTCACAGGTGGAGTGGCACTGCCCTGTCCTTGCCCTCTGCTGGCTGAACTTTATCTGCACTTCTAGCTTGTTCTAACAAGGGGGTTTTCTTTGCTGGCAGCACTCAGTGCTGTTGCATCGTCTCACTGGAGCCAGATGAGTTTTGTCACTGAAACGGACGGCTGGCAGCGTGAGAATATCCCAGCCAATGTAGCCTGTCTGTAAATGCTGCCCCCCGTCACCCCTGGACGTGCTGTGTGGCTCATGCCACCTCACCCCGTGTCCTCTCCTGCCCACCCCACCTCACAGCCCCCCCTGCCCTGC
>VXAX01004999.1:821417-831542 GCA_013399835.1 Leptocoma aspasia
CGCTGCCCCATCCTCCTGCAGCCCCTGTGGAACCTCCCTGGCCGTGTCCTGTGCACAAGCCCTGCAGCCTGCCCTGCAGCTGCCTCATCACCCAGAAACGTGGGGGAGGTTTCATTCTTGCATGAAGCATTCCGAGCGTGTCTAGTGCCCCCCCCGCCCCCCCTTTTGCCCTGGTTTCTCCACAGCTTTCCTCCTTCCTGTCCTCCCTCCCCTGCTCCAGCTTCCTGCCCTTTGATGTGTGGCCCCTCCTCTGCTCCAGGGTACAAACTGCTTACCAGGTGGAGTGACTGCTCCCACCCCACAATTAGGTGCAATTATAAGGTTGTGCTTTTCCCCGAACCCTTGCTCTGGAGTGGCTCAGAGCAGACTCCTGCTGTGGGCTAATGACAGGTGGGACATGGAGCAGGCTCTGGTCTGTGCAGGCGAGTGGTGCTGGAGGTGGAATGACAGGAGGATTCTGGGGTGGCCACTGAACATGTCCTGGCCAGCTGGCCCCAAGCAGGGACACAGCTGCAGCATCCCAAACCTGCTCCACTCCAAGAGAAGGGTGGCAGCTACGTGGGTGCTTCCTTCTGTGGTCAGGCAGAGGCCAGAAATGTGCCCCCGGGGAAGTGCTTGTGTGGAGATGTCCCAGCAGTGGCAGCAAGCTCGGCTTTCAGCTCTCATCATCTGTGCTTCAAGCTGTGCAGTGCCTTGGCACCCACGGGGTGCTCCTTGGCTGGCAGTGGCCAGTGGAGCAATAGGGCTCCACTGCAGCTCCTGCATTTCTGAGCACGCTGCCTTTGGCTGGAAGTGGGATTTCCTGCAAATACAAGTTTTCTTCCAGTGTTGTTGGTGCTGGCTGCAAGGGGGCTGATGGCTATAGCCAACCCCACCCTACCTGTCATCTCCACTCTCAGTGGGGCTCAAGGAATGTCAGCTCCTGCTGGCTCCTGACTTCTCAGCATTCTGGCCATGGCCCACTCCTGCACACTCCTGCAGCAGGAGTTCCATGGAGCATGGCTGGGTGAACACCTCGATGCTCTGGTGTGACTCTGGCTGCAGCGTGCCAGGAGCCAAAAAGGCAGTGCCCAGCCACCCAGATATGTCCCTGGCAGGGCTGGCATTGTAGAGCAGCCCTTGGGTAGTGGGCAGCACCTGTAAGCCAGGAAAAGCAGGAGCCCCTCCTACAGCAGCAGTGTAAAAGGCTCCCTCAGAACCATTCCTCCCAAGGGCACATTGCTGCCACCACAGCCAAGGAGTCCTTGCTCCATCCCATAGGAAAATGCTCCATGTACAGATGTGGATAAGCACACAGACACACCTCCACATGCAAATGTTCCACTGTGGCCAAGCTGGCCCTTCTGCAGGACTTTCTCCTCTGATTACTCTGCAGGAAGTGGGCAGCTGAGTGCAGGAGGAAAACTGCTTGCTGGTGTGCAGTGCATGGGGAATCCCACCAGTGCACTGCAGCATGGCACCACTTGTACAATTCAGGTCAGGGTCTGTCCAGGGATTTCCTGGCTTCTAACCTGTTTGTATTGCAAGAGGTGCAGGTGAATGTGGGCCGTGCAGAAAGTCTGTAGGACATCTCTGACTTTGACATGGGCACCCAGAGCAGCCCCATCATGGGGACATGAGTGGATGCCAAAGCCCTAATGAGCTGAATGGAGGCAGGGAGAGCCCTGTGTGCTCTTCTGCCCTGTGCCAAGCGCTGTGGCAGACCATGGACCATGTGCTCCCCTGGGCCATTCACCCCCAGCTGGTGCTGCTGGCTCTGCACTGGATGAGCCAGACACAGCTCTGGTGGTCACTGAGGTCCTAGGACACACCTTGGCTGTGCTGTGTTTTAGGGCACACCTCGGCTGCATGGCCCCAGGAGGGGACAGGACTGAGCTATCTGTGGCTCTTGGGGTGGCATTTGGGCAGTCAGGAGCTCACGTGTGTGTGTGTGCATGTGTGAGTAAGGCATGCAGGGCAGCATGTAAAAACACACCTAGAGAGAAAGTCTCAACAGAGATTAGATAAAAATGTAATTAAACACAGAGAGCTTCCTGTCAATTACTCAACTCTTCTTGCATAACTCTTGGGCTGCCTTCACAGATGGCTGCTCTGCTGTCAAAGGCATTTGCTGGGCACCTGTTGGAAAAAGTGCCAGGTCAGCATGGTATTGATTGCACCAGCATCTTTCCATGTAATAAGATTTAAAAGTCTAGAAGAAAACTGCTGAAAGGTCTTACAGCTCCTCAGACAAACCTGTGATGCATCCCGCTACTTCATGGTCCTCATGTACTTGCAGCGAGTGACTATGGTGGGACAAGGACATTGCAGTGGCCTGGAGGATCTGCAGGGCTCAAGTAGGAGGCAGAGGAGGCTGAGTGTCCCCCCTTGGAGCATGGCCATGGCTGCTGCTGGACCAGAGGGCGCAGGATGGGAGCTGCTGCTGTCCCCAGCCCCTCTCAAAGGCTATGGCATTTCTCTCCTTCCCCTGCCATTTGCACCCAGGCCTGAGGCTTTAGAGACAGAGAGCTCTGCAGCTGCAGGGCGATATCCAGACACGTGGGGTGCCTTTGTTTGCCTGGGTGAGCAGCCAAGTTGCAGCCCATCTCCAGCTTCGTACCAGCTGCAGATCTAAGGCAGCTGACTGGCCTGCCAAAAAACCTAAACACGTCGAGGACCAGGGAGTGGCTTGTGCCAGAGCTGAATAATGATGATCCCAGCACACTTAAAAAGAGCAGCAGAGAGCTCACCACAGAGCTGTTTCTTGCTGCCCTGGTCCTCTGCGGAGCATCACTGCGCCCCATCCACCAAGGTATGTCTGAATTGGGAGATTCAAAATGGGAACTGTCTGTGTCTGCAGTGGAGCCTGTGCCTGCAGCTGGAGACAGACTGGGCTTTTCTTCTAAACTTGGGGAAAATGTTACTGCTGCTCCTGTGGGGGAGTTTCCAGCCAGGGAAGCAGAGCAGCCCAGTGCTGCAGGGTCTGTACATGCCAACCTACCCCAAGCAGAGCATGTGGGCAGCATCCTGGCTCCAGTGACTGTTTGGATGTGAGCAGCACAGCTCCTGCTTCTGCTCTGCAGGAAAACCTGTCCTTTCCCTCCTCACCCCATGCTTTTGGGGGTCAGTTCATGTTGTATTTGGTGCTGATTTGAATAGGTACCAACTTCCCCACCTTGTAGTGCTGTGTCTGTCCTGGCACAAAAAAAAAACCCTCCAGAGGCAGCTGCACTGTCTCTCCCACCCTGTTGCAGTGTCAGGCAGGCCTGACTTACCTGGGGATGTCCCTCCTGCCATGCAGGTGTATGCTGCAGGTGTACAGTGCTCATATCCATGTCCCAGGCCCCCAGCTCTCCGCTGGCTCTGGAATATGTTCCTTTAAAGCAAACATCCTGCATTTCCCCTTGCCTCAGCTTTGGACAAACAATGATGCTCCTGTGTGTCCTTGGACATTTATCACCCCTGCATCCTGCTAGGTATCAGATATGGGTGACAAGTACAAGTGTTCTCACCAGCATTGCCTGGCTTTCCATGGAGCTGCTGGGCCCAGCCTGAGCACAGGCAGGGCTTAAAGCTGTTTTGGGCTTGGGACTTCTTTGGCACTCTTCTAATGATTCTTTCCCTTTGCTGTGCCCCTGAGGTGCCCTGCTGCATGTCCTATCCCTGGTGCTGCATTTCACACAAAGCTCAGCTCAGCTGTTTTCCTTCTGCCCAGGTCCATTTCCCACCTGCACCCCAGTGCAGCCATGCTGGGCACGGCAGTGCGGCTCTCGGTCCTGCTCAGCCTCTTCAGCATGGGGAAAGGCCAGATGTTTCATATGGGACCATGCCCAGATCCATCAGTTCAAGAAGAATTCGATATCAACAAGGTGTGAAAAGTTTTCTAAAAATCTCATAGGGTGTAGCTAGTTAAGCTGAGGGGGCATGGGACTGACAGCGAGCTGCCTGGGTGCAGGGGGTGGTGGCAGGTCTGGTCACAGCTTGTGCCACAGCTGCCAGTGTGGGTCTGCAGCTCTGCTTACCCCCCAACCCCAACCACAGAGGGGCAAAAACTGTGCTGACAAAGGAGCCAGGCTGCTCTGCCTCAGCTCACTCATGTTAAAAACATCTCTTTAAACTTTCTTCTGTCAGTATTTGGGGAAATGGTACGAGATAGAGAAGCTGCCCTCAACTTTTGAGAAAGGAAGCTGCATCCAGGCAAATTACTCATTGAAGGAGAATGGGATGTTCAAGGTGATCAACAAGGAGATGCTGTAAGTGTTTGTGTTCGGGCCATGTCCTCACTGTGGCAGTGGCACTCCTGTCACCTCTCTTGCTGTCCTGGGTGGTCATTTTTCTCTAAATTGCCTGTGTCTGAGGCTGAGGGTGCTGGGGGAGGCAGCCTGTGGTTGCAGTAGCTCTTCTGAGAGATATGGATCTCTGATTCCTGCCAGTGACCTGAGGATCAACAGGTCTCTGTCTCATTGTCCGAGGTGAGTGATAGGAAAATAGATCAAATGTACATGGTGACCTCAGCATAAAATAGCCTGGATCTCTCCCCTGACTGGGTTGTCAGCCTCAGAGATGGCTGAGAAGCTGGATGCCCTGGGTCCTGTTCTGGGGGAGATCATGGGGCTGGTTATGGGATGGCAGCTACCACCTTGTGCCCCTGCATGCTCAGAAATGCCTGTGCCCTGTGCTCCTCTCTGCTCCAGAGTAAAGAGACACAAGGAAAAGGGGCAGGGAAGGTGAAGCACATGAGTAATTTTTACTTAAATATTTGTCAGCCTATTTCTGGAGAATTTACTTTGCACATGTAGTAACTGCTGTGCAAGGGGATCGGAAATCATTGTCAGTTTAAATCAGTGGTGAAGTGAATGCTTTCCCCTTTATTAGGGAATTAGGATAGTTTGCAATTATCCTGAGTCCTCCTGGATTTTTACACAGAAAGATGCAGGTGTTAATTCATCAGTTTCCACCAGCAGCCTGTGCTGTTGTGGGCTGCTGCTGTGAGGGGCTGAATGGATGACAGGGAGTGAGCAGTGAACACAGCGCTGTCCCCTGTGCTCCTGGCATGGCATGGGGACTTTGTTCTGGCTCACAATAACAACAGCATAGGAACACATCCCTTGTGTCCGGAGCAGAGCAGCATCCCTGCCGTTCACAGAGTGCCCAGCACTGTCTCAGCAGCTCCAGTGCTCGGGCTGTGCCCAGCAAACAGCTGGACATTCATTTGTGCCTGCATTAATCTGTGTGAGATTAATCCAATCATTGCTGTCACTACTGCAGCAGCTCAGGACCCTGAAATATTAGGGATATTTTGGGTGTGCATGGCTCCAGCATCAGCCCCTTGACCACTGCTGCTGGCAGCATTTGCTTCTGCCTCCTTGGCTGTTCCTGTTTTACAGGGGAGCGTGAAACTTTCCTGCCTGATAGGCAGCATCCAGGTCTTGAGGCATCTGTGCAAAAATGCTGTTATAAGATGGGCAGCTCAAGTCTTAGGGCTTGCTGCCAGCAGGGCAGTGCTCTGAATAAGCAGCCAAAGAAACCCTGGCTCACCACACAGGCACAGGTAATTTGTGTGTGGAAGAATGTGCAGTGACCTGGAAAAAGCACAGGTGATTAAACAGAAGTGAACACGTGCCTTCCCCAACTACCAGGAGCTAAGCTGTTCCCTGGCACATCCAAGACCAGGGATGGGATCCTCCCATCCTCCCATGCTGGGCTCCTCCCACCCAGTGCAGAGTGGTCTTGCTCTCCTTTTTCTCTGTCATTGTCACCCTGGAACCAAAGGACATCCCGCTGTCAGGGATACTTGGAGAGAGGCAGCCTGGGATGCTGGGGTGGTTTAACCTGAGAGACCATCTACCCAGCTGCACCTGGCCCAGGACCTGCTGTGCCCTGAGTGCTGCTGGAAACATCCTCAGGGATTCTGGAATTTACTAGTACCTATTTCAGCCACCTCTTGACAGCTAGTTGTCAAGTGGAAGTGAAAAAAAATCTCCCACTTTCCTGACTTCATTTCTCACCTTTGTCATTCTCTCCTTAGTGCCAATGGCAAAATCAATGAAGCTGAAGGAGAACTGATGCACATGGATGTAAAGCAGCCGGCCAAGCTGGGTGTCCGCTTTAACTGGTGTAAGTGTGTGGTGGGAACGCTCCCCAGGGCCACGGCAGGGCTTGGTCTGAGCTTTGTGCCAGGCACCAGGGGTCAGAAACTGCAAACCAAGGGGTGGAGCTCCTCATGCGCCTTCAGCACAGCAGCAAAAGGCTAAAATAGATGTTGTGACCAGCAGGCAGTGGTTTGGTGACACTGATATGCAATTTACAGCCAGAGCCCCCTCAGTGGTAGAGAACTCTTCACCAGCTGATCTCAAAGCAAGAAAGATCAGCAGCCTTGCTGTCCCTCCAGGTCATTTCACGGATGGGGACAGGGAGGTGGGGAGGTGGGGGAGGCAGCCCCACAGTGCTGCAAGAGCCAGGAATGAGCTTGTTTCTCTGCACGCTGCAGTACAGCTACTTGCCCACGCTGCCTCTACGTACAAGTGGCTTTTAATAACCATTAATAATATGGTTTTGTTTGCTTGCTCCTTCCCTTGTCACTGTAACACTCGACAGGGGCCTGCTGAGGTGCTGTGCCACATTGCACAGCATTTTCCTCTGTCTGCAGCAACACTGAAAAGTGAGCTGCAGTGTCCCCTTGGATCACTTTTTATTCTGCTCCCTCACAGCTTTTCTTTGGCGGTTTCATAGTTCTCTTCACAGAGGGGTTATTTGGAGAAATGGGTGGAGGAGGGGTAGTTGCAAAGGCAGTACAATGACCGTTCCATGAGCACAGCCAGACTAAATTCTGCGCTGCTACAGCATCACCAGCAGCCATTTCACCTGCAGCATGTGCAGCCCCAACCGCCTTCACTGGGTGGGAGCCCTGGAGAACAGCTCTGGGCTCAGCTGGCTCCCCGAGGCAGGGTTCCCCATGGCAGTGGGTGGTGGTTTGTGCTCCTCCTATCACCAGTGTCAGCTCCCAGCACTACAGCTCCTTCCCGGCAGCCAGCACACTCACACTGCTGAGGCTGGGCTGGCTTTCATCAGCCCAGGAGAGCTGTTCAGGTCACAGCGTTAACTTTCCAGAAAGACCTTCATAGTCAGGGCTTTGTGTCTTTCTCAAGTTCTTCTGGGCAGAACAAGGAGTCCTGGTAGGCTTTTATAAATTATAGTTCCCTGTACTGACCACAAGTATGCAGCAGCCAAAGTGGGAACAGTCCCAGGAGCTGTGGCTGTGGCGCTGCAGAGCTGTCCAGAGCTGGTGACACACGGCAATCACGGTGCCCTCCTCTCTCCTAGTCATGCCTGCTGCCCCTTACTGGGTCATCTCCACTGACTATGAAAATTACTCCCTGGTTTACTCCTGCACTAACATCCTCTGGCTCTTCCACATGGACTATGCCTGGATTATGTCAAGAGCTCCTGACATGCACCCAGAAACCGTGGAGCACCTGAAGAGTGTTCTCCAGTCCTACAAGATTGACACCGAGAAAATGATCCCCACTGATCAAACCAACTGCCCTGCTGAGATGTAACTCCTGGCATGCAGTGACACGGCACTAGACCAGAGATAAACATTGTTGCTTGCTTTATTATCCATTAGAATTTCTCTGTGTACCTGAGAAATTTAATAACAGTAGTTTCCTCTTTGCTAACAGGAGTTTGCCAGCCCCGAGGTACTCCTTGCTGTCATTTCCCATATTGCTCTTCCCCCTCTTTTTGTCTTGCTCTGACTTTTGCAGCATAACTGAGTCAGTGCTAATGGGTGAAACAAAGAAAGAAACCCTGAATGCAGACCTGAAACTCTGCTGTTGCTGTAAGTCCTCCAGTATGTGGATGGGAAAGGGTATGAGTTGTGATGTGCAAGTATCAGTCCTGGGGAAAAATTGTTCATCACACAGCCCCGTGTTCATTTCCAAATTTTGTCTTGATGCTTCTGGGCCTGCCAGGAATCTACGGTGTCTGAGCTACACTGTGGGCCCTGCCTTAGCAGCAGCAACATCCAGACATGGTGGGTCAGTCCTGCAGCCTGGGAACTGAGGCTGGGGGTCTTGAAAGTTTTCCAATGCAGGGCTGTAGGCATATGTTGCTGCTAAGTCAGCAGACCTCCTTGCTAGAAATCAGATCTTGCCCTTTGTATTTTAAATCTAAAAATGTCCAGAGATTCAGCATCTCTCCATCCCCAAGTCCTTCTCTTGCCTCTAATGAGACTGGTCCTGCCCTCCCAAGGGGCCAGCTCTGACTGTACTTGTAAGCAGACATAAAGAGATGGGGTTGCTCCCTTGTTCTCTCTTCCAGAGGCTTTTCCCTGAACACCAGGAGACAGCAGGCTCTGCCTGACATGCTGCCCACTGCTGTTGCACGTGCCGAGTGCCCGCTGGCGCTGCATCTGCCCTGGCAGGTGTTCAGCAGGCACCACGACAACTCTGCTTGAATAGCATTCATGCAACTCATTAAAAATGAAATAAAAATACCTGCTTTGGGCCTTTTGTACCTTCCCAGCTGCACAGCCTTTGCCAGCAGGCTGGGGGGCTCAGTGTGTGGGGCCTGCCCCTCTTCTAAGGCCACAGCACCAACACAGCAGGGTTGCAATGAACGTAACAACCATGGCTGAAGGGAAGTGGTTTGTTCCAGGAGCCTGGAGCTCTTTCCAGCTCTCCAGTGTTGGATCTATGGGCACCTCCATCGTCTGAGCCCTGCCAGCAAATTTGTGTTGTGGCTTTGGCTGACAGTGACTCCCATCTCCTGCTGCTTTTACTGACATGAAGAAATAATGACATGGATGTAGAATGCTGTAAATCTGCACATTCTACACTTATTTTGGTGGGACCCTGGTGGTGTGGGTGTGCTGCACAGCACTTTCTTGCCCTGGGAGAGCTACAGGAGCTGAGCAGGGAGTAAGTATGTCACTAATCTTTACCAGTCAGAGGAGGCCAGGATGGGAGGGACCAGAAACAACTGCCATGTTTGAGTCATTATCCCTTTAAACTTTCAAATCCCAATGCTACTGTTCCTGTAACACAGAATTAAACACTCCACCCGATTTTTCAGGCTATAAGGATGATGGACATGCCAGGATACAAACAACTGCATGGTTGCTCCCAAGTGTGTCTGATTCTGGTTGTAATTATTTCATCACTGCTTCATCGGGTTCCTATTTTCCTTCTCACACGGATGGTGCTGCTGTAGCCCTCATTCTGTGTGATGCAAGCCCATGGCACGGTGGCTGTGCAGGCACTGAGCCCTAGGGGTGGCAACCTGCAGCCCCATCGGCCGGGCAGGCCCTGCCCCTGGATGTGGCTGGGAGCTGGGATCTCCAGGTGTGGCTGAGAAACGGGAATGTTTCACTCACAGACAGAACCCTGCGGGCCCTCTGGAGACCACGCTGGCTCCTTCGTTGTGCCACAGAGACCGTGACAAACCTGGGCTGCTCTGGCAAGCACGTTGTGCCAGGGGCATGTCTGCAGGGCAGCCCAGACAGCTCGGGGACACCACGGCACAGCCGCAGCCTGTCCTGCCGCGTGCCAGCAGATGTCCCCAGCCCATCCACACACACGTGGGACACCCCGCACATGCAAAACCCTCGAGTGCATGTGGGAGTGCCAAACAGTCCCAAGAGCTGCATGGATGTGCAGACACCCCCGGGGCAGCACACACCTCCCGGTGTGCAGGGCCCGTGCGTGGGCACTGGCCCTGGGCACACGCCAGACCTCTGTGTCCACGTGTCCTCATCAAAGGATGTATGGATCTGAAGGGCAGATGCCAAGAAAGAGAAGGAGCCAGGCTCTTCTCAGTAGTGCCAACCACTAGGATAAGAAGCAATAGGCAGAAACTGATGCACGGGAAATTTCACCTGAATATGAGGAAGAACTTCTTTACTGTGTGGGTGATGGAGGACTAGAACAGATTGGCCAGAGAGGCTGTGAAGTTTCCGTCGCTGGACATTTTCAAGAACAATCTGGACACAATCCTGTGCAATGTGACTGCTTCCAACCTGACCGATTCAGTGATTCTGTGTCCATGTGCCCGTGTCCCTGCGTGCCTGTGTCTGTGTAACCATGTATCTCCGTGCCTGTGTCCCCCTGTGTCATTGTGTCCCCGTGTCTGTGTATCTGTGTCTGC